>CM057784.1:10611199-10978699 GCA_030064435.1 Trapa incisa | reverse complement strand
ACACCGTACCCGCAAGATACACCCGAAAAGAAGATTTCCACCGTTGAGTGATCCGAACGGGAACATGTGTCTTACAATTGAAGCCATTCAAGCACCATTTGGCATGAGCCATTCTTGGGCAATGAAATAAACCACATCCCAGAGATATCAGAAAGACAACCATCGGCCACGGAACACACTACAAAAGCATTTTTGACACCATGAAAGATGATGCCCCCCACATCGTCCAACTGTCCACCACAAGGGTAAAATGGAGGAAAGATAGTCACAACGAAGCAATGAGATACAGACGGAACGGTACTCAGAACAGGAGATGACGAGGACTACCGTGGACAAATAGCCACGGTACGTTCATTGAGAGGTTGCAACGTAGAAAGTCCAATGATTAATACACCATTGAGACTGACACCAAGAACAACCAAAGCGCCACTCACACGTCTAACGCGCACACAATCGCAATCACACCGACCAACCATCCGAGCCACGCCGAGAATTAACAAAGTCGGGAGGCAAGGATGGAAATCGATGAGACCACAAGTGGGGTGACCAACGCGACAGGATCTATGCAACAATCAGGGATGAATGTGTGAGATCAAGATGGAGAGCCAAACCGAACACAAGAACCTATGGTCTCGCGGTCATCTGTGACTAAATGCAACCGACCGGTACCATGGTAGTTGACGCTTGGTAGAGCAGACCAACACAATCTCCTGCAGACACACCATCGAAACACAACGAAGCCACAATCAAAGGGATAACCCACTAACAAGAACACACGAGAAGCAATGATATCCGGGAGATCCCACCCACCCAATTGATGTTGGTTCATGAATGTGATCTCACAAAAGCGATCCCAACCCTGGAATGGAAACGAGAATGGAGCTAGGCAAAAAACGCAACAGCCGAAGCATGTAGAAAGATGGCTAGCATCCAGTATACACAAGACTATAGATCCAAGAAAAAGGGGAACCCACATACAAGATCACACTGATGAAACAAGGTCAACCAAGGGACGGGGGTGAGGAGGAGTGTGCGGGTACCACTACCACCTCACAAAATGAGCCAACCGAATCGAGGGACGCTCGCGACCAACCTTTCCCATCAAGCTTAGATGAGCCTAATGGGAGATCCCACCCACCCAATTGATGTTGTTTCATGAATGTGATCTCGCGAAAGGGATCCCAACACTGGAATGGATACGAGAATGGAGCTAGCCAAAAAACACGACAGCCGAAGCGTGCAGAAAGATGGCTAGCATCCGGGATACACAAGGCAACAGATCCAGGGAAATGGGAACCCACATATGAGATCACACTGATGAATTAGGGTCAACTGAGGGACGGGGGTGAGGAGGAGTGTGCGGGTACCACTACCACCTCACAAAATGATCCAACCAAATCGAGGAACGCTCGCGCCCTTCCCATCAACTCAGACGTGCTAATGGGAGAACCCACTCGCCCAATTGAAGTTGTACATGAATGTGATCTCGCGAAAGGGATCCAACCCTAAAAAGGATATGAGAACGGTGATACTAGCCAAAAAACGTGACAGCCGAAGCATGCAGAAAGATGGCTAGCACCCGGGAATACACTGATAGACTATTGAGAAGGGCGACAGGAACCCACATACGAGATCACACAGATGGAACATGGTCAACTGAGGGACTGAGCTTGGGGGGAGTCGGGAACCACTACCCCCTTATAGTAGTTTATTTACGTTTTTCCCTATAGTAGGAGTTGACATCCAAACTGCTGAAAATAGCGCATTTTTTCGGATCAGGCCCAAGTTAGCAAAATGATGAGGATTTCCGCACGCGGTCTCAACCAACGCTTAGTTTTCTCGAACAAGAGTTAGCCCATGATGAGATTTCTCGAACGACATTTGGTCCGCTAAAGGATACACAAACTTGAGCTTGGCCACGAGCAGGATTTACCGTACAGGAGATAGACCGCGCACAGGATGGACCGAACGCGAGTCAGACGTATAGAAGGATTTCTCATTACCGAGTAAGGCCGACAGAGGGATCAACCGAACGAGTTATCACGAGCGCAGGACAAACCGAGGGACGCCTGCTCCCTTCCCATCCAACTCAAACGTGCTAATGGGAGAACCCAATCGCCCAATTGAAGTTGTTTCATGAATGTGATCTCACGAAAGGGATCCCAGCCCTAAAATGGATATGAGAACGGTGCTACTAGCCAAAAAACGCGACAACCAAAGCGTGCAAAAAGATGGCTAGCACTCAGGATACATAGATAGACTACTAAGAAGGGTGACAGGAACCCACATACGAGATAACACAGATGGAACAGGGTCAACCGAGGGACTGAGCTCGGGGGGGAGTCGGGAACCACTACCTCCTTATAGTAGTTTATTTACGTTTTTCCCTCCAATAGGAGGTGACATCCATACTACTGAAAATAGAGCATTTTCCCACAATCGAGAGAGAGATAGCCACAAAAGAGGATTCCCCATACATGGACTAGCCCGCAAGAACATGTTCCCATACGTGATTGAGACCGTAGGCTACATTTCCCGTACGTGGGGTTTAGCTCGAGCTCGCACGCGTGATGTCCGGTTAGGGTCGCCAGCCGACCGGTGAACGGTGAACGGTGACTGATGACCGGTGATCGGAAGGACCCTAGGACCGGACCCTCCAGTTGCGTGGTCACTAGGACCCACGAACTGGAGGGGCAAGTTGGGAACCACTACCCCCCCTATAGTAGTTTATTTACGTTTTCCCCACTAGTAGGAGGTGACATCCATACTGCTGAAAATAGCGCATTTTTTGAGACCGCTCCCAAGGACTAGCCCGTAGCCCAGATCCAAGTGCAAGGACTAGTCCATACCACGGTTCCCAGCAGGTGGACTAGTCCGCGATCCCGGATCACATTCGTAGGTCGAGACCGCGGTCCCAGATCCCAGAGCAGGGGCGAGACCGCGTTATCGGATCCCGGAGCTGGGACAAGACCGCGGTCCTGGATCCCAGAGTGGGGACGAGACCGTGGTCCCGAATTCCAGAGCGGGGCCAAGACCGCGACACCGGATCCCACAGCACGGGCGAGACCACGGGCGAGACCACGGTCTCGAATCCCGTACACGGGGGTTAACCCAAGCTCGCACGCACGTTGTCCGGTGCGGACCGCCAGACTACCAGTGAACGGCGACCGGTGACCGGTGACTAGAAGGACCCTCGGACCAGACCCTCTAGCTGCATGGTCACTCGGACCGACGAACTGGGGGGGGGGGGGGGGGGGGTTGGGAACCAGTACCCCCAGTTTATTTACGTTTTCTCCACCAGTAGGAGGTGACATCCATACTGCTGAAAATAGCGCATTTTTTGAGACCGCTCCCAAGGACTAGCCAATAGCCCAGATCCAAGTGCAAGGACTAGTCCATATCGCGGTTCCCAGTAGGCGGACTAGTCTGCGGTCCTGGATCACGTTCGCGGGGGCAAGACCGCGGTACGGGATCCCAGAGCACGTACTAGTCTGTGGTCCCGGATTTGGGAAATTAAGTCCACCATTAGATAAAAAATAAATTTAGAAATTTTTAAATTTTAGAAAATTGGTCAAATCGGGTATGAACCGGCCAATTTTCAAATTCGAGTCACCGAACCCGATCAAACTGGACTAGTCAATGGTCCAACCGGTCAATGGTCCAATCGGTCAATGGTCCAACCAATCAACAAACCAAACTGGTCAATGATCAACGGTGCCTAGTTAACAACCATGCAGATACGGGCAGCCAATGGGAGGGTGTCACGTGTCCGGTTAATGGTGAGCAAGTGACTCGTTAGCTTGCCACGCAAACAAGAGCACACAATGGGAGGCTGCCACGTGTCTGGTCGACCGGTTAACTACTAACGCGACTATTGGGATGGACCTCCACGTTAGAAAAATTGGCCAACTACAGCGTGCCAGAGGGGACGCTCGCCACGTCATCGTCTTCAACCTCCAACCACTAACAAAGAGAATAGAGAAGAGAGAGAGGCCGAAAAAGCTGGAGTCTCCAACGACTCAAAAATCTCTCTGGTTAGGTCATTGGCAGTTGATTCAGAGGTCGAGTCTCACACCGACAGGTAGCCTGAACAGTTGTCGAGCTCCCTATATAAAGAGCACCCCTCCCTTCATCCTTAGTGTCCCACAATCGAGTGAAAATGAAGAAGTGTGCAAGTTTCCAGTGAGCAGCTAACTAGAGCATCGACGATGGGACTTTTCTCAACCTCCAAATCTACATTCAGTGTCTTTGGAACCGGGAGAAAGTCCTCTACCTAGCCCTACCCTCCATTCAGCCTGAGAGCCACTGAGGAGGAGCAAGAGAGCTCGAACAGTGCTACAGCTCCTCGGCCAGAAAACTACCTAACCTTTTATAGCCCACTTTGAGCTTTCCCCTGGCCAATTATGGCCAAGCCAGACCCCCCACACTCTACCTAGTGGTGCCCTGACCGTCCCCCGAGCTAACAAGGTAAGCTCCCTCTACCACCCTTCGCTAGAAAATATTATTCACGGCCAAATTCTACATAACCTTTAACACAAAAATTCACACTAATCATATCATCAATTGAGGCATGGTTTGATCGAGAGAGGATCCCTACGAAGAGAGCAATGTAGTGGCATCCAAAGCTTCAGTCACTAGACCCCCACTAGTAAGATATCGAAGCTTTCTCTCTCTACACTATATTTTCCGACAAACTCCATTTAAGCTCATTTATGAGCCAAATGACACACTTCAAGGCTTAAAATGATGAGGAAAACATAAAGAAGGTGATCTAAATCATAAATGGGGACAATTAATAATGTTTTGATGATCAATTTGATGAAATTGTAATTTGGGGGCAAAAGTGCAAATTTCGAGAAATTTGGGCAAATTGAGGATTTTTCAAAAATTGGGGGTCGAATAGCAAATTGAGGGCATTTTCATGAAATTCACTCCCAATTGAGGGCCAATCTGGCAATTTGGATAAAATGGAGGACCAAGTTGCAAATTTTGAAAAGTTTGGGGTTAAATTGCAATTTTGGGGAAATTAGGGACTAAATGGCAATTTTGGAAAATTGAGGGGCCAATGAGCGATTTTGATAAAACTAAGGACCCAAGAAAGATGATGGTAATATTAGGGGCTTAATTGAGACTAAGGGGTAATCAGGGACCTAAATGAAATTAAGGCAAAATACGAAACCCTATGTGTAAATACTAGAAAATAGGCGACATCTTGATTGACGCGCCTTGATATGAATATAGGCGTCATGTAGGAGCACACTCCTCAAGCACTGACTTCTAGGAGCACACCGTGAAGCTAGACTCTGTCAAGGATACCAGGTGAGTGGGAATTACTATAACATCCATTCCGGTTGGAATGACGGTTCATTTTGAAAATAATTTTCTTGAAATTAGCCTCCCCTGACTGGGTGACTTTGCTTAAAATATTTGGGAGCTAATTTCAGGTTTAGGCTCAGTATGCAAGTGGGTTCAAGGCCGATGGACACGGGAATGGACCCATCCAGAACTAGCATGTGATGAGTAAAGCTAAAAGATCCAATTAATGAGAAATCGTGTGTGATACCCACCGAGCCAAGTCTGAGTTGTTGAGTATGTTGGGTCAAATCGCTGCTTCGCTGAAGCTAGGTCGTCGAACATGTTGGGCCAGTACGCATGGGCCAAGGCCAAGCCAACAGACCGTTGCGCTGGAGGGCCGAAAATAATGGTTATAACTTAAAAAACTCTTGATTTGTGCATGTACTATGAGATTCAAACCATCAGAACACCTAGCATGAGGTAGTGATGGATCCGAAGGACTACTAGATGACCTAGGGTGCATAAGGGCGATATGGCGTCCAGTAGGTCGAGATGCTCAGAAAGGAGGTATTGTGCCACAAAGCGGACATTGTGAAGCATTTAGGGTTTAAGGGTCAGAATATTGATTTCCACTCAAACTCAAGCTAGAGGTAATTAACCTCTATCAGGGTGGATAGTAAAGGCACTCCAGTCCACAAGTAGAACGGTTGGGGAGCGTTCTACGAATGTGTGATCCCTCCTATGGTAGGAGGGTGGTTGATGATTGTGTGCAAAACCTGAGAAGGAATTGCTTGTGAAAAATCAAACATTTGAAAGTGCTAAATGCAACATTTCCTAAAAGATTTCTCCCACTTACTGAGTTGTCGAACTCACCCCCTCCCTCTAAATATTTTTCATGAAAGAACGTGATCACACGAACCTCTTCCTCCCTAGAACCTATCCTAGGTATAATGATTTAAAGTTTCAATTTTTTTTAATGTTATCTAGGGAAACCATGATAGGTACTATGTCTGACTCTCTTTGATCTTCTGAAGGAGTCCCTCTTCGAGGTCCGGGAGAGTGTCGGGTTGATCATAGTACCTCTACCAAACCAGGTCGGGGTGTAACATGCTTCCCGACGACTAAGGGTTCTACTTTCTATTGTGATCAACCCGAGGCTGTATCATCTGCTAGATGAACCCTTCTTTAGCTTTGATTGTTTCGTCCAGTTTGATCGATGTTTGCTCGAGTTCGGTTGTCAGGTTCCATCTCTAACGATTGTACATGGATTCATATTTCGTACTTGTTCATATTCTACATGTTAACAATTTCACCGATCTGAGATGGTTGTCGAGTGTTAGTTATTCTCTATCATTTATGCCCCAAGTTCCTCCTATGCAGGTGTACCTTTCTCAGCTCTCTGATGAAGCTCGGCTTCTCCCGACGGCGTCCTTTGAGCTCCTTTTGGTGGATTCCCATCTCCGCCTTCATTTAGAGTTTGTAGGTAAGTCTTCCTAGATCTTTCTCTTGAAGGTTGAATTTCCCATGGTTTACCCCAAGTATTTTCATGACTACAATTTTTGGAATTCTTGATTTTAGTTTGGTAGGGTTGGCTAGTGGATGTTGACAAAAGTTGACTTCTTGGAGGGATTACAATTGAAGTATAAGATTTTGTGATTCTCATGTAACTCTCTTCCTCTTAGGCTCACTCTAATTGTACTTATGGTTTTGCTTGGCTTGTAGTGTGTCCTAGATGGGTGGTTGTAAGACCCTTTTATAGGGGTTGGTTACTCGATTACTAACGAAGATTAGGGATCCATAAATTTTTTCCCTCTCTTCCCTTAAGTAATTTTGTATATGTATATTGGTTTGCCATGTTTGCATGTTCTTTTTGTGGCTACTTGGGACTATTGAGGTAATTCCCCTATTCCATCTACATTTCCTACTTTTCATAGGTTTTAGAAATCTATTGTTCCCCTTTCCTTTGATAATGTAAGTGAATCGGTTAAGCATGTGATTTAGGCATATGTCATGAATTATTATGAAATGAATTGGGTAAGGGAATATTTTTACTTCCTTCATTGTATTGCTTTTTTGTTGATTACCTTTAATGAGGTATGAGTCTGATCACCATTACTATTTATTCTCTTGATCATGTTTTGGAAGTTCCATGATTTGGGTAATTTAATTATACATGTGTGACTGCAAGAATATGTTAGTGTAGACTAGATTCTATTAGACTTCTTCCAAGGCTCACTGGAATTGGGATAGGACTGGAAATCCAACCCAAGAAGTTGGTCCAACTTCATTCTCCTTCCTTTTTTATGTTTGAGCTCAATGTACTAAGTTGGTTAATGTTAGGCTTATTATACTTCTCCAAAGTCCAGTACATCTAATCACTCTGATAGGCCTTAACATATCTGCTTGGTGCTTATTGCAGGTTAGCCAACATGTGCATAGGCCCATGGGTAGGTATTTAGCTCATTGAGAAATATTCATACCGATCAAGGATAATGTTTACAGTAAGCATGCGGGTGGTTCGACTCCTCCTCATAAGGCTTACCTTGAGGTTGTTTACATTTTCTAATGTATACCAAACCTAGTAATATATGTGTTTATCAGGTCATCCCTCCATGTTTTTATTTTCCTTCGCTTTGTGATGCCTATGTCTTATGTTTCTTATTAGTTTCTCTTTGGATTTTCCAAGAGAAAAGGGCGTATAGATGGCCTCATGTACTCCTCAAAATCATTGAAGATGGTACATCAAACTAAGGTAAGGGTATCCTCATATGTTACTCTCAGTTATTATGTTAAATTAGCAGTATGTATCAAATTTGATAAATTGACTTTATCCTTATGTTACTGTATTCTTGACTTTGAATGTTGCTCAATTGTAGGAGTCATTGATAGTTTACTAATTGTCTTCGATTGGAGAAGGCTTCAAACTTCACTAAAGACTGATACGAGTTAGAAGGCTTGAAAGTTCACTAAAGGCTGATACATATTAGTCGTTGGACTCTCAATATTTCAATCAGTATGTATCTAAGTACACAAATTATTTTTTAAGAGCCCTTGTTGAAGCCTCATCCCATTATAGATTTAATTAGTTAAATTGGATTTGTATTTGTAGGCTTGTATGTGACCATTTGAACCTTATAACTTATGTTTCATTGTTTTTGGATTGTTTACTTATAATAAGTTTACTATTAGGTTTCATGTGGGTATCCTATTTGTTTGGGGTTTTTTTCTATCAAATTCAATGATGGTCCAATCCCATTATAGATTTAATTAATTAAATTGAATTTGTATTTGTAGGTTTGTATTTGATCATTTGAACCTTACTTATATTTCATTGTTTTTGGGTTGTCTACTTATAATGGGTTTACTATTAGGTTTCATGTGGGTATCCTATATGTTTGGGATTTTTTTCTATCAAATTCAATGATAATCCAACTACAATGGCTTGCTTTCAACCCAAGTACGAATGGATCATTTAGCCCAACTATTATCCTCTTGTATTTAAATTTTACATTCAGATTCATTGTAATTTTTATTATATTTCATATATATATATATATATAAACTAATTAAATTTAATTATTTGAATTTAATTTCTATCTGCATCACTTTTCTTATTTAATATATACACTTAATCTAATTCTGGAACAGGTACTTTTTTGAGTAATTAGACCATCATTTTTAATTATACAACTAATTAATCACATTCTTGATTTATTTTCTTTCCGATTTGAATTTCTAATTAAAAATTTTATTTTCTAAAGTATGATCTTACACTAACTCTTATATCATTTAATTCCGTATCTTTAATCTGATTTTGGAACAGGTACTTTTTTGAGTAATTAGACCATTATTTTTAATTATACAACTAATTAATCCCATTCTTGATTTATTTTCTTTCAGATTTAAATTTTTAATTAAAAATTTTATTTTCTAAATATATGATCTTACACTAACTCTTATATTATTTAAGTTATTATAGCTTGAGTCAAATATGTATAACAACCACTCACATACTACAAGGTGGGTGTTACTCCGGTACTCACAAGTACAATAATTGGTAGAATTTTACTAGAATTTAAAGTTTGGAAAAATAAGTAAATTTCATAAATAATATGTACAATAAATAGAAAAAACTCAAATAAAGCGGTTCAATATTTTACTATTAAAATCACACATGCAATTAGAAAGGAAGGACAATGAAAATTATGTAATATTTGAATGTTAATCGACTAAATCCCTCTTAAAGATGGAACATTGTCTTATAACTCATAAATGAAAATAATATATTCCTCTTATTAGTACAACATTTCTAATAATAATTGTTAATGAATCACATTTATTTCCAAAGTAATGATTCTACTTGTTGACAAATAAATTATTGATCACAATTAAAAACTAGTTCAATATCAAAAGTGGAAATAATCATAATTTTATTATTTATTTCTCAAATATCTTTGTTCTAAATCATTAAATCTTTAACATACTTTTTTAAAACTTGAAATTTTATAATATTTTAAAGATATTTGACATTGGTCTAATTTTCATATAAATACCCCATATTTCAAGTATATCTAAAAGATAGGTTGATCTATAATATCTTCTTTTTTTGAAAAAATTGAATAAGTATAACACATGTTGTCAACATGTTCATGAAATATAACACTTTAGTTATATTAAATCTATACTTCTCACATATAATGACTATGATAAAAATAAGATATCAGATAAGACGATTTATAAATAAGATATTGAATAAAACTCAAATTTATTATGTAAAAAATTTACTTATATTTTATTTATTAAGTAAAAAAATACTTGTACTGGATTAATTTAGAAGAAAAAAAACTGACTAATACCAATTATTTCATTGTTAAAGTGATAAAAAAATATGACTAGTATTTTGAATAAACATGATGCATCCCAAATTCTAAAGGAACTAATACTCTTGATTAAAATTATAAAAGCCAAAGGCAAACCCAAGTCACACACCTACAAATATAATCAAAATAAAGTGTGACATTTCTTATAATTATATTAATTATAATGTTGGTTTTGGATTTATAGCAATAAATGATGTTGGCCAAGTACAACATAAGCCTCCATCGTTTGAATTGGTTCAAATCATCATCATTAACAAGTTAGTAAATTTATGTGCCCATACTATGAAACCCAAAATGTCATGTTTCATTAATGAATTTATCTTTTGGTGCAAAAACAAATATTATGAAGAAACACCAAGCCTGGGAGATCTAAGTATCTCACCCACCGAGTGATATGGTTGAACCAAATGTATATACAATATCATCTCGACAGTTGTCTATGGTTAAATTATGTTTGCTATTGATTCGTCCAAACATTGCTAATGGGAAATTAAATGAAGAGGCGGCCATCTAAAGGCTGGACCGCTTTTCGGGTTGAACTTTCACTTTTCCAACTCAATTTGCCACCGTCAAGTGAAGGGATACCCTCAAATTGGGCCACCTTTTTCGGCTTCTCAACCATCCCTTCCTCCAAAGGAAAGTCAAAAGGACAAGGGAATTTCACGGAGAGTCCCAGTAGAAGTGTGTGGTCACCAGCACAGGTCCATACAACTTATAATATTTTAATTCTGGATATTATAAAAATAGAAAATATATGTATAAAACCCAGCTAAATTATACTGCTATTATAAAATATATGTAAAAAATTATATTTGCATATCAAAATTTTAAAAATATTATTTTAATATAAATATTTGGCTACTACTAGAGATTTTATTAAATGTTTAATATTAAAAAAGTTTTTTTAATATTTTATATTAAATTATAAATTTTGTGAAATTTTAATTTTAAAAAGATTTAATATTAAATTGATATTTTTTACAAATATTTATCATCATTAATATAATTTAATACATAAAACACTATATCCTAATGGGCAGGCCCGACTAAAATTAAGACAAAGTAGAATTTAATGAAAACTTGTGCATGTGACAATATATATATATATATATATATATATATATAAAAAGAAAAAGGACAAATCATGTGGCCCATTTGACAAAATCGTGTCATATTTTTCTCCTTTTCCTTATAATGCAGTGAAAAAAAGGTGAAGCGGGATGAAGAAAAGGAACTACACCATGAAAAAGGAAAACCACATTCATCATGAGTGACTCATGTCTACTCCAGACATTTTGATGCCATTGGCTTGAAAGACAACCAAGTGTTAAAGCAATTGATGGTCGCAAAAGGTCCCATGGATGCGTGTTCATGCTCGTGAGTTGGGAGGTCGGCTTGGGTTTGGATTTGGATTTATGAGGCCATGATTTATTTCTTCTAATAGAGAAGACAATGAGTGTGCACTTGAGTGAGGGAGGGGTCAAATTTAATTTTAGCCATTGACAGCCCAGAAATTCAGAGTTGAACTTTGGAGGAAATGGGTGAGGGAGGAGGACGCAAGACAAGTAGTTCTTCAATACTTTCATCAATTGGGAAAGGAAGGGGAAGTGGGACCGATGTAATGTAAGGATAAATAAATGATCTAAGTCAAGAAAAAATCAGACTCAATCCTTTGCTTCAAGTCTCGTGAGAATCCATTGACTTGTATGTAGCAAGAGGAAGCCCACAAAAATGATGTATTCAAATTAAGTAAAATAATTGATGGAATAAAATAACATAAAAAAATAGTGACTATAATGATTATCCAATATGGGAGGAGCTGGCTTTGCTTCAAAAGTAGGCTTCATTATAATAATAATAATAATAATTTTTATTTACCAAAAAAAGCAAAATTATGGCTATAATTAAACGCAAACAGCTGTGCCGTTTTATATAATAGCATTTACACCAAGATGACCCCACTGCACATGAACAAAAAATTAACTCATGTCGAATTTTAATCTTGTAAGAGCCCCTGATTACCTAACATCCCTATCCCTCCTCCCTCTCCTTTGTTCTGTTCCCTGGTAGTTGATATATTTTTTTTAATTTATTATCCAAAAAATTAATAAATTACAGAATAAACACTGTAACAAATGAAAAAAAAATAAAACAGACACACTCCACTATAACGTTCTACCTCTGGTTCGACCCATCCTCATGTGTCTTGATGTGCACAATGATACTCCCATCTCCAATAATCATGTCTGTTGCCTCCTAGATCACAGGATTGTCCAGATCTGAAAATTCAATCAACCGTCCCCCCCGCCCCCCCCCCCCACCCCAGCCCCCCCACCCCCCACCCCCACCCCCCCACACCACCCCCCCCCCCCCCCCCCCGCCCGCTGATTGACTCGATCTTTCATCGGCACCACCCTATCGAGACAGCGGTGATCCACGGTCACTTTGTTAAGCGGGTTTGGATCGTGGATTCTCACTGGGTATCGCCGTTGGTGGAGGGCTTGCTCACAACCACGACCTCGAACACTCCTCCGTCGTCCTCATCGTCATCGCCACCATGTTCTTCGTCGATGCTATGGTCCACTTGGTCACTATCCATGTCTTCCATGGACGGATTCTGCAGCGATTGGTGGTGGTCTTGCTGGGGCGGCCATTGCTGCTCCGGAATGACCATCAGGGGTGTCATGTCCATGATCTTGCTTGTCTTTTCTTTATATATGGCGTCAAGAATTTGGAAGTAGGGGCAGGTCTTGGAGTCCTCTCGTCTCTTCTTGTTCGACTCCTTCACCTTCTTGAAGTACTTGTTGATGTTCTCCCACTTCTCTTTGCACCTCTTTGCGCTCCTCTCGTAGCCGAGCTTCTTCATTTGTGCCGAGATTTCCTCCCACAGCGGTCCCTTCGGCACGTTCTCTTGGTACTTCGAGTCGAGATTCGTCCTTAGGCGGATCAACGCCTCCACCTCCACTTTCGGCCACCTTGAAGATGTGGCTGCTGATGACGGCAGGATGAATCCGCCGTCTCCATTGTCACTCTTCCGGAACTCAATGTTCGCCGGAGGCGGTGGAGCGGAGGCGGCCTGGATCGGGACGATCATCGGATGAAGCTGCACTTGCGGTTGGTATGGCGGCAGCGGTGGCAGTGGCTGGGCGGCCGGAGGAGGTGGGTTTGAGACGGATATTACTATATTATCGGTATTCCTTATGGGATGCTGGTCTGCTATCTTTTGTAGAAAGGACATGACGGCCGTGTCCTTGGCTGCGGCCATGGATCGCTCCTGGGCCAGTATCTCCCGCTCGCGGCTTATCCTAGCCATCTCCTGCATCCTCCACGACTCATCCCGAATCAGCCTCTCGTGCTCGCGCTTATCTATGGCCTCCAAGAACTTCCTCTGGAACTCATGCTGCTTGTCCATCACCTCCTTCATAAGCCTCTCGAAAAAGTCCTTCCATTTCCTCTTCCTCTTGCGCGGGTCATTTCCGTCACCGCCTCGGCGGAGCCCTTCGTCGGAGTAGGTCGAGGAAGACGTGGAATTCGAATGCAGATCCTTGGACCCGGACGATGGGAAATTAGGATTACTAGGGTTTATGACTGTGGCAGTGTTATAGATTGGTTGCGGTAAGGTGCTGGAGAGGTAATTCGCCTGAGCCACCGTAGCCAATGGGACGGCCGGAGTGGTGAATAGCAAACCCGGAGGTGGCGGCGGCACGCTGATCCGCGGAGAAGGCGATGAAGCCAGTGCGATCTGATGGCCGGTAGGGTGATTGTCGAAGGCCTCCAACTGGTCGCAAAAACGGTAGGCCTTGCCGTCATGCTTGCCGCCTCTCCCCTCTCGGGTCCTCTTGTGGTATTTGTAGACGTTCTCGAATTTCTCCTTGCATTTCTTGGCACTTCGACGATAACCAAGCTCCGCTAGCTTCCTGATAACAAGAACAATGAGTACTTGTGTTCTCATCCCCATATATATATATATATATATGTATATGAGTCTGTATTCAATTCACCATTAAAGACGAAGCCTAGATGTGAAGGAAGCATTCAAGAATTTCAGTCCTTTCTCTCTGAATGGAAAATCGGTTATATTTATATACTCGCGACACATAATGAGATAAAAGAACCCAACAAGAGAGCCGATGTATCAAAGTTGATGGTGATGAAAAGGCAACGAGCTTCCACTCAACCTTCCGACTAGCCATTCTAATGTCGTCATTGATATCTTACGTCATGACGGCGCCATGGTTAAATCATTTTGCAAGTTCAAGCGATAGCTTCAGAAAGAGAATACGATCCCCATCTCGATAATCGATTCACCTCAGTAGAAGCAATCATGATTCTTTACAGAGAATCGACGTCATCGAAGAAGAAGAAGAAGAAGAAGACATATTGAACCCAAAGAACTCAATTTCAAGAAGTAGATCTCTCGGAGAAGAAGAAAGGCAAAAAGAGAGTTGGATAATTACCTCGAAACCTCTTCCCACAAGGGACCCTTTGAGCTGGAGTCCCTGAAAGCGGTATCCATGTCGGTCCGTATTCTCAGGAGGGCCTCGGTCTCCTGCTTTGGCCACCTGTTTCCGCCCCCGAACACGCGGCCTCCCCTCTCCTCGCCTCCTCCTCCTCCTGGGCTGCCCGCTTCATTCTCCGCTCCTCCGCTTCCCTGCAAGCTCGGCGGCCCAGCCTCCTCTCTGATACCGTCGCCGCCTCCGCCTAGCATAGGATTCCCTCCTTACCTTTTGGATAATTACCTCCTTCTCCTCCTCCCCTCCTGCTTCTACTTAAGTCAAGCTAAGCTACAGAAAACTCCGAGATAGTAATACAACAACAGGGATCAGAGAGGTGAAACCATCTCTCCTCTTGCTGTATAAGGTGGGTGAGGGGGGAGCTGTGTGGTGAAATTATTAATATATATTTTTCTCTAGCATCTGTTGTGTGGATCTCTGCTTGTCCAAAGAGGCTGTTGCATATTTATATTATAATATAATACAAATGCAATACTCATTTTTAAATACTATTTATGCATTTCTATATTATCTTACCTTTGGCCCCGCTTTCCTTCATTTTTCTCTCTTTTTTATTTATTTTCCCTTTTTTTGCTGTAGATTCTCCATATAAAATAATATTAGAACACTGTAGTATAGGCCCAAAAAAAATGAGATTTAACAGTGTCAATTTACCTCTTGGAGATAAAAGATCCTTTTACCAAAGTGGTGAAATTAATCCATGCTTTCAATAATGGAAAAAGGGACCCATTTCACGCGCTATTATACCATGATTCTTAGCAGAAAATCCCAAAAATTTTAAATTGCACGTCGTCACGCGCTTTTAAAATTTCTTACATGATAAAATTTAACAGGAGGCTTGAATTCATGAGTGGATGGAAATGTATATATATACATTTATTTTCATATTGGAAGAAGGGGTACTAATAAAATGACCAAACTCGCCCTAACATGGATCCAAAGAGGGCTTTAATCATTGATCTAATCTGGCATATACTTTTATTATGATCTGGGTTTGTCTCTGCAAGCTCAGAATTATCTAAAGATGGTAACTTTAATAACATGCCCCGCTCCCCCCAAGATGCAATGTCCACCTCCTATTGTTTTTCTAATCAACTATAACATATTTAATTGTAAGTAGTTCTTATAACCCCATTCACTCAAATTGGCTAATTGTTAATTAATTTTTACTGTGCTCATGTTGACTCCAAATTCTAAAGTTATAGAATTGTAATTAATAAATAATTATTAATTTTAAAATTACCCCATGATATTTTCAAATGTAAGATTAAATTTTTTTCAGCATTAATACTTTTATAATGGGCTAAATACAATATATAGAGTAATGAAAATTCAGCCACAAAAATAAATAAATATATTTAAAAAATTTTTCAACTTGTTGGGTGAGCCTGTGTGACCTTCTTACTTGGGTGGGATAATAGGGTCCCTACCAATTGATAATGACTCACCTTGCCACCCCCAACTTGTTTAACTGATTCCCTTTTGCCCACTTCTGGAAAAAAAAATCTCATCATCATTGGTTGGTTTGTTACATACCCTTTATTTAACTCAAAATTACAAAAGCCACCCTCAAAATTCCCAAGTTTTCATCTTTATCCTACCTCTTCGAAATGATAAATGTCAAAATCTGTGCCGCATATTAGATTTATCCGTCTAAAAAGGAGCACAAATATTGCTAGAAATTCATGGGCATCTATAACTGATCTAGTTTCTCGTGTTTTCAAATGATCTTTCCTAGAACCCTACTTCCGCTAGTTATTCAAACCCTCGACCGGCTCCACAAATTGTGAATTATTTCTAATAGTAATTTGTTTGAAGAGAAAGTGAAACACAATAGTAGAATCATGTGGATACGGGCCATAAATAGAGCTACCTGTCGTCTAAGCAACTTGTTGATCGAAAATTGACCCACTCCTCCAATCTTACAGCTGTTCGTAGTAGCACCAGCTAACACTTGATTTTTTCTGCCACCGATGTCGATAGATAACGGGCTTTAATTCCCGGTCTCCCATTCCAACTTGTCTAATCTAAATTACAGGGAGTGGTAAATTGGTCTGTTTTGGGATGAAGGGTGTGCGCCTTTCTTTCATTTTTAGAGTGGGATCCACAGCTTTCCTCTATCATCAATACTAATAAGCTAAGTTAGATGGGGATGTCGTGTTCTTAGTGGGAGGGGGCAAGCCATAATCAATGAAATGAAGTAAATAGTGGCCAATTCTGTTAGGTTGCTACCTACCCTAAGGTGTGCGTATTAATATCTTTGATATGACTCGTTTAATTATATAGGCGAAAAAATCGCATAATATATGATAAAAAATAATAAATTTATAAATTGATTGTTAATTTTTCCTATTGCCCATGATGGATTTATGCATGAGCGTACCAACCATAATTGAAGTGGTGGGTTCCTTGCGTGGAAGATGAAGTAAAGTGTATCATAAAATGAGGGCACTTATATAGCTAGTCTATTAAAATTAAACGTAAATGGACAGCACATGTACAAATTAGTTCTAGAGGGGAGGAATTTGTGGAATTAAGCTAATGCAGGGCTAAAATTTATAAGAAACTAATTTTGGAGGGACTAAATTTAGACAATGCGATAAATACTGAATAAAATTTCACTCTAACACGTAAGATTTCACCTCATACTTCCATCCCGTTTATGTTAATAATTAGCCGTAAGTTTAATTTATCAAAAAATTCAATCTAATCAAATCAAAATTCTATTTTAAATGTATAAACTAATTTAGTTACTCAATTAGAATAATTAATGTAATATCATCTATTTTTAAGTGATAATTATGATGGTATGAGTGATATTGATATTTGATAGTTATATAACTAACTATTGTTTTTCCATGTAATCGGAGTATTTGGAAAATCCATTTGAAGGGAACCTAAGTCCATATGTAAGTCATATAATTTTTTAATAGTATACTTTTAAATATTATGACTAAATTATTTAAATAAGTTGTTTTTTTTATTTCATTTGAATTCGTGAGCAGTTGTATCAGAATAAACTTTAATCTCTCGTTTTGTAGTAGAGATGAAATTAAAAAAAAAATATTAACTATAACCCAAAATAACTAAATATCGTGTTAGTTCTTATCTAGTTTCAACCTAGCAAAAATATAATTTAACTCTCTAGTTAAAGAACCACAAATGACACTCTATTCTAATATCACAATTAGCAAACCAAATTTATTTAGTTCATTCACATATCATCAAGTGTTCAATTGATTCAATTTTCCCACATAAAGAACAGTATGGGCATGCCTGAAAAATAATGAAGGTTGAATTGGATGTGCATTAGAAACAATCCACCGTAGAAATATCCTCACCTTTGAAGCACATTTAATACCTCAAATAGTTTTTTACAAACTAGTTGGATTGAAATAAGAAGAGTATGCTACTATTGGGTATCTCCATTATCTAAATCATATATAAACGTATAAGCAGAACATAGAATTACTTATCCATATTTCTCAAAGTGTCATATCAGCTTATCAATATTATTCACACCTAAAATAGTTAACTTACGTATAATATCTAATTTTGCAGGTAAAACGAAAGGGTATAATCTCGCTAAGTTCCAACCATTGTTCTGTTGATCTATAGTCCCTTAGATATGCTATGGATGAATTAGAATGAGAGCAAGAGAGTTTCATATTATGAAATGCCGACATCTATCTATCAACTTGCCAAATAGTTCTAACTTGAGAAGTTCCTTGCAAACTTGGATACTACTCCATGTGAGAGTATCAAACCTCTTGAGTAATTAACAAAGTTCTAATGTTTGAGATATTTATCTTTTAGAACTCTTACCCATAATTAATTGGGGTTGGTTAGGAGATGTCCTGTTATCTTTACTAATAATGCTTTGTTGTATATATATATGTAAGTTTGACCCAATCTTACTCATTACTTAATATCCGTGATATTCCGCTACTTGAGTCTGAGTCTTGTTGTAAACTCCGCTTTTTGAAGTTAAAGAAAAATTGGGAAAGAACCAGTCAAACTAAGCGAGAAAACTGAACCAGTTTACAAACCCGATTATTGAGAAACGGACAAATTGGAGAAATTTCAACTCCTATGTGACCAAAAAAGATTAATAAATCTTGGGAAGGAACCTTATAACTAAGTAGTAGAGAAAAACTAGACCGGTTCAGGTGAACCAGATCCAAACTAGATTGAACTGGTTAATGAACCAAGCCGATTTATAAACCAAAACTGATAGAGAGAGAGGGAAAATTGGAGAATTATGGATCCCAAGTAACATAAAAAGACAAATAAGTAATGAAAAAGGACTTATGGATGAATTGGAGATGAAAACCAAACTAGTTCAAGTGAACTGGATCCAAACCAAATTGAACCAATTTGGATCGATTTGAACCACTATTGAACCGGATGCTAAATTCATTTTTTAGGCGACTTAAAAAAATTCAAATTTGAGATTTGAGGCTACCATTGGATAGAAAATGAATTTAGAAATTTTTAAATTTGAAAAATTCGGCCGAATTAGGGGTGAACCGGCTGGTTTAAGCTTTGAACTTGGTCCGAACCGATTCGGTCCGGTTTGGAACAGTGTTTTCTTCTTCCTTCAGATAACAACACTGTTCACTCTTCGAAAAATTGAATCAACATCGGCGAAGAGGAAATGTTTCCGTTTAGTATGTTTCAGGCCATCAATGACTGTCATAAAGGTGCTAAACGGACGACCGACGAGTCCCTGAGCTCCCTATATAAAGAGCCCCTCTCCATTTATCCTCTCCACATCTGAAAACCTCACTCTCTCTAAGTTGCTTAGTTTTTCGGTGAAACATGGTGGTAACATCCATTCGCTTCGAGGGTTGTCGGAGAAGCGTTGGTGTGATTGAACAGTGAAGCAGCTCCGGCGGATCGAAGTGCCCTATTTCGGTCGAGCTAAAATCATCCAATTCGAGCCCTTCTTAGGCCAAACCAAGCTTTCCCAACACCTCTTCAACTCTCCCACGGCCGAATTAGAATGGAAAGGTAAGCCAATTCGGCTCCCCTCTGTAAATTCTGACTAGTGCTAGAGAGAGAACTGATGGAATTTTGATGATAGGATTCTCACCCAATTCGACATCAATTGATACAATTCTAGATCTTAGGAATAACCTCAAGAGGAGAGCTATCTACCGAGATTGGAAGCTCGAACCGCCGTGCCCTGACGGTGAGCAATTGAAGCTTTCTCTCTCTATGTTCTATTTTCCGGCGAAGCTCCACTTGAGCTCGTTCCGACATCAAAACTTACGATTCAAAGTGCAATTGAATCGTATGAAGATGTAGAGCCTCAAATTTAACTTAAATTTCATTAATTAGAAGTGTTTGATTGGTCAATTTGATGAAATCAAATTCAGCTGTATCAGGGAGTTGAAATTTGGGGAAAAATTGGGGATTTTCAAAAAACTCGAGAGACTCAAATGCAATTTTATAAAATTGAGGGTCAATTGGGCATGATAAGAGTGTTAGGGGACCAATTGAGAAAATTTTAGAATTTTTGGGGTAAAACTTACCATTTTTGTAAAGGAAGGGCAAAATGGTAATTTTGGAAAAATTGGAGGCCAAATTGAGAATTTGGGAAACTTGAACATCTTTTTATGAAATTGAAAAAATTGAGGTCCCAAGGGGAACTTTAAAACTTTCGGGACTTAATTTTGGGAAAAACCGTCAATTGGGGCCTAAAGTGAAGAAAAAATAACTTTATGTACCAAATTGCCAATATTTGAAAAGTTGAATATTTAGTCATTTATAATGAATGAAGGTGATCAAGCCAAATGATGATGAACAATAATGTCCATTTCGTGTAGGAACATGAGACATCAGGAATGCCACGCCCCGACCCGGTTTGGTTAGATACCCGTGATCAACTCGCTACTCTCCCGATTTATATAAAGGGTTTCCCCTTATTATAGACGGTAAACCTTTAAACCTGCACATTTTCCTGAAATAACATAAATCAAAACTACATAATATTTTAATTTCATCATACCTGTTTCAGAGGCTTCTTACTTGATGGTCTTTAAGGGTAGACTTTCTAGAATTTCCTAAAAGGGATATAAGGGAGGGGATGAGTACAATGACTCAGTGAATGAGTTTTCAAAACTTTTAATTTTTAGGAAAAAGACTTGTATTGGAGTGTGCTAGACTCCTTTCTTTCAAAAATTATTTCATAGAAAATCTCAGTTTTTACCACCATTTCCTTACTAATCAAGGTGTGTCATCACCCAACACACATCCTTCATCATGAAGGTCAAACACACATTCACAGGCCAACCCGTCCACTGAACCCACTTGTAGCTTTAGAGCGACTTTACCGGCCACCCAAATAGAAGTATGTCCACTTCTACCCTAAGAATGAGTGGATGTTCGCGATATCCAACCCTCAATCACGAAATCAATTCTTCGTGTCTGTATGAGGATAGAGACCTCATCCCGTCCCCATCTCAGTCTCATGCTTTTGGTGCTACTCCAAATTTTGCACAGTCACCTAGTACGACGAACTACCCTTTTACCCACCAGGTCGTCCAATGCCCTTAGGACGCATCACTACCCCTCTTAGGTGTCTTGATGGTCCCATAATCACAGTGCATGCACTATCAGTATTTTCTTATCATGCCATATAATCTGTGGTGCCACTGGTCCAATGGCCCCGACCCTCAACTAAACCCGTAGTTGTTTGTCTTGACTGGTTTGTCGACCTGTCATTTCGCACGGTCACCTAGTATGACGAACTGCCCATATACCCACCAGGTCGTCCAGTGCCCTTAGCGCATCACTACCCCTCTTAGGCGACTTGATGACCCTATAATCACAGTGCATGCATAATCAATGTTTTCTTATCATGCCATATAATCTGTGGTGCCACTGGTCCAACGGCCCCGACCCTCAACTAAACCCGTAGTTGTTTGTCTTGACTGGTCTATCAACCTATCATGTCGCACTACCGCTAGTTGACTAGTATGTCAGTTTTTCTTGGTACCATGGCCAAACAATTCCTTTATTTAAAGTTTTATGGCACATATCTCATGTTTGTTTACAAGCTCTTGCTCGTGCCCACTGGCCTATGGCCCACTTGTTCGAGATTTTTGAAGCCGGGCATAATAGCCCCCAAGTTCCAAAATTGAGGCCCCCAGCCTATAAAAGCTCTTCGAGCTTCCGTAAACAAGGTCTCCCAAATCGTTTAAACATTGGCACACTGTCAGGGGAGAGCACTTCTGACAAAAATATATGTTTTCAACTATCCATTATACCGACCAGGTATAAGGACATCTCCGCTCATAACCGATGAACAAGTTTTCAACTTCCTTCAAGGAAGTTTTATCATACCAACCGGGTATGATCTACTTACAATCGGTAAGTAGTTTTTCTGCATGATTTTCACATCACTCCTCTAAGTTGTGATGTTTAAAATACCACTTAGTAGTGGGTTTTCATTTCGAGGTACTTATCATCCCCAACTGGGTATAATATAAAATTCCACTCACAACCGGTAAGTGGTTTTTAACTTTAAGTTGTGCTCATCATCTCAACTGGGTATGACGTTAGTAAGCCTACTCATAGTGACTTCTAATTTAGAAAATGTGCTCATCATCCCAATCGGTTATGATGTGAATAACCCACTCACAGTGACTTCTAATTTAGAAAAGATGCTCACATTCCAATCGGGTATGATGTGAATAACCTAGTCACAGTGACTCCTAATTTAGAAAAGTGTTCATCATCCCAACCGGGTATGATGTGAATAACCCACTCACGGTGCTTCTAATTTAGAAAAGGTACTAATCATCCCAACCGGGTATGATGTGAATAACCCACTCACCCGTTAATCGTAACGTGTTCGTCCACGATTGGTTTTCCAAGTTGACGCGAGCTTTCTCTTGCAAGCGTTCCGATCACACTTGTCCTGTCGGAGGTGCGATGGTCCGAGCTTTCTATCAAGAAAGGTAGCTCTCTTTCTAAAGTACCTTCTAGGATCAAGAATTCCTACTATTGACCTTTTAGCGTCGTTGAGGTCGTATGAGGGTTGTGGGGATGTTGGGAGAGCTTGGTTTGGCTAGAGTAGGGATGAATTCGACTAATTTTAGCTAGGCTGAAACAGGGCAGCTTCGGTCTACTAGAGCTATTTCACTGTTTGATTATGTCGATGCTTCTTCAGCGATCCTTGGATCGAATGGAGGTTGCTATCAGATAGCTGACTTTCCCCAAAATCTAAAGAGCCCGACCTCTCCTTCTAAGGTTATGAAAAATGCCTAAGTTGAAGTTCTGGTTCGAGCTTCACCGGGAAATGGAGTATTAGAGAGAGAAATGAGTTTTCAGGTGTGAGGAGAATGAATGAATGGAGTAGAATTGCGTATTAAATGGGGAGGATTTATTACTATGGTATTAATGTTGTCATTATTCTCGGGAAATTGATGGACATTTATTAGTATTAATTCCAATAATTAAATTATTGATATTAATTTCAATAAATAAATATAGGTATTTATGATATTTAAGTTAGGGACATAGGATAAATAAAAAATATATATTTATCTCATTATTTTCACCTAATAATTTACACTTTTCACTTTTCGTTTGACAACCATTGAGGGGATGTAACATGAACACTTCCCAATAGGTCACCCATCCTAGTACTACTCTCACCACGTACACTTAACTTTGAAGTTCTAATCAAATATTGTGCATTGATGTTGGTATGTTATATATTTTTGGGTTAAAAAAAATATGATTTGATAACTATTGAGAGAATGCAAAATGAATACTTCCAAGTAGGGAACCCATCCTAGCACTACTCTTACCCAAGCATGCTTAACTTTGGAGTTCTAATAGGATCCAATGCATTAGTGCTAGTATGTTATTTAATTTTAGTTTAGTAAAAATATAGTTTGACAAACTACTGAGGGGACGCAACATGAATACTTCCCATCCTAGCACTACTCTCTCGCAAGCACGCTTAACTTCAGTGTTCTAATGGAATCTGGTTCATTTAAACCAATCTAGTTTTTCTCTTCAAATTTTTTTTTTCTGGTTACTAAAAGCACGATGTTACAATTACTCCCCACCTTTTTAGGAGTTTTGTCCCCAAAACTCATGCAACATTAGTCTTTACTTCTTACACCATTTTTTGTGCACTTATGTGGTTTCATTTCCAATAACTTTCTACTACACCTTAGGCATTGGAGAACTTTTAGGGAGGTCTTCCTATGGGAATAGATTGTTGGGTAATGTTGGCTACATGAGTCCTAGTTTTCTTGGTTCCTCTCTTAGGAGCCATCTGAAAATTTTAAAACTTTCTCCTAGTTACTATGTTATATAGTTTGGATAGTGTATTCGAGGTAACACGCTTTGATACCATTCTAGTTGTCACGCCTCAACCTGGCTTGGTTGGATCCCCGTGATCAACCCACCACTCTCCTGGTTTATTTAAAGGGTTTCACCTTATTATAGACCGTAAAGAGTAAGGCATCCTTTACCTGCACCTTTTCCTAGAATAACATAAATCAAAACTGCATAATATTTTAATTTCATCATATCTGTCTCACAAGCGTTTTAGTTGATGGTCTTTAAGGGTAGGCTTTCCAAAATTTCTTGAAAGGGGTATAAGGGAGGGGGTGAGTATAATGACTTAGTGAATGGGTTTTCAAAACTTTTAACTTTTAGGAAAAAGACTTGTATTGGAGTGTGCCAGACCCCTTTCTTTCAAAAATCCTTATCAAATCTCGATTTTTACCACCATTTCCTTCTTAATCAAGGTGTGTCATTACCCAACACACATCCTTCATCATGAAGGTCAAACACACATTCGTAGGCCAACTCGTCCACTGAACCCATTTGTAGCTTCGGAGCGACTTTACCAGCCACCTAAATAGACATAAGTCCACTTCTACCCTGAGAATGAGTAGATATTCGTGACATCCGACCCTCAATCACAAAATCAATTCTTTGTGTCCGTATGAGGATAGAGACCTCATCCCATCCCCATCTCGGTCTCATGCACTTGGTGCTACTCCAAATTTCGCACGGTCACCTAGTACGACAAACTGCCCTTATACCCACCAGGTCGTCCGGTGCCCTTAGAACGCATCACTACCTCTTTTAGGCATTTTGATGGTCCCATAATCACAGTGCATGCACAATCAATGTTTTCTTATCATGCCATATAATATGTGGTGCCACTAGTCCAACGGTCCTGACCCTCAACTCAACCCGTAGTTGTTTGTCTTGACTGGTCCGTCGACCTGTTATGTCGCACTGCTGCTAGTTGACTGAGTATGTCGGTCCTGTCTTGGTACCATGGCCAAACAATTCTTTTATTTAAAGTTTTATGGCACATATCTCATGTTTGTTTACGAGCTCTTGCTCGTGTCCACGGGCCTATGGCCCACTTGTTCGAGACTTTCGAAGCCGGGCATAATAACCCCCAAGTTCCAAAACTGAGGCCCCTAGCCTATAAGAGCTATTCGAGCTCCCATCAAGAAGGTCTCCCAAATCGTTTAAGCATTGGCACACGGTCAGGGGAGAGCACTTCCGACAAAAATATATGTTTTCAATTGTCCATTATACTAACCAGGTATAAGGACATCTCCGCTCATAACCAATGAACGGGTTTTCAACTTCTTTCAAAGGAGTTTTATCATACCAATCGGGTATGATCTAATTACAATCGGTAAGTAGTTTTTCTGCATGATTTTCACATCACTCCTCTAAGTTGTGATGTTTAAAATACCACTTAGTAGTGGGTTTTCATTTCGAGGTACTTATCATCCCCAACCAGGTATGATATAAAATCCCACTCACAATGGGTAAGTGGTTTTTAACTTTAAGTTGTGTTCATCATCCCAACAGGGTATGGCGTTAATAAGCCCACTCAGAGTGACTTCTAATTTAGAAAAGGTGCTCATCATCGCAATCGGGTATGATGTGAATAACCCACTCACGGTGACTTCTAATTTAGAAAAGGTGCTCACCATCCCAACTGGGTATGATGTGAATAACCCACTCATGGTGACTTCTAATTTAGAAAAGTGTTCATCATCCCAACCAGGTATGATGTGAATAACCCACTCACCCGTTAACCGTGATGTGTTCATCCATGGTTGGTTTTCTAAGTTGATGTGAGCTTTCTCTTGCTAGCATTCTAATCACACTTGTCCCGTCGGAGGTGCGATGGTCCGAGCTTTCTATCGAGAAAGGTAGCTCTCTTCCTAAAGTACCTTCTAGGATCAAGAATTCCTACTATTGACCTTTCAGTATCATTGAGGTCGTATGAGGGTTGTGGGGATGTTGGGAGAGCTTGGTTTGGCTAGAGTAGGGCTAAATTTGGCTAATTTTAGCTAGGCCGAAACAGGACAGCTTCATTCTACCAAAGTTGTTTCACTGTTTGATTACGTTGGCGCTTCTTCGATGATACTCAGATCGAATGGATGTTGCTATTAGATAGTTGACTTCCCCTGGAATCTAAAGAGCCCGACCTCTCCTTTTGAGATTAAGAAAAATGCCTAAGTTGAAGCTCTGGTCCGAGCTTCACCCGGAAATGGAGTATTAGAGACATAAATGAGCTTTTAGGTGTAAGGAGAATGAATTGGGAGTAGAATTGCGTATTAAATGGGGAGGATTTATTACTACCGTATTAATGTTGTCATTATTCTCGGGAAATTAATGGCCATTTATCAGTATTAATTCCAATAATTAAATTATTGATGTTAATTTTAATAAATAAATATAAGTATTTATTTATGATAAATAAAAAATATATATATGTATCTCATTATTTTCACCTAATAATTTATACTTTTCATTTTATTCATTCTAATTATATAAATTAAATTTTTTGAACTTATAATATAATTCCATAAACTAGTTTTAACTGAAATTTCAGTATACTAAAAAGAACAACTTCCTAGGAGGTCACTCATCCTAGCACTACTCTAACACAAGCACGCTTAACTTTGATATTTAGATAGGATCTAGTACATTAGTGCTAGTATGTTATTATATTTTGGGTTACTAAAAAATATATTTTGACAATCATTGAGGGGATGCAACATGAATACTTCTCAATAGTTCACCCATCCTAGTATTACTCTCACCAAGCACGCTTAACTTCGAAGTTGTAATCGAATCTTGTGCATTGATGTTGGTATGTTATTTATTTTTGGGTTACAAAAAATTTGATTTGATAACTAACTATTGAGAGAATGCAAAATACTTCCCAAGCGGTTATCCCTCCTACCACTATTCTCTTGCAAGCACACTTAACTTTAGTGTTCTAATGGGATCTAGTTTATCTGAAACAATTTAGTTTTTCTCTTCAAATTTTTTTCTGGTTACTTTGGAAAGTGACAATGGGGACCTAGGGAAGATGATGAGGGACCTAGAAATGGTTTTTGGAGGATTAATGGAGTTATTTTGGAAGAAATAATAGTTTAGGGTCTAAATTAAAATTCTCAAAAAGTTTAAGGACCAAACTATGATTTCTTGAAAATGGGGACCCGAACGAGATTCCATTGATGTCTAGGGACATAAAAGAAAGTTGGAGAAACTTAGGCACCCAAAATGGTAGCTTAAAAAAGGCTAAGGAACTAAGTGGGACTTTTAGAAAAGTTTCATGGACCAAATGTAAATTTTGAAATGTTGGAGGACCAAAATAGAATTTATGAAAAGTTAGGGACCTCAACTGAACTCAAAAAAAGTTAGAGGACCTAAAATATAAATACGTCTAAATTTAAGTCCAAAATGGGGTAAGGAGAAGGTAGAGGGTGCAAAGTGTAATTTTAGGAAATTTTAGGGACTATTATGCAATAAATAGAAAATTAAGGGACTTTAATGGATGAGTGGATATGTCACACCCCAACCCGATTCACTTGGCCAGCGGACTCGTGATCCTTGCCAATCCCCTCGATGTTACCATGGTGCGTATCTTCACCACAATAAAACTAGAGGGGCTAAGACTTCCTCTCTTGTGTTCTATGTTATTTTGCAACAGAGATTTGAATTTTTCTTTTAAAAAGGGGTGAACCCAAAATGTCTTTCATAAACAACCTGAAAATTGTAGCAATTGATAAGAATCTATTTATAACCTTCGTGAGCAGGCAAATGGCTACCTCATTTGGCTCTTTAGGGAAGATGCTCTCCTTCTCGCGTCCGAAGATCCCTTAACTATTACATGCAATTATTTTGGGGGAGAGGGTTAGCTCACAGGTTAGTGAATGAGTCTCTAACATTGGGTCACTTCATGGCTTACAACTTAGACAACACGAATTAACTCCCTACTCAATTATGATTATGGGGCTCTAACGTTGGGCCACTTCATGGCTTACAACTTAGACAAGCCGAACCAATTGCCTACTCAATTATGATTATGGTTCTTACTCTTTTCCACTATTAGCTTCAATTAGCCCATGTCACGGTTGGGTCATTCCATTTACTTAGCCCCTTGAGACCCCTGTCTTGGGCTGCCCGTAACTGTGCTCCATGTCCCAATCAGGTCATTCTATTTAATTATCTCCTTGAGACTCTTGTCTTGGACTGCTTGTATCTGTGTTCCATGTCATGGTCAGTCATTCTATTTGCTTAGCCCCTTGAGATTCCTGTCTCAGGTTGCCCGTAACTGTGCTCCATGTCATGGTTAGGTCATTCTCGAGTCATTTCCTCCCCATACTGTTTAGCAAAACAAAGTTCACAAAAATAACAAAAGTACACATAACACTGGACACTCATGACTCACACATTCATGGGCTACTCATGGCCCTCACATTCATGAGCTACTCATGGCCCTCACACATGGGCATTTCATTTGCCCTCATTCATTCCAAAAGGTGGTTCTCGATTCCAATTATATATAAGAGAGAGTGTGAGAATAACATGTACTAATCCACAACTAATACCCCTCAGGCTCGTCTCTCTCTCGAGATGCCTTTGCATTCCCGGGGGTCATGACTAACATTCCTAGTATTAGCCTTGCTCATGCCACCTTACACATGCAATTCAATTCTACCCCCTTCTCATTGAAGCGGTGTAAATCTGGAATGGTACCCTCACATCATCCGGGTGTCTCAAGAAATATGAAAATTTCATTTCAATCTCCCCTTACACCTCTTCCAATTTTCTACGACATCGACACTATCTCAGAAGGTGTCCTGCCAACGCCCACACCACTTCATACTAGTATATCAAAATACAATGAAATAAACAATCGATTTCACTAGTTACATTCTAGCTTTTTCTTATTTATTTATGAGCATGGTCTTATCACAACCATCTCTATTCAACTTTTTAAGCAATTTATTCAAGCAATCAATCTCAGGAGTTTGGATCTATCTCTCAACCAACTTTGCTCAATCACACACAATGGGTAAATAGCCCTAATCAATCAGACTTGTCATGCCACTACCAGTTGATACTTGGTCTTTAGGAACTTATTTCCGTTCTCTTAATTCTTCAAATATTATTTTCATTTGTGGGCATGCAATTAAATCATTTTACACTTCTTATATAAGTTTCAAAACTTGACCTTCATGCTCTTTTCATGATTTCTTTCAGAAAATACTCCAGGTGCTCTAATTAGTCCAATCGGAACCGTCGTCATTACACCCATTCACCGTATAAATCCTAACTTATTTGCTTTTAATAGTTTTCCATGTATCCTTCCTTGAGGTCCCAACTTGAGTGATCTCTTGGATTATCTACAATTTTTAGAGTAAGCAAGGAGATCAGTCCAAGCATCTCAGTAATTGTATATGATATACCATACTTTCATAAGAAAGTATGGTTTTGTCTCCGAGCCTAGTTTACTTGACTTACAAGTCGGGTAAACACCCTTTTTTCTCACCTCCCCTAAGGTTAGTCGTTAGGGCTCTGAATCATCACCTCTCATGGTTGCCCTTTCCTAGTGCATAACACTTATTATCCAAAAATTACCTTTTAATCCATAAGTTAGGCAAAATTATCGTTTTGCCTTTTATATCTTTTTGTCTTCCCTTGTTGGAACCTTTGACTTTTCCAATTCTTCATTTAGGTCCTCAAGTCTCCTTGAGTCCCATTCTAATCCCAAAAATGCCTTAGAACATTCTCTAAGCCTTATGTATCCTTATTTGAAAAATGGTCCTTAAGTTGGGCAAAAATATCATTTTGCCCTTGATGCCTTAATTCTTTTCCTTTTGGGACCTTACACTTCTCTAAGTCCTTTAATTGGGTAGCTAAGTTCCCATTGGCTGATTCACCACATACTTACGGATCCTTCCTTAGCCATATTTTCTACTATTTATAATGCGGTCCCTTATTTTGGGCAAAATTACCATTTGCCCATATCCTTTAAATCCATCTTTCAGAGACTCATTTGTTTCTCCATTTTTCAATTTAGGTCCATTGACCTTCTTTAATCACCTTTAGGTCCTTGGACTACCCAAACATTACCCTTTAGGTGCACAAATCCCCTTATTTGCACATAAGTGCTAAACTTTCGCTTTTATTGAATTTAATTCCTTTAGTATTTCAAATATGATAACCAGAGCCCAAAACTTAATCAATCTTCTCCAAGGGTCCCAAAACTTCCCTTAGACCCTTAAGAAGACCACCCCCCCTCCCCATAAAAGCTTATTTACAAAGGGGTCCCCTAACTTTTACTTATTTGCATTATAGTTCCCGACCTTTTTTTCCTAACAAAATGGCCCCCAAAAATTCTCAAACTCAGGTACGGGATACCCCTGACCTTCGCCAAGGCCATCGGGTCTTTGTCCAGTTAGACTTAGCCAAAACAGTAACAATCAACTTCAAACATAACTACCCAACTCAACAAACCGAAGTTTGGTCAAGGTCAAGAACTCACCGGAGATAGTTCCTTGGTTACCGACATCAGTGTCGTTAGATTACTGACTCTTAGAGTAGCTTGTGCACACCAAGATCACCCCAACAGAGGTCTAGTTGGGGAAATTTGGGGTTTTCAGCCCTTTGTTAGGTCGGACGTCAGACAGAGACGATGACATGCACGCTCATGCCCACTCATTTGTACGTCCCACGCTCCTTGCATGCACCTGACATGACACGTTGATCGATTTGCACTATAGCTAGCCGGTTTCCGGTGAATTTCTCTACCGGTTTGGTAATGTCTTGGTAGGTTCACTTATTTTCCAGCCGGTTCTTGGCCCAATAAAAATATCCAAAATTCTTTATTCAATTTTTTTATTGAATAAGCTTAGGAATTTCTTAATTCCAACTTGTCTTGCCACCACTAAAAATCAGGGAGTCATATCTCTCTAAGATAGTTTGATAGCTTTCAATCATCCCATGGCTGATTCACATCCAATTCGACCAATTCTTGACCCAATGCATTTTTCTAAAAATATATCATCTCATCTTCTCTTGATTGGGTTCAAGATCTTCCATTTCATGATTGGTTTAGATCCTCCTAAAAATCGTGGGCCTTTTCTCTTAAATTAGTTCGATCCTGATTTGGGTCAATTTTCAACTAGGCCTTCCCCACCCCATGATCCATGGCCCATAAAGATCTTTCTAAGAGAAATATAGTGGGTTTAGCCCCTGTTTCAAGTATTGGAATTTGATTCAGTTTCCAACCAAGTTTACTTCCAAACATATGTTCCCAAGTCTCTGTTCCCGGTTCAACCAAGTTTTCAAGTTCGAGTTTTAAGGTGTCACATGATATTTGTAGGGGAGCCTAATTAGAAAATGACCAAGAGAAAGGGGGAAAATATGGGGACTTGAAATACAAATGAGAGTGATATGAACGGATTGTTGATACGCAATTCGTGCAAACCTAATCTGAGGGGCAAAACCATAATTTTGAGAAATTATGGGATGGTATAATAATATACCATTTAGAACCAAACCTGACCCATTTTATGTTATGTAAATTGTGTAGCTTAAGTTTCTGTGAATAGTTGTGTGAAATCATTGACCAGAGTTTCTCAGAAAAATATTGGAATGAACACGTTATCAAGTACTCGAGTGAGTGGGTTAATAGACGATGAGTCATATTTGACCGGATACTCGAGTGAATGATAGGCCTCCCCTAAATGAATATGGGGATATGATTTGCATGATCAAGACTAGAAATGGACTAGGAAACCCACAATGATGATATAAGAGAAAACCGAGACTATGTCTTGTGTAAGGTTTTCCAAAGAACATTACGACCTAAATCGAACATAGCAGTATGATTAATAAGACGAGATTCTATAAATTTAAAAGGGAGCTAGGCTTCATGTTCTTTGTTTAATTAAACCTTAGGAAGTGAACATTGATGAACAAATCAAATAGAGAACCAAATCCCATGAATTTTTGGCATTAAGCACATAATTACTTAAATGGTATTTTGAGAACTTAAGTAGTGGGGTTGGCCAGATAGCATATCGTGCCCCGAGGATTCATGAAAACAATGTGTGATGAATCATGATGATAAAAATATGAGTATTGGAGTCGGTCATGATAACATACTGAGCACCAAGAATTAAAGAAATGAAAAATGTGCTATAATGTGATGCATGTTAAAGAACATGAGCATCAGGATCGGTCAAATAGTATACCACACACCCAAATAAGAATGATCATTATATTGTTGTGATCATATATGTGTTATGATATGATTGGGTATACGAGTTATTATGTTGGCGTGACACCTGATATTAGAGGTGATGTTAAGTGTATAGGGAGGACTATAAGTGGGGATACAAATGAAGAGTCATGGCTTCCAGAGCTTCCCATGGGCACAAAGGGAGGTGTATGATAGGTGTACATGCATTACTTGTGATCCATAGTAAGTAGAGTCGATAACAGTATTTTGAATGTTGGATGACACATCACTGACATCCTATGAGGGGGACGATCATTGTAGGAAGTGCCTTGGGAGTGCGGTATATAACACACATACCCCTCAAAGCCCTATGTTGCTCGTGTGTGAGATCTTAGTGGATATGGTGGCAAAGGCACCATGTGAGAAGTTGTAATAATATATGCATCACTAACAATGATAAGAGGGGTCGATCGTATAAGGATGTGCCTTGGGAGTGTGTTATGACGCACATACCCCTCACATCGTGAGCTCTCCTTTGTGAGAACTCAGAGGATGATTTGTGTGAAATGATATGTGGATTGTGAAATGAGAAATGAATTTCTAAGATAAAGATACCAAGTTAAAAGAGTATTGTAAGGAATAGTAAGCAAATAACTCAAAATATGCAAGTAGCAAATCAATGAACACTAATAAAACCATTGAATAAATACCAGGAGTAATATTGTGTCTCAACGTCGGTAAACATATTCACTAAGTTGTGAGTTCACTCTTTCCCCCAAACCATTTTTTTCAGGTGTACAAAGGAGCATAGAAGACACTAGCCTCAAAACTCGAGAGGTATGCATGAAAGTTATTTATATTTATCTTTTAGTTATTTGATTCTCGAGTGATAATTGTATTTGATTTGAGCACACTAATGTTTTAAAAAAGTTTTAAAATTTTTTCTGAATTTTTTCAGGTTTTTATTATGAACGTGTCACACCCGACTCAGTTTGGTTGGAACCCTCTGAACAATCTGCCACTCCTTCCTGTACAAGAATGGTAGACCAGGAAGGGTAAAGGCATATAAGCACAAACGTTTTCCATAACAAGGCAAACAAAATAATTTAATAAATGGTGGTTTCAATTTTCCAAATTGATATTTTTAAACAACTTAGGAAAATGAATTTTTGAACCGGTTTTCCCATCCTATTTTGTAAACCCCACACATTTGAGTTAAGGAAAACCGGGAAAAGAACCGGTCAAACTGAATAATAAAACCAAACCGGGTTACATTTAGGAATAAGCAATATGAAAATTTAAATATTTCGGTTGATCCAAAGCATTTATTAAACATTGAAAAAGAAATTTAAGACAAATTGGTTCAAGTGAATTAGATTACATAAAAACTTCAAAGTTAAGCGTGCTTACTTGAGAGTAGTGTGAGGATGGGTGACCTCTTAAGAAGTATGATTTTTTGTAACCCGAAATTTCGGTCAAAAATTTTTATGCGAACTTACGGCTTATCATAAATAGCCATCAATTAATATATATTTAATTATTGAAATTAATACCTAAATTAAATTATTGGAATTAATACAAATAATTTAATACCAAAATGAAATTATTGGAATTAATATCGAAATTAAATTATTGTAATTAATACCAATAATTTATGGCAATATTAATACTAGTAATAAATCTCGCCCATTTAATACACGGGTTTTACGACTATATAAAGAGGTCATCCCCATTTTATTCTCCTCACACTTGAACACCTCTCTCTCTCTACTACTCCATTTCTCGGGAAAGCTCGAACCAGAGCTTCGACTTAAACAAAGGTCGGGCTCTTTAGAATCGGGGAGAAGACAGCTATCTGATAGCAAACTCCAGTCAATCTGAGAATCCTTGGAGAAGCGCCGACATGATGGAATAGTGAAGCAACTCTGGCGGACCGAAGCTGCCCTATTTCGGCCAAGTTGAAATCGGCCATTTCAAGCCCTCCTCAGGCCAAACCAAGCCCTCCCAACACTTCCTCAGCCTTTCCACGGCCGAATTAGGACTGAAAGGTAAGCCAATTCGACTCCCCATTATAATTTTCGATCGGTGCTAGAGAGAGAGTCGACCGAATTTCAATGACGAAATTCTAATCCAATTTTGCATCAATTGATACAATACCTGATTTTAGGATGAACCTCAAGACGAGACCTATCTGCCCAGATCGAAAGCTCTGACTGTCGTGCCTTCACCAGTGAGTAATCGAAGCTTTCTCTCTCTATAGTTTATTTTCCGGCAAACTTCCGTTTGAGCTCGTTCCGACATTAAAATTTGCGGTTCAAAGTTTCTTATAATCGTATGAACATAATGGAACTTAATTTCAACTTCAATTTCAATAATTAGAAGTGTTTGATCAGTTAATTTGATGAAATCAAATTCGATAGTGTTGAAGAGTTGAAATTGGGGGAAAATTTGGGGATTTTCGAAATTCAAAGGGGCCAAAATACAATCTTATGAAATTGACGGTCAATTGGGCATGAAAATAATGCTGGAGGACCAATTGAGGAATTTTGAAAATTTTGGGGAAAAAACTTACCATTTTTGTGAAAGAAGGGCAAAATGGTAATTTTGGAAAAATTGGGGAACCAAATTGGAAATTTGGAAAATTAAACGCCTTTTTGGGTTAAATTGAATAAATTGAGGTCCCACGATAAATTTTAAAAGTTACAGGACTCAATTTTAGGAAAAATCGACATTGGGGACCTAAAGTTAAAGAGAAATAACTTTAGGGACCTAATTACAAATAACTAAAAGTTTGGGTTTTCTCATTCATTAATGAATGAAGGCTCTTATGCCGAGTAATAATGAACAAGGTTGTTCATATCGTGTAGGAACGTTAAATACCAGGAACGCTAGCACAAGCTCGTGTGAATACAAAAAACCAGTCTAGTGGAATTCACAGCATTAACGGGTGAGTGGGTTTACTAACATCATACCCGGTTGGGGATGATAAGTGCCTCAATATAAAAACCTACTGTTTAGTGGTATTTTAATTATCACTACTTAGAGAAAGTGATGTGAAAGTTATGCGAAAAAAACTACTTACGGGTTGTAAGTAGATCATACCCGGTTGGTATGATGAGACTTCCTTGAAGGAAGTTGAAAACCCGTTCATCGGTTATGAACGGAGATGTCCTTATACCGCTCGATATGATGGACAGTAAAAACCTATTTTTGTCGGAAGTGCTCTCCCCTGACTGTGTGCCAATGCTTAAACAATTTGGGAGACCTTCTCGACGGGAGCTCGAATAGCTCTAATAGGCCGCCGGGGGCCTCGATTTTGGAACTTGGGGGCTAAATGCCCGATTTTGAAAATCTCATACAGTGGGCCCAAGGCCAGTTGGCACAAGCAGGAGTTCGTAAATGAACATGATATATGTGCCATAAAACTTAATAAGTGAATTGTTAAGATAGGACCGACAAGCTTAGTCAACTAGCGGCAGTGCGACATGAGAGGTCGACGGACTAGTCAAGACAAACAGCTGTAGGTTGAGTTGAGAGTCGGGGCCGTTGGACTAGTGGCACCATAGATTACATGGAAATATAAGAAAACATTGTTTGTGCATGCACTGTGAGTACGAGATCATCAAGACGCCCATGAGGGGTAGTGATGCGTCCTAAGGGCACTAGACGACTTGGTGGCTATAAGGGCAGTTCGTCGTTCCAGGTGTCTGTGCGAAATCTGGAGTAGCACTAAGCGCATGAGACCGGGGTGGGGACAAGATGATGTCTCTATCCTCATACGGACACGAAGAAGTGATTTCGGGATTGTGGGTCGGATGTCGCATACATCCACTCATTCCCAGGGTAGAAGTGGTCGTACTTCTATCTGGGTGGCAGGAAAAGTTGCTCCGAAGCCACTAGCGAGTTCAGTAGTGATACTGACTTGCGAATGTGTGTAACCTTCATGATGAAGGATGTGTGTTGGGTGATGACACACCGTGGTAACTAAGAAATAATGGAAAACTCTGAATTTTTAAATGATGGAATTTTCGAAAACAAAGGAGTCTGGTACACTCCATATAAATATTTTTCTTAAAAGTCAAAAGTTTTTAAAAACCCATTCACTGAGTAGTTGTACTCACCCTCTCCCTTATATCCCTTTCAGGAAATCCTGGAAAGCCTCCCCTTAAAGATCGTCAACTAAGATGCCTGTAAGACAGGTATGTAAAGTTTTAAATTTCATACAGTTTTGATTATGCTATTCTAGGAAAAAGGTGCAAGTTAAAGGATGCCTTACTCTTTACGGTTTACGATAAGGGGAAACCCTTTAATAAACCGGGAGAGTGGCGGGTTGATCACGGGGATCCGACCAAACCAGGTCGGGGCGTGACATATTTACTTCATGGTTCTTCTCCATGGTTTTTGGACCTTTATTGGACACTTGAGGTTTTAAAATTTCCTGGGAGTGCTTCTAATTACAAATTCCAGTTCGTTTTAAACTCGGTTCTCATTCAAAAATTTCTTGTTCCCTAGTAGGAATTTCTTATTATTATTAACAATTGGGTTTACAACTTCTCCCCTCCTTTGAAGGAGATTTGTCCTCAAAACATTCTATACATTGAATAGATGATGATACTTTTCTTTCATTACAGACTCAGTCTCCCAAATTTCCTCTTCCATTTGACTTCTTCTCCATAGGATTTTTAGCATTGGAGTCTTCTTGTTCCTCAAATTCCTTTCTCGTATGTCGAGGATTTGGACGAGCTCCACCTCATAGGACAAGTTCTCCTCCAATTTAGGTGGGGGTGTTCCAATATATGACTAGGAATAAGTTCGTACTTCCTCAAGCTAGATACGAGAAAGATGTCATGTATCCTCTACAGGTTTGGTGGTAGTTCAAACTTGTATGCCACTAGTCCAACTCATTGGGTAATGAGGTACGAATCGATATATCATGGTTTCCATTTCCCTTACTACTGAAATCTTAGAATCCCTCTCTTGGGTGACACCTTTAGAAATACTTGATCCCCCACTTCGAACTCCAAGTTCCTCCTCCTATGATCGGCATAGCTCTCTTGCCGATCTTATGTGACTTTAAGCAAACTCCCTATCGACTTAATCTTTTTCGTGGCATCCACAATGAGCTTAATCTTCTCAAGCTCTCTTCCCCCTACTTCATCCCATAATAGAGGGTATGACACGATTGTTCATATAGAACCTCGTACGATGCCATTGGTATATTAACTTGATAGTTGCTGTTATATGTAGCTCATCAGGCACAGTTAATCTTCCCAACTTCTATTCATGGTTTGGACACATGCTCACAACATGTCCTTTAGTGTTTGGATGGTCTACTCGGACTGTCCATCAGATTAGGATTTCTTCCCTTCTGTTTCTCACTCACTTGGTGTGAGCAACGTCTCTTTTACCATTGACGTTAATGCCTTATCTGTTCTTAGGGTTTGGTTCTTTGACTCGAATAGTCCCTTGTCATAATCCTTTTTATTTTAAGATCTTTCTTTCGAGTACTCAATCTCACAACTTTGCTCATCCATGACTTCTTAGAAGCATCCTTTCTTCCTTAGCCTTCCTATCCACCCAAGCCTTCCAATTGACATTATCATGCTTTCCTACTCAACTCTTCTTCCCATGAGTCACACTCCTTTCCGAAGTCTTGGTCCTATGTGTCCTTTGGAAAGTAGCATGGTACATTTTAGAAATGTATTCGTATATTATATATCTAGGATATTTTCTTGACAATTTTCCTTTACTTTCTAATCATTTATGGATCATGGGATTCCGTCCCTCCTAATCCTTTGGTGGGGATCCTCGATTACCCATAACATTGTCCAAACATTTGACCTATACACTCCATTCCTTGATTATTTCTCCCTTACCTTGTAAATTTCCACTTCTTCTATTTAAGACTTTCTCAACACCGAATTCTCACCATTTCTTTCCTTACATGGTACTCTTGCAAAGCTCCAATGGAGGCCTCGTGCTTTTTCTTCCAAGCTCTTCCCCTTTGCCCCTTTAATGATATTTTTAAAAGGTCTCACCTTCCCTTCCATCCTCTACTCACTTTGTGGACCTTATTAACTCCTCGTACCTTCTTACTTGGAGGAGTTTTACCAATTGTCACCATAAGTCTTCTATGGTTAGGTTATCATGCCCCGATCCAGTTTGGTCGAAGACCTGTGATCAACCCGCCACTCTCCCAGAACTCGTAGAGAGTCTCCTCCAGGAGATCAAAGAGAATCAGGCGTAGTAATTGTAGTGTTTTACCTAGACAACATTAAACAAAACTAAAACTTTTAATCTTTATACTTGGGATATGTTCTGGGGAGGGAGAGGCTAATGTAGTCACGTTCCTTCCTGAAAAATATTTAGAGGGAGAGGGTGAGTTTGACAACTCATTGAGTGGGAGAAATCTTTTGGGAAATGTTCACTTTAACACTTTCAAATGTTTGATATTTCGCAAGCAGTTCCTTATCAAGTTTTTCTTTTCACACAATCATGAACTGCCCTCCTATCATAGGAGGGATCACACATTCACAGAACGATCTCCGACCATTCCACTTGTGGACCGGAGTGCCTTTATCATCCACCCTAATAGAGGTACACTGCCTCTACCCTAAGTTTGAGTGGACATCAATAGTCTAACACTCAAACTCTTATCACTTCATCATGTCCGCTTTGTGGGACGAGACCTCATTTCCCCTCCTACCTCGGTCTCAATGTGCAAGAAGCTCCCTGAGCTTTTCGACCTATTGGATGACATACCACTCTTATGCACCCAGGGTCATCCAATAATCCTTGGGCTCCATCACTACCTCATGCTAGGTGTCCTGATGGCCCAAATCTCATAGTGCATGCATAATCAACAGTTTTTTTAAGTTATAGCCATTATCTCTGGCCCTCCAGCGCAACGGTCTCTTGGCTTGGCTTCGACCCACATGTACATGTTCAACAGGTTCGACGATCTAGCTTCAGTGGAGCAATAGTTTGGCCCAACAACTCAAACTTGGCATGGCTGGTATCACACACAATTTCATGTTATTTGGATGTTTTAGCATTACTCATCACATGCTTGATTTGGACAAGTCCATACCCGTGTCCATCGGCCTTGGGCGCACTTGCATACCAAGCCTACATCCTGAAATTAGCTCCCAAATATTTTAAGCAGAGTCACCCAGTCAAGGGAGGCTAATTCTGAGAAAATCCTTTTTTCAAAATTTAGCTATCATTCTAACCAGAATGGACATCATAGAATTCCCACTCACCCAGTAATCTTGACTGGTTGTCTAGGCGGAGTCTAGCCTCACGATGTGCTCCCAGAAGCAAGCTTTCGAGCAGTATGCTTATACACGATACAAATATCCATATTAAGAAGCTTAACTAAGTGACCACATCTTTTTGGGTATTTGCATATAGGCCCTCACGTTTTGCCTTTAATTGTAATTTGGTCACTAAAGTTTGTATTTTTACCTTTAGGACCTTATTTGTTGCTTCTTTTCAATTAAGCCCCTAGGATTTCCAATTATCCTTCTTGGGTCCTTTGTTTTATCAAAATTACCCATTGGCCCCTCAATTTTCCAAAATTTCCATTTAGTCCCCAATTTCCCCAAAATTGCAATTTGACCCAAACTTTTCAAAATTTTCAAATTAGTCCTCCACTTTATCCAAATTGTGAGTGAATTTCATGAAAGTGCCCTCAATTTCATCAATTTGCCATTCGACCCCCAATTTTCTCAAAATTTTCACTTTGGCCCCCGAATCTCAATCTCGTCATATGAATCATCAAAACGTGGTTAATTGTCCCCATTCCTGATTTGGATCACTTCCTTTATGTTTTCTTTGTCATTTTATTCCTCAACCGCTTCATTTGGCTAAAAAATGAGCTCACACGGAGCGTCGCTAGAAAATATAGTTTAGAGAGAGAAAGCTTCGATATCTTATCGGTGGGGGTACGGTGATCGGAGCTTTGGCTACCAATGCATTGCATTCATCATAGGGATCCTCCCTGGAACAAACTATGCCTCAATTGATGACCTAAGTAGTGCGAATTTAAGAGTTAAAGCTTTTGCAAAATTTGGCCATGAATAATGTTTTTCGACGAATGGCGACAGAGGGAGCTTACCTTCTTAGATTAGGGGATGGCCAAAACACCTCTAGGTGGGGTGTAGGGGGTCTAGCTTGGCCGAAATTGGCCAAGGGAAGGCTCGAAGTGGCTATAGGGGGTTGGGCAGTTTTCTGGTCGAGGAGTGACAGTACTGTTCGAGCTCCATCATTCCTCCTCGATGGCTCTCAAACTAAATGGAGGGTATGGCTAGGTAGAGGACTTCCTTCCAGTTCCAAAGACATCGAATGTGGCTTTGAAGGCTAAGAAAAGTCCCATCGTCAGTGCTTTGGTTTGCTACTCATCAAAAACTTGCATACTTCTTCTTCTTCACTCAATTGTGGGTTGATGAGAACAAATGGAGGGGTGTTCTTTATATAAGGAGCTTGGCAATTGTTTAGGCTACCATCGGGTGTGAGACTCAACCTCCGACTCAGCCGCTGATGAACTAATAGGAGAGATTTTTTAGTCGCTGGAGACACTAGCTTTTCTGGCCTCTCTCTCTTCTCTATTCTCTCTATCAGTGGATGAAGGTTGAAGATGATGATGTGGCGGGCGTGCCACATGGTGTGTTGTGATTGACCAGTTTTTCTAATGTGGAGATTAAACTAAGTCATCGCATCAGCTGTTGACTGATTGAGTGGACACGTGGTAGCCTCTTATTGGCTGCTCGTGTCTGCATGGTAGGTCGCTTGCTAACCATTGACCGGACACGAGGCAGCCTCCAATTGGTTGTACATGTTTGCGTAGCTGCTGATGATGCATCATTGACCATTGACCGGTCTGGTCTGTTAACTAGTTGGACTATTGACTAGTCCCATTGGGTTCACTATCCCAAATTAAAAAATAGACCAGTTCAGACCCAATTTGAATAGTTTTATGAAATTTAAAAATTTCTAAATTCAGTTTCTATTTAATGGTGGCCTCAATTTCCCAAATTGACATTTTTAAGTCATCTGAAAAAATGAACGATTGAACCAATTCACTATAGTTCGTCTCATTTCTGTCTAGTTTGGGTTTGATTCACCACGAACCGGTCTGGTTCTCTCCTCAATTCCACTTCCATGTTCTTCCTCACAATTTTTGTGAATTTTTGGTCACTTGGGATCTTCCAATTTCCCATGTTAACCCTTATTTACCATTTTTTTGCTCATTAATCGACTCGGTTCTTCACATGAAAAATCTTACTGGTTCTTTTCCAATTTTTCTTGGTTCCAAAGGACAGGTCTTACAACTCTCCCCTCCTTTTAGGAGTTTTGTCCTCAAAACTATTACACATTAAATAGTTGTGGGTATCTACTCTTTATAATCGACTCAACTTCCCATGTTTCCTCCTCTACTTGACCATTTCGCGAGAGTATCTTTACCATGAGGATCCTCTTGTTCCGGAGGTTTTTCTCACATCGGTCGAGGATTTGTATGGGCTCCACTTCACAGACTAAGTCTTCCTCAATCTCTGATAGTGGTTGATCTAGAACATGGCTGGGGTTGGGATCGTACTTTTGTAGTATTGACATGTGGAAGACGTCGTGGATTCTCTGCAGGTCTGGGGCTAACTCTAGTTGGTATGTTATGGGTTCGACCCTTTAGGTTATGGCATATAGGCCTATGTATCTCAGTTTCAACTTTCCTCTTTGTTGAAACCTAAATATTCCCTTCCACGGTGACACCTTAAGAAATACTCGGTCTCCTACCTCAAACTCCAGGTCCTTTCTACAGTAAATGGCATAACTCTTCTACCGATCCTGAGCCACCTTGAGTCGACTTCTTATTATCTGGATTTTCTCGATTGCATCCTCTATCAACTCGACCTTCTCGAGTCTTCTTTCCCCTACCTCCTCCTAGAATAGGGGCATGCGACAAGGTCACCTGTAAAGGGCCTCGTAGGGTGCCATCTAGATGCTAGCCTGGTAGCTGTTTTTTTTATGCAAATTCCATGAGGAACAGGTAGTCCTTTCAACCCTTATTCATCGTCAGAACTCATGCCAGGAACATGTCTTCTAGGGTTTGGATGGTCCGTTCGAACAGTCCATCCATTTGAGGGTGAAAGGTGGTGCTCATGTGAAGTCTAGTCCCAAGGGCAGCTTGTAGGATAGGCCAAAACTGAGAGGTGAACCTTGAGTCCTCATCCGATACTATACTTACGGGGATCCAGTGGAGCCGTACGATCTCCCCCACGTACATGGTGATTAGCTTTTTTATTGGATCTGTCACCTAGATGGTTAAGAAGTGTGCGGACTTGGTCAGCCGATCCACGATGACCCATATGGCATCCCGACCCCTTTTTGTTATTGGCAGTCGGTCATGAAATCCATGGTGATATGCTTCCATTTCCACTCGGGAATCGGAAGGTGTTGTGGTAATCTGGAGGGTTTCTCATATTCAGCCTTAATCTGTTCGCATGACAAGCACTTGGCAATGTACTCTGTGATGTCCCGTTTCATCCCCCTCCATCAGTACCCTTATTTTAGGGTGTAGTACATTTTAGTGCTGCCAGGATATATGGCATATATTGAGTGGTGCACCTCCTTCAGTATTCCTTTCTTCAACTCCGGATTGTTCAATACCTAGACCCTCCCTTTGAAGGTTATTACCCCATCGCTCCTTACCGCGAGGTCTTGGGCTGGGCCGTCCACAATTTGTCTCCAATGAGGACAAAGCTCCTTGTATTAAGCCAACCCTCTTCCACGTTGAGATCCACTCTCAAGCTGCGCAATTGGCTTAATAAGGGTAGGTAGCTAGTACTCATTGAGGCCCCTCCCATGTGGTACTTGCGGCTGAGTGTGTCTGATACCACGTTTGCCTTACCGGGGTGGTACTCTATCATTAGGTGATAGTCCTTCACCAACTCTAGCCACCTCCTCTACCACAGGTTGAGTTCCTTTTGGGTTAGGAAATATTTCAAGCCCTTGTGGTCGGTACAAATGTGGCACTTTATCCCGTATAAATAGTGACACCATATCTTGAGGGCAAAAACTATGGCTGCGAACTCGAGGTCATGGGTGGGGTAGTTTTTCTCATGGTGCTTCAATTGTCACGAGGCATAAGAAATAACCTTTCTCTGGTGCATTAGGGAACATCCCAATCCATGTCTGGATGCATCACTATATACGGTGTACTCTCCGATGTTGCGTCGAGTAAGGCCAGCACTAGGGCCATCGTCAATCGGTATTTGAGCTCTTGGAAGGACTCCTTGCACTTAGAATCCCATTTATAATCTACTCCCTTCCTTGTGAGGCAATTTAATGGGGTTGCAATCTTGGAGAAGTCTCCCACAAACTTCTCGTAGTACCCGGCGAGGCCGAGGAAACTACGTACTTCGGTTGGGTTGGTGGGAGCTTTTCAATTTGAGATGGTCTCTATCTTGGTTGGATCCACCTTCACTTTGTCCATTGACACTATAAGCCCCATGAAGCTCACCTCTTGTAGCCAAAATTTGCACTTAGAGAATTTGGCATAAAGTTAGTTTTCTCGCTAGGTACTTAGGGTGATCTCCAAGTGCCCCTTGTGCTCCTCTTCGATTCGAGAGTAGATGAGGATGTCGTCTATGAATACGATCGTGAACTTGTCCAAGTATGGCTGAAACACCTAGTTCATCAGGTCCATGAAAGCGATAGGTGCATTTATTAGCCCAAAGGGCATCACTCTAAACTTGTAATGCCCATACCGTGATTGGAAAGCGGTTTTCTTTATGTCTTCCTTCTGAATTTTTAGTTGATGGTAACTCGAACGTAGGTTGATCTTGGAGAAATAGGCCACCCCTCTTAGCTGATCGAACAAGTCATCTATTCTGAGGAGAGGGTACTAATTCTTAATTGTCACTTGGTTCAATTTTCGGTAGTCGATGCAAAGCCGCATGCTTCTGTCCTTCTTTTTGACGAATAAAACTGGTGCACCCCATGGGGATTGGCTTGGGCATATAAAAGCTTTCTCTAAGAGTTTGTCCAACTAGTCCTTCAACTCCTATTTGTGGGTGCCATACGGTAGGGTGCTTGGGATATGGGGTGGGTCCCTAGCACCACCTCAATTACGAACTCTAGCTAGAGATTTGGGGGTAGGCCAGGTAGTTCCTCCGAAAAGACATCGGGGTAACAATTGACTATTGGGATGTCAGCTAATTTCCCAAATTGACAATTTTAAATCACATAAAAAAAATTAATCATTGAACTGGTTCCCTATGGTTCATCCCGATTCAGTCTGGTTCGGGTCCGGTTCACCCCGAACTGGTTCAGTTATCTCCTCAATTCCACTTCTCAGTTCTTCCTCACAATTTTTTGTGATTTTTTGTTCACTTGGGATATTCCAATGTCCCACATTAACCCTTCTTTACGATTTTTTGTTCATTAATCGACTTGGTTCTTCACATGAAAAATCTTACTGGTTCTTTTCTAGTTTTCCTTGGTCTCGAAGGATGAGTCTTACATAGGTTCTTTTCATTACCTCAACTTTATTCTCAACCTCCAATTACTCATTTTATGTGGTTGGAATTTATTTCTTTTACCCTTTTTGGTCGGAATAGTCAAAGTGCTTCATGCCCTTCCCAAGTGGAAGCATCACTCGTGCCACTATTCCCCTTAGAGTCTAAGTCCTTCATTCCCTCATTTGGGGTGTCCATTCTTCATTCATTATTCTGTCGTCTTTCTTAATAGCATGATTTGGTCTTCAACTTGAGAAGGAAATCTCTTAGCATTCTTGCCTCCCATTTCCTTTCCCTATAGTGTACCCTTACTCATAAGATTATCCTGGGGCAACCTGTCGCTATGGGCACTCTTTATTTCATCATCTTGGTAACATCCTTGATGGGTTTTCCTTTCCCTTCATGTATTCACTCATCCTATGGATCTTATCAGGGTTGGCCTGTTTTGTAATCCTCGTCCTTTAAATGTAAGAAAAACTAGCAAAAGATCTGGTCAATTCAAAAGAAAAAACCGACCAGGTTAACAAACCCAAACTGGAAAGTAGCTCTAATGGACATAAGCTGCTCTATTTTGGCCAAGCTAAATTAGGCCAAATTCAGACCTCCTCTGGCTAAACCAAGCCTTCCTAACACCCCTAAAACCTCAAACGACCTCAATAGAACTGAAAGATAAGTTAATTCAGCCCTCCTCTATCATTGTAGATCCATGCTAGAGAGAGAAAGTACTGAATTCCACTGATAAATTTCACCCTCATTTGGACTCCAATTGTAGCAATTCTTGATCCTATAAGGAATCTCAGGACGAGAGCTCCTCCCCAGATCGAGAGCTTGGTCCGCCGCACCTCCGATGGTAAGCTTTCGAAGCTTTCTCTCTGTACGAAAAGTTTTCTAGCAAAGCTCTGTTTGGGCTCGTTTCGAACTCAAATTATGTAATTCAAAGCTCAATTAAATTGTATGGAAGTGTAAGAACTAATCCATACCATCAATTGGAACAATTAACCTCGATTGAATGGCCAATTTGAAGAAATCAAATTTGGTCAGTTTGAAGGGGAGAAATTGGGGATTTCAAAAAATTGAGGGACCTACATGCAATTTCTCAAAATTGAATACCAATTGGCAATGAAAAAGATGACGGGGGACCAATCAGTCAATTTTTGAAACATTTGTGGCCAAATTGCCTTTTTTGGAAAGTAAGGGCAAATTTTATAATTTTTGAAAAATTGGGGACCAAATTGGAAGTTTGGAAAACTTGAGCCCCTTACACAAATTTTGAGTAAATTGAGGATCGAAAGGCAATATTGGAAACTTTGGGACTCAATTTGGGGAAAAAGTTAGCATTAGAAACATAAAGTTAAGAATAATGAACTTTAGGGACCTAAGTGCAATAAACCATAAATTTTTAGTAGAGTAGCTCATATATGAGAAAATGATGGCTTTTATGCCAAACTTTAATTGATAAGTATACCCAAATCATGTAAGGACACGAGAGATCGGAACGCCATCAAGGAAAAGCTAGCGTGAACTTGGAAGCCAACTAGGGATGAACTCATCACGATCATTGGGTGAGTGGGCTCAATTATACATCATAATCGGTTTGGATGGTGAGTACTTTAGAAATGAAAAATCATTTGTTAGTGGGATTATTTCACATCATACCCGGTTGGCATGATGAGTTTCCTTGAGGAAAGGAGAAACTTGCCTACCGATTGTATGTGGAGATAACATCACACCCAGTTGGTGTGATAAGTTAAAAATGATTTTTTTTTTGTTAGAAGTGTTCTCACCTGACTGTGTGCCAATACTTAAAACATTTGGGAGACCTTCTTGACAGGAGCTAGAATAGCTCAGATAGGCTAGGGGCCTTGATTTTTGAACTCTTGGGGCTAAATGCCCAATTTTGGAAAAACACATGTAGTGGGCCTAAGGCTAGTGGGCATGAGTAGAAGCTCGTAAACAAACTTGATTAAAAAGAGCCATGAAAATTCTCATGAAATGAATTGTATGATTTCGCCATGGTTCTGAGTTAGGACCGACAATCCTCAATGGACTAGCGGTAGTGCGTTAGGGCTAGGTCGATGGACATAGACAAATAGCTACAGGTCGGGTTGAGCATTGAAGTCGTTGGACCGTTGGCACCAAAGATGATGACTATAATATGAAAACTCTTGTTTGTGCATGCACTTGTGATACGCGACCATCAAGATGCCCTAGGGGATAGTGATGGGTCCTATGGGCTACTAGACGACATGGTGGAGATAAGGGCAGTTCATTATGCTAGTTAGTCTTAAAGCTTCTGTGTTGGGGCTTCTTGTGCATGAGACTAGGGTGGGGTCACGATGATGTCTTCTTCCTCATACGAACATGAAATGGCATTCGGGTTTGAGGGTTGGACATCTAGGACATCCACTCAGATCCAGAGTACAAGTGGATGGGCTTCTATCTTGGTGGACGATAAAGACGCTCCGCTCCATAAGTGGGTGCAGTGGACGGGCTGCATCTACGAATGTGTATACCCTTCCTGATGAAGGGCATGCGTTTGTTTGCTAAATGCCTCCTGAGGCAAGGGGATGGGCTAAGAAGAGCTAAGCACACCTAATATGGAAATGGAAAAAGGTTTTGAAAACCTAAAATTGAGAAAAAAAATTTAAAAGAAAATGATAATTGTGGCATGGTTTGTATAAACTAAAGTTATTTTGAAAAACTCACTCCTAACACCCGCTCACTTAGTTGTAGAACTCACCCCCTCTGTTTATCACTTTTCAAGAGTAAGGAGATAAAATGAAATAGAGCGTGAAGATATGCCCTTCTTCAAGTATGCTTAAAGTTACTTTTAAGTTTGCATTAGATTGATTTATACTATTCTAGGGAACAAGGTATGAATTTACGACTGGCTCCTCTTGAATAAAAGAAGGGAAAACCCATCTTAAACCAAAGGAGCGGCAGGTTGATCACAAGGATCCCACCAAACCGGGTTGGAGCATGACATGTTTTCTCCATCCACTCAAAGGTAATTTATTAGGCCCAAACATTTTTCCAATTATGGTTAGACCCTCCCTTTTAGGGCTCTTGTCGAGTCATTAATCTAGGTAACTAACGTCATGCCCTTTATGACCGTTGGGTTCTCCCCAATTATTATTATTATTGCACTACTTATTCATTTGTCATTCACCACCCTCCTTATGGGTCACTCTTGGTTTCAGATAATTGGACTTCCTGATCACTTCACAGCTTGTCCATTGACACACTCGTGGTTACCCTCTAACATATGTTCCTCTTATTTTTTAGGGCATCCTTACCTAAAAACTTTCATTGCTTAGTCCATTGTTACTCGTTTGTGACCATTTCACAGTAATGGTCTCTTTACTCCTATTTGATCCCTTATAGTATACTTATTTATTTCTCGAACTGAGGAGTTCCACTTGTTTATCCCCCCTTTCTCTACTCTCGTATTTTGAAGTAGAGACCTCTATCCCTAGAGCCATATATCCAATCAATTTATCCTTCCTTGAAGGTTTCCTACCTTTGAATCCTTAAATCCCTTTACAATGGGGTGTTTGTACATTCCCTGTCATCCAATCTTAAGTTATATTAGGCAGGGGTGGACTGAACTCCTTATTCTTGATGTCTGCATGTCCCCATTATTACTATTCCCTTAATTGGGTCCATCCTTCCTTTCTTGGAGTACGTACTTCTCTCATGCTTCCTTTCTTTCCACCTGGAGTTTCTCCCTTTTATTCGTCCTTATGGGTATCTGACCCCTAGTACATTTTTTTACAATGTCATTTACTGTCACCTTCCTTTGTTATCCATTCCTTGGGGTATGCTCCCCATTGGAATATTATGAGCACACTTTTGTACTCAACTGCTTACATCCCACTTATCCATTTGTTCGGTAACTTACGACTTATGGTATCCTTTCCTATGTCTCTATACTTTGACTCCCAGAACTTCTCATAGGCCAGGCTTTTAACCCTTGCACTTCAAAGTCCCCATTTGCCACATACTTAGTTTTAAGTATTTTGGGGGAGTGACTTCTCCTTTGTCAGTCCCTTCCTATGGCCTTTATAAAGGCTTAGGGTCTCTTTCCTCCTTCTTTTCTTATGTCTGACTTTCATTCTCCCTTCTAGAAAGGTTTTCTTCATCTTCCATATTCTTCTTAGGTTATTGGAGGAGATCATAAAGCTTGGCGCAAGGAGGAAATTTCATTTATTAGTAGCATTTGCCATAATGTGGCTTATTACATCGACAGGACATATTTGACATTATCTCACCCTAATCCCACATGTTGATGGACCGGGAGTCCAAATTGGTGAGTTGCGGAACTACTCATCCGATGGTTCCACAGTTAACATCCACTTCCTAGGTGAGCAAGGTTCTTCATGGTGCCTCTCACACCCCTCATATTGGCTCAAACTAGGCTCTTTGTACTTGGAGAATATGCCTTGCCTAGAGGTCCCCAAACTCTAACTCCATGAGTTACGGATATCTCGTACCTCTCCAGCACTATGGCTTCATGTTCGTATGCTTGCCGCATCAGATTAACTAGTTATGGGCTTATCTGGACTGGTGGGAGCTTATGGAATACCTTCACATAGTTCCGCTTCCTCCTGAGCTTGAGTCAATTTTAGCTTTCGTGGTTTTGGTGGAGGTGTCTTGTCTTCCTTGGGGGATACCTTTCTTGCTGGGAAATCTCTTCTTCCATGAGGAAGGTTGGGTTTCTCGAACATCCTCATGAATTTTTCGTAGAGCTCCCTTCGCTCGGAAGTCATTCCAAGTGTAGTGGTTCGAGCTCTTCTAGGTTCGAGTGCTCCTAAGCTACCCCCCTTGCTCGAGTTGGAAATCCGCACGGGTCCAGGGGCATTGTGGGATCATTTAGTGCCTCTTCATGCGGAAATATCTACAAGATGAATGGTGTTTATTGGTCATGCTCCAAGATTCTATTTTGAAACTTCGTTTGGAAAACTCAGGCTCTGATACCACCCAAGTTGTCACGCCCTAACCTAGTTTGGTCGGTACTCTCTGAACAACCTGCCACCCCTTCATGTACTAGGATGACATTCCTACCAATCTAGACCAGGAAGGGTAAAGGTGTATACGCATAAATGTTTTCCATAATAAGGTAAACAAAACAACTTAATAAAATTACCTCTTTGGGTAGATCCCTAGCCTACTTCTCTGACTTCCCTCTCCATAGAATACGAGCTTCCTTGAAAGGGGATTAGGGAGGGATGAGTTCTACAGCTCAGTGCGTAGGGTTGTAGGACAACATGACTTCAAGTTTTAGTATGCATTTAAACCCCTTTTTTCTCTTTATGAAAAATCACGTGATGAACAAGTCACCACTTGTCTTATTTTTAGTAAAAGATTTCCATTGTTTCTTAGCTTGTCTCATTAAGCTTAGGGAAGGTACCTTCCTAGTTGGGGGGGGGGGGGGGGAGGGGATTTAATTAGTGAATCTACCAAGGTTTGTTTCATACCTCAAACAAACACATGCCCTTTATCCATAAAGGGAACAAATAGTCGCAAAACATACCCTAAAAGGCTAAACGACCTCAGTCTATTCCACTAGTAGCTTGGAGCGCCTTTACTGTCCACCTCGGTGAGAGGCCACAACCTCCACCACAAGTCTATGTGAGTCCCATATGCCATCCCTCAGACCTATCGAATACTTTGATCCCTGAGAACTTTAGGGGTGAGACCTCGTCCTCCCCCGGTCTAGGTGTGAATGAAGCTCTCTAAGCCTCGAGACATACTAGAATAGTGTTCTTCTACCCTTATAACATCATTGTTGTCTAGTAGCCCTTATAACCAACACTACCTTGTGTCGAGTGTTTATTTGGTTCCGTACGATTACAATCACAAATAAGTAGTTTTGAATTAAAGCATTTATCTTTGCGCTACTAGGCTCTCAAGCTACAACCTAACTTTGGGCACAATAGCTTCACAACATTACAAGATTTTGATAATATATTATACTCTCTTATATCAAGCTTATTTATAGGGAGGGACTCGTGTCCATTGGCCTTAGGCCCATTGGTGTGAGATTTTCAAAATTTGGCCTTGGGCCCACTTGCACCATACTAGATCAAGCCCACTATTGTCGATTATGGGCCTCATCCATATCCTTATCGATGGTTGTACTAGACCAAAACCCTTAGGGTGTATCCATACACCGCTCATGGGTTATCCTAATATCATGATTGATGTTGTCATTAGAAATATAATCCTAAATCATTTAAGCGTACTCACATAGTCAGGGGATTATATTTATGGAAAATGGGTTTTTAAATGAATCATGATCAAAAGTTCCAATTGGTCACAATGTCTGAAATCCCACTCATCTAGTAATCGTGACGTTTGCATTCTCGAGTGGATCTCATTCAGCCCCATGCTCCTCTACACAAGTCCTCAAATAAATAGTCCTACAGGGTTTGAGTATTCACATAAAGAGATCGACATAAAAGACCTCTTATTCTCATGTATTTACACATAGGTCCTTAATTTAAGCCTTAATTACAATTAGGTCCCTAAAGTTTATAACTTTATACGTAGTTCCCTATTGTTCCTTTATCCTCAATTAGGTCCCTAACATTTCCAGCATCCCTATTAGGTCCATAATTTCCTCTTTTTTCCATTCAAATCCTCAATTTCCCCTTAATTGTAATTCAGCCCCCAATTTTCCAAAAATCCTCAAATCGACCAATTTTCCCAAAAATTTCACTTTGACCCCCCGAATTCTCTTTTCATCAAATTGACAGCTTAAACTTGGTTAATTGCTTCCTATCATGCTGCTAATTGTTTCCCTCATCTTCTTATGATCATCCTGACCTTTGAAGCACTTCATTTGATCCATATTTGAGCTCAAATAGAGCTTCACCGAAAAAGCTTTCAAGAGAGAGCTTATTTTTTTTACCGATGAGGGGGCGGTGGTCGGAGCTCTAGATAGGGGCGGCTAGTGATCTTCCTAGGGATCCTCCTAGGATCAAAGAGTGAGTCAATTGGTCACTTGAATATGGAGAATTCGATAAGAGAAATTTTTGTAATTCAATTTTTGAAACCTTACTATTTTAGCAGAACTGAGAAGAATTGGCTTAATCGGTTCCAAGGGGTTGAGAGTCGGTCGAGGAGGAATGTAGGAGGGTTAGTCTAGCTGCAGAATTTTAGGGGTGACCGAAATTCAGCTTGGGGAATTTGGATTCTTCATGACCACTAGAGTAGCGGTACTATTCGAGATCACATGTGCTCCTACGGTAGTCCTCGAGCTGAATGGAGGTTGTAGCTGGGTGGAGTACTTCCTTCTAGTTCCAGGGAGCCCAAATGTGGCATTGGAGGCTGAAGAAAATGCCCACGTTAGAGCTTTAGTTTGTGTCTCTCTAGAAAATGGAGCACTCTCTCTTCTTTAGTCATTTGAAGGATGAGGAAGACGACTGATGTAAACCCAACTCCTTGGAGTTAAGGAAAACTGAGAAAGAACCAGTCAAATTGAGTGAGAAAACCGAACCGGGTCATAAACCCGTTTAATGGAGAACGGGCAAATTGGAGGAATTTCAACTCCCAAGTGACTCAAATAGGTTCATAAACTTTGGAAAAACACTTTAGGACAAATTGCGAGAGAAAAAAAACTGTATCGGTTCGGGTGAACTAGACCCAAACACTATTGAACTGGTTTATGAACCGGAACCCATAGAGAGAGGGAAAACTGGGAAATTTAGGGACCCTAAGTGACCTAAAGGGTAATAAAAGTCATGAAAAAGGACTTTAGAATGAATTAGAGATGAAAATCAAACTTGTTTAGGTGAACCGATTTGAACCACAATTGAACCAGATGCTAAATTTATTTTTCTATGTGACTTAAAAAATTCAAATTTGAGATTTGAGCCACCATTGGATAGAAAATGAATTTAGATGAATTTAAAATTTTTTATATTTGAAAAAGTCAGTCAAATTGGGGGTGAACCAGCCGGTTTAAGCTTTGAACCCGGTTAAGACTGGTCCGGTCCGATTTGAAACAGTGTCGTCTACTTCCTTTAGATGACAACATTGTTCACTCACCAGAAAATCGAAACAGCACTGATGAAGAGGAAAGGTTTCCATTCAGTACATTTTAGGCCATCAATGTTTGTCACAAAGGTGCCAAACGGACGACCAACGAGTCCCTGAGCTCCTTATATAAAGAGCCCCTCTCCATTCATCCTCTCCACACCTGAAAAGCTCACTCTCCTTCAGTTGCTTAGTTTTGCAGTGAAACTCGAACCAGAGCTCTGATATAGGGTCATTCATGAGCCAAAGAAGGCGAGGTCAGGTTCCTTAAAACTGGGGAGAAGTCAGCTATAGGGTGGTGACATCCATTCGTTCCTAGAGTCACCGAAGAAGCACCGACATGATTGAATAGTGAAGTAGCTCCGACTGATCGATGTTGTCCTATTTTGGGAGAGCTGAAATTGGCCAATTTGAGCCCTCCTCAGACCAAACAAAGCTCTCCTGACACTTCCTCAACCCTTCCACAGCCGAAATAGGAATGAAAGGTAAGTCAATTCAGCTCCCCTCTATAATTTCTGGTCGGTGCTAGAGAGAGAGCCGGTAGAATTTTAATGATAGAATTCTAATCCAATTTGGCATCAATTGATGTCATTCTTGATCCTAGGGTTAACCTCAGGAGGAGAGCCGCCTACCCAGATAGACAACACATACCATCGCACCCTCACCGATGAGCAATTGAACCTTTATCTCTCTACAGTCTGTTTTCCGGTGAAGCTCCGTTTGAGCTCGTTCTCACGTTAAAATGTACGATTCAAAGTGCTATGGAATCATATTAACATGTAGAAACTAAATTTCAACAATAAGAACTATTTGATCGGTCAATTTGATTAAATCAAATTCAGCTGTGTTAGGGAGTTGAAATTAGGGAAAATTTTGAAGAAACAAAATACAAATTAATAAAATTGAGGGTCAATTGGGAATGATAAGAATGTTTGAGGAACAATTGATCAATTTTAGAATTTTTGGGGTAAAACTTACCATTTTTGTAAAGGAAGGGCAAAATGGTAATTTTGGAAAATTTGGGGGCCAAATTGGTAATTTGGGAAACTTGAACCCCTTTTTATGAAATTGAGTAAATTGAGATCCCAAGAGGAATTTTAAAGGTTTCGGGACACAATTTGGGGAAAAACCGGTAATTTGAGGCCTAAAGAAAAAATGAAAAAAAAAACTTTCGGGACAAATTTGTAAATATTGGAAAAATTGTGAATTGCGTCATTTATACTAAATGAAGTGATCAAGCTAGATGATAATGAACAACGGTGTTCATTTCATGTAAGAACATGAGACATCAGAAACGCTAGTTGAGGTTAAGCTCGCAAGGGACAAAAATCGATTAAGTGGAAAATCACTGCATGATCGTGTGAATGAGATTTTTTATATCATACCTGGTTGGGATGATAAGTACCTCGGAAATGAAAACCCACTACTTAGTGGTATTTTAAACATCACAACTTGGAGAATTGATGTGAAAATAACGCGGAAAAACTACTTAATGGTTGTAAGTGGATCATACCCAGTTGGTATGATGAAACTTTCTTAGAGGAAGTGGAAAACTCGTTTATTGGTTATGAGCAGAAATATCCTCATACTCGGTTAGTATGATGGATAGTTAAATATATATTTTTGTTAGAAGTGCCCTCCCTTAACTATGTGCCTCTACTTAAATGATTTGTAATACCTTCTTGACGGGAGCTTGAATAGCTCTGTTAGGTCAGAGGCCTCAGTTTTTGAACTAGGGGGCTAATATGCCCGGTTTTAAAAATCTTGAACAGTGGGACATAGACCAGTTGGCACGAGTAGGAGCTCATAAACAAACATGAGTTATATGCCATAAAACTTTTAATAATTGAAGTGTTTGGCCATGGTACCAAGATAGGACAGACATATTCAATCAACTAGTGGCAGTGTGACATGACAGGTCTTCGGACTAGTCAAGACAAATAGTTACAGATTGAGTTGAGGATCAGGGCTAGTGGCACCACAGATTATATGGCATCATGTGAAAATACTGATTATGCATGCACTATGTTTATGGGACCTTCAAGATGCCCAAGAGGGGTAGTGATGTGTCCTAGGGCCCTCGACGACCTGGTGGGTATAAGGGTAGTTCGTCAGATAAGACCGGGGGTGGGCTCGGGATGAGGTCTCTATCCTCATACGGACACGAAGAATTGTTACGAGATTGAGGGTCGGATGTCGTGAACATCCACTCATTCTCAGGGTAGAAGTGGACATGCTTCTATCTATATGGTCGGTAAAGTCACTCTGACACCACAAGTGGTTTGAGTGGCCATACTAGCTGCAACTGTGTGATTGACCTTCATGATGAAGGATGTTCTTTTGAAAACCAAGATTTTTAAAGTAGAGAAAATCCAATAGAAATTAAGGAGTCTCGCACACTCCAAACTTGAAAACATTTTTTAAACTCCATTTTTTTTAAAAAACACCAATTTACTGAGTTGTAGAAACTCACCCCTCTTTCTATCCATTTTCAGGAAAAGAGAAAATGACTAGGAATAACACCGAGCCTTACCCTTTGTCAGGTATGCTTAATTTACCTTAAGCTTGTATTTTATATTATATATGTCTTTCTAGGGAACAATGTCAAAAATACGTCTGGTTCATCTTGATTTAAAGAAGGGGGAAACTCCTCTTGAACCAAGAGAGCGGCAGGTTGTTCACGGGGATCCAACCAAACCGGGTTGCGGAGTGACAACTAGTGAGGAGTTCTTTTTATACTGAGCTCAACAACAGACCAGTCTATCAGTTTGCCTATGACTCGGCCCCCGACTCACCCATTCACGGTCATACCAGAGGGTTTTTTGGTCGTCGGAGACCGAGTGGCCAATTCTTCCTTCTTACCCTACAGTGTTCAAAGGAGGAAGACGACATTGTGTGCGTGTGTGCAAGCTTCGCATGTGTGAATTTTCACACGAGGCACAATGATTGGTTGGCTTTACTGATGCAGCTTCCCACTCAGCGTCTGAGTAAGCCATTGACTCATTGACCAGCCACGTTGCACCCTCTAATTGGTTGCTCTTTCCAACGTGGTTGTTGATTGTATTCAGTCAGCCATTTGACAGTGACACATGGCATTCTCTAATTGACTAATTTAAATACGTCAGATTTCCCTCTTGATGCATAGTGCCATTACCACGCGTCAGCCTCTGATTAGCTGGGACCAGCCAACGTGGTTTTGCCACGTGTCAACCCCTTATTGATCAACCATTTCTCCGACATCCCAATCGGCTACTAACATGCCACCTTTTCCACGTGCCAGCTCCTCATTACCCAACTCGGCTAACGGGGCTTCTCTGCTATTGACCGTTGACTGTGAACATGTGTCGCTCTCCTATTGGTCGGTCATCGCTGATGTGGATTTTCCTCCTTTGACCATTGACCGAGGACACATGTTGAGCTCTTATTGGGCAGCACTAACCAAGCGGTTGACTAGGCAAGCTTCGTCATGCATCGCACGCTCATTGATCCCACCTATTTACTAGGCGCTAACCCGACAACAATTCGTTGACCGGCTGGACCATTGACCAGTTCGGTCGAACCAGATTCAGTGACCCAAAATAAAAAATTGGTCGGTTCAGGCCCGATTCAACCGATTTTCTAAAATTTTAAATTTTCTAAATTTGTCCAAATTTATTTTCTATCCAATGGTAGTTTCAATTTTCCAAATTAATATTTTTAAGCTACAGAGAAAAATGAATCTTCGAACCAATTCTTCACGATTCATCCCAATTCAATCTGGTTCACCTTGATCCGGTCCGATTCTCCTATCACATTTACTTCATGCTTCTTTTCCATGGTTTTTGGACATTTATTGGACATTTGGGGTTTTCAAATTTCATGAGTTTGCTTCTAGTTATAATTTTTGATTCGTTTTAACCTCGGTTCTCCCTCGAAATTTTCTAATTCTTTAGTCCAACTTTCTTATTATTATTGATAAGGGGTTTACAGAGCATTTTTCTTGTCAGTACTATTTTGATGAACATACTCACCATAGTAGCATCGAGAGTACGCATTGGGTTATTATTGGACCTGACCCAAGAAATCAGGTTGGGGCATGACAGGGTTCGCACTATCGTATCCCCTTGTTTGACTAGATTTTACTCAACCAATTTCCATTTATCATAATCTTGTAGGAGATAGATGTAACACACGCCATTATATAATGTATAAATTGAGAATTAATACCCAATCTAGCTAGTAATGTCTTAAGGAAGTCTTACTTCAATCTATTATAGATTTTCATCATATCTAACTTAATAGCACACCACTTTTTTTTCCTTTTGATTTAGATTGAAGGTAGTGGAAACACTAACCGACGGTAGCAATATTCTCATGCATAATACGCTGTGGAACAAAGGTATTTTGCTAACCATAGACAAAAGAATCCATTAGTGGTTTCAATCTATTAATAAGAAGTTTACATACAATTTTATATACAAAGTTACATAAATAGATATGTTTGAATGTGGACATTTACTATACATCTTAGCCATTGGGCATTAGGATTATGATTGTTTCATTGAAGTTTCTAGGGAGATTGTAAACCTAGTCTTTTGGAGTTAAGGAAAAACAGGGAAAGAACTGGTCAACCCGAGTGAGAAAATCAAACTAGTTCACGAACCCCAACCACTAGAGAACGGGAAAATTGGGAAATTTACAACTCTCGAGTGACCCAAAGAGTCATAAAAACCTTGGAAAGAGACTTTACGATAATTTGGGAGAGAAAATCAAACTGTTCAGTTGAATCGGATCCAAATCGGATTGAACCATCATGTAAGCGGATGCTAAATTCATTTTTCTAGGTAGCTTAAAATATTCAAATTGGAGAATTGAAGCCACCATTGGATAGATAATGAATTTAGATGAATTTAAAAATTTTTTAATTTTCAAAACCTCAGTTTAAGCATTGAACCCGGTTCGAACCGATACGATCCGGTTCAGAACAGTATTGCCTTCTTCCTTTAGATGACAACACTGTTCACTTGCCAAAAAATCGAACAGCGCCAGTGGAAAGGAAATGTTTCCATTCCAGACATTTCAGACCATCAATGAGTGTCATTAAGGTGCCAAACGAACGGTTGAAGAGTCCCCAAGCTCCCTATATAAACAGCCACTCTCCATTCATCCTTCACACATCTGAAAACTTCACACTCTCTTAGCTACTCAATTTTTCGATGTAGCTCGAACTAGAGCTCCGACATAGGGGTTTTTTTTTAGCCAAAGAACGTGTGGTCAAGTTCCTTAGACTCGGGGAGAAGTTAGCTATCCGACAGTGGTCAACATTCGATCCGAGGATCGCGGGAGAAGCACTGACGTAATCAAACAGTGAAGCAAGTCTGGTGGACCGAAGCTGCCACATTTCTATCAAGCTAAAAATGGCCAAATTGAGCCCACCCTAGGCCAAACCAAGCTCTACTCCCTCAACCCTCATACGACCAAATTAGAGCAGAAAGGTAAGCCAATTTGCCTCCCCTCTATAATTTCCGATCAATGTTGGAGAGAGAGCCGGTGAAACATTACTGACCAAATTCACCCTCAATTCGACATGAATTGAGGTGATTCTTGATACTATGAGTAACCTTAGAACGAGAACTACATGCCCCAATCGAAAGCTCGCATCGCCGCACCCCCAACGGTAAGCTTTTGAAGCTTTCTCTCTCTAAGTTCAGTTTTTCGGTAAAACTCTGTTTGAGCTCGTTCCGACGTTAATTCATACAATTAAAAGCTCAACTGAATTATATGGATGTGTAGGAGCTCAATTTTACCTTCAATTTCAACAATTAACCTCGATTGATCAGTCAATTTGATGAAATCAAATTCGGCCAATTTGAAAAGGAAAATTGGGGATTTCATAAAATTGAGGGACCAAAGTGCAATTTCCCAAAATTGAAGGTCAATTGACCATGAAAACAATGTTGGAGGACCAATTGGTTGATTTTTTTAATTTATTGGGGTCAAATTGCCATTTTTTGTAAAGTAGGGGTAAAATGGTAATTTTTGAAAAGTCGAGGACCAAATTGGAAATTTGGGAAACTTGAACACTTTTTGAGATTTTGAATAAATTGAGGTCCCAAAGTAAATTTTAGAAGTTTTGGGACTCAATTTGGAAAAAATTAACATTAGGGACCTAAAGTAAAAGAAAAAGAACTTTAGGGACTAAATACAAATAATTAAAATTTTGGGCATTTTGTTCATTCTTGAGGAATGAAGGCTATCAGGCCAAAGTTTAATTAATAAGGATGTTCAAATTGTGTAGGAACACGAATGACCGAGAATGCTAGCAACGATAAGCTCGCGTGAAGGTAAAAAGTTAATTAAGAAGAAAGTACACTACGAATATCGGATGAGTGGGATTTTTCACATCATACTCGGTTGCGATGATGAGTACCTTGGAAAGGAAAAACCACTACTAAGTGAAAATTTTAACATCACGCCTGGTTGGGGTGATGTGAAAAATATGCGGAAAAACTACTTAATGGTTGTAAGTAGATCATACCCGGTTGGTATGATAAACTTCCTGGAAGGAAGTGGAAAACTTGCTTACCGGTTATAAGCGGAGATGTCATCACACACGGTTGGTGTGATGGACAAGTGAAAAGGTTATTTTATCAGAAGTGCTCTCCCCTGACTGTGTGCCAATGCTTAAAATTTTTGGGAGACCTTATTGACAAGAGCTCGAATAGCTCAGATAGGCCAGAGGCCACGGTTTTGGAACTTGGGGGCTAAAATGCCCAGTTTTGAAAATTTTGTACAGTGGGCCCATGGCCAGTTGGTAGAGGAGGAGCTCATAAACAAACACGATGATAAGCCATGCAAATTTTAATGAATGATGTTATTTGGCCATGGTATCAAGACAGGACTGACATACTCGATGTATTGGTGGCAGTGCGACAAGACTAGGTCGACAGACCGGTTTAGACAAATAGCTGTAGGTCAAGTTGAGAGTTTGGGTCGTTGGACCAGTGGCACCAAAGATTAATGGCTTATATGGAAATCTTTGTTTGTGCATGCACTGAGGTTTGAGGCCATCAAGACGCCCAAGAGGGTGTAGTGATGCGTACTAAGGGCTATTAAACGACATAATGGAGATAAGGATAGATTGTCGTGCCAGTAGTTAGGGAAGCTCAACATAGCTTCATGCGCATGAGACCGAGTGGGGTCGGGATGAGGTCTCTATCCTCATATGGATACGGAGTTTCTTTTCGGGTTTGACGGTCGAATGTCACAAACATCCACTCATTCCCAGGGTAGAAGTGGACGGGCATCTGTCTAAGTGGTCGGTAAAGTCGCTCCGACGCCACAAGTGGGTGTAGTGGACAGGTTGCCCTGCAAATGTGTGATCCCTTCATGATAAAGGATTTGTGTTGATTGTTAAACACACCGATTGTGGATAATGAGAAATTATGGTTTTGAAATCCGAGAATTTGAGGAAGAAATAATTCTTAAAGGAAATAAGGAGTTCGACACACTCCAATTAAAAACTATTTTATTTGAAAACTCTTTTTCAAATACCCATTCACTAAGTTGTAGAAACTCAACCAACCTTTTCTATCCCTTTTAAGGAGTAGAGAAATGACTAGGGATAACACCAGGATTTACCCTCTATCAAGTATGCATAAATTTCTTTTTAAGCTTATGTTTTCTTGATATATGTTATTCCAAGGAACACAGTTATAAATTTTGCCTGGCTTCTCTTGATTAAAGAATAAGGGGAACCCTTCTTAAATCAAGAGAGCGGTGGGTTGATCACGGGGTTCTGACTAAACCGGGTCAGAGTGTGAAAACTTGAGTGGTATCAGAGCTAAGTTCCCTTGAAACATTATTAATACTATTCCTTGACACTAATAAAACTTTAACTAATGTGTAATAAGGAGAATCCCTAGAAAGTTCACCGTGAAATTCAATCCTCCACACCTAACCCTGAAAAAGATGCCTACCCCCAATGAGGCAGTTGTTCAACGGTTTCTAAAGGGGGAGAAGAGAGTGCCCAAAGATATGGTGGAGGATTATCGGAAACTCGTGGGAGCCTTACTAGAACTAGAAGGCATTACATACCCTTCTCCAAGGCAAGAGGAACTTGTTCCTTCTCCCAAGAGCCCAACACCTCTTCCAGCCCCACAACAACTGGAGAGAAATCCCACTAAGAAGGAGGTTTGGGACAACTATTGAGATGTGTATGACATCTTCATGAAAGTCCACCAAGTACCCCCACCTACTCAGTCCAGCTTCAATCCCCCTCAATGGATGAAGTGGACATATGAGTGTGAGGCTGAGGTATTGAGGCGGTACGGACTAGAGGCCATACATAAAGTTCATCCCATAAGGGAATATGGATGGACTACTACTAGTTCCTCATAGCCATTTGATCATGAATCCCACAATCGTTCTAAGGCCAACTCCCGACCTATGACCCCAAGCGACTAAGGGGTAGAAAATCTTTGTAATAAGCCAAGTATGGCAAGAAACTATTTCTTGAATGAATGAAAATCAAATTTTTTCTAGTAAAACTTTTGGGTCTCTTTGATGAATTCAAACAATGAGAGTATGTCAATAAGGATCAGAGTAACGGGTAGGGAAGAAATCACCTAAGGAAGGAAAAACAACAGGCCATTACTAGTTAACCCAAACCTTTAAAGTAAGTTTACCATCTAGAGAAGGGAAAAACACGACTTGGCAAAGAAGAGACTACTAGAGTTCACAAATCCTAACTAAGGAAAGAAAGAAGAAGTGTGGAGCAAGGGAAGTGAGCATCAAAGAGTATGGGACTAGTGGAAGTCTAAGGAGTTAAGGAAAGACTATGAATAAAAGTAAGGAAATAAGAAGGATTAGACTATTGCAAGGAAAACCAATGGAATGGAAGCTGGCCAGGAAGAAAGTAAGAAAGATATGAGAGCATTGAAGATGTTAAGTCAATTGAGATAAGACAAGGAGAAGGGGGAAAGGAAAGAAGTGCGATAGGAAGAAAACTCGAAGAATAATACCAGTACTTGGAAAGAGTTAGGACACAAATTCTTAAGAACTCAATAATAATAAGGGGGCTTTTTGAAGCAAGGATATGGAATAAAAAGGAATAGAAGATAGGGAAGAAATACATAATGAAAAACCATACAAAGGTCTGAAAGTATAAGAAAGGGATAAAGGGAGAACTTTCAAGGAGTAATAGGGAGATTGAACGTAAAAATCCCATAATGGAAGTCCATAGAAGAATGATAAAGATAGGAAGTGGAATGGTGGAAGGAGGAAATTCCAAGCTCAGGTAACCAATAAACGAACCGCCATAAAACTAAAGTCGGAATAAGGACCTTATTAAAAAGACATAGGTGGCTAAGGATACACCTGTATGTCCATGTGTGATCTACTTTCAAAAGAGCAGAGAAACCAAATAAGGATTTCAAATAGACTCAGTTGAAGGAAATCAATGCGTAACATCAAGATAATCCGAGAGAATAAACGACGCTCTAAGATGGACCGGGAAGTAGTGAAGACTACACCGTAAAGAGGGAAATGAGATGGATATTAAGGACAATACGACTCAAGAGACGACGGCCTCAAAATCATATGACAAGGAGAAGGATAAGCTCGAAGTAATTAATGAACTGACCATCGGGAGGATTATAAATTTAAACTACAGTAAAGAAGGGAGAGATGGAAAGGCCAAACATGGGGTGATTAAAGATGAAGGCAAAATCCTTAAAGAAATCAACAACCAAGACCGGATTAACGACCAAACTGGAGATGGAAGAATAAGTAAGCCTCTCACAAGATGATAGTGAGATCTTAAAATAAGGCAGATGTGAATTCCATCTAAAAGAAATAGATGTATATAGGAAAGAAAGGAGAATTAAGATGAAGTACATGTAAGTTCTCAAGAGTAGTGTAAGCAGAAAATGATGTCATCAAGGAATACCTTTTAAAGTTAGATATTCTAAATAGTAAAATGGGAAGAGAACTCGAGAGAAAAGAATATAAACTGTCAAGGACGGAAACCTTGGAAGGATAAAACTATCCCAATTAAAAGGTAATGGGATCAACAAAAATGGAGATGAGATAAATTCATCCAAGATATGCCAGTTGAGATGGAATGATCAAGTATAAAGGAAAGGTACTCAAGAGGACCCAAGGAGCAAGTTAAGTCCAAGTAATGTGTAAGTAGAAAAACACATCAAAGGATGTCTTGCGATTAAGGAGGGGGTGGATTGCTCATAAAAGAGGAAATAGAGGAAAATACATGTAAGAACCCTTGGAAAAAGTTAACCCCTCAATTAGGAAGGGATGTAAGTAAAGGATCACTAACATCAGGACTGGTAGTGATCAACGCTCAAATTGATAGAGCCTAAAGAAAGAACGACTAGACATAGTGTGGAGCACACATAATGAGATTGATAATCGGAAATGTCTCGGGTAAAGAATAAGGGAAGAGACCGAAATTTCAGTTAGAGAATGATTCAAAAGGACAAATACCCTATTATAAGAAGGGGTATGAAGAAAGGAAGGAATGAAATCTTCAAAGAAATGATAAGAAGGTTGAACATGTAGTTCCTAGGGTGAATGTCTCTACTATAAGAGACATGGTAGAGAGCAAAACCAAAATAAGAGAGTTATCACAAAAAAGCAATCGACACTTAAGACCGAAGAAGATTAACTCTTATAAGAATTTTGAAGTGATCATGAGAGAATAAGAGTTAATTAAAAGAAAAGAAGGTTCCTGAGAAAAGGATGCCACTAAAACTAAGGAAGGACATAAGAAGGGTCAAAATAGGATAAAAGAAGTTAACACCAAAATTTATGAAGCGAGTAGGTGGTGCTCGAGAGGACACTGAGCTAAGGGTTTTAACGAAAAATGAAAGTGACTACACATAGGAATGAGTGGGTATCTTGGAACTCCCAACCCTTAAATCCTAAGTAAAGAACTTCAAGAGAAAAAATTATGCTTTAAGGAAAGAGGGACGTGAATTTAAGGAGTAAGGTATGCTTAGCTAAAGTAAGCTCCATGGAATGAGTAAGTAATGGGAAGTTATTTCTAGTGCGAAAGATGTTGAATACGTTTTGGGGACAAAACTCCTAAAAGGAGGGGAGAGTTTTAAACTCTGTCATTTGGATTAAGGAAAAACCGGGAAAGAACCGATTCACGAACCCCAACCACTAGAGAACGGGCAAATTGGGAAATTTACAACTCGTGGGTGATCCAAAGAGTCATAAAAACATTGGAAAGTGACTTTAGAATAATTTGGGAGAGAAAACCAGACCGGTTCAGGTGAACCGGATTCGACCGATTTGGACTGGTTTGAACCATCATTGAACTGAATGCTAAATTTATTTTTCTATGTGGCTTAAAATATTCAAATTGGAGAATTAAAGCCACTATTGGATAGATAATGAATTTAGATGAAATTAGAAATTTTTAATTTTGAAAAACTTGGTAGAATCAGGCCTGAAACGGTCAGTTTAAGCATTGAACCCGGTTCGGACCGATCCGATCCGATTCAAAACAGTGTTGTCTTCTTCCTTTAGATGACAACACTATTCACTCGCCGAAAAATTGAACAATGTTGATGGAAAGGAAATGTTTCTATTCAGGATGTTTAAGGCCATCAATGAGTGATATTAAGGTGCCAAACAAACGATTGGAGAGTTCCCGAGCTCCCGATATAAAGAGCCACTCTCCATTTATCCTCCACACACCTGAAAATTTGTGGTTGATTGTTAAACATACCAATTGTCGATAATTAGAATTTATGGTTTTGAAAACCGAAAATTTGAGAAAGAAATAATTATTAAAGAAAATAAGAAGTTTGGCACACTCTAATTAAAAATTATTTTATTTGAAAACTATTTTTTAAACACCCATTCACTGTATTATAAAAACTCACCCACATTTTTTTATCATTTTTTAGAAATAGAGAAATAATTAATAATAACACCAGAATTTACCCTCTACTTTTGATTATTAAAGATAATACAGTTATAAATTTCACCTATCTACTTTTTATTAAAAAATAAGAGAAACAATTCTTAAACCAAGAGTACAGTTTGATCACGTAAATTCGATTAAAACGGATTGTAACGTAATAGATATAGCCTAACATGAAAAAAAAATATAAGAAAAAATATAATATATTATCACTAACAATATCCCAATATAAATAAAATAAAGAACTATTAAATTAATGAGGCAATGCTATCCTATTACCACCCAACTAAAATGCAAATGAACGAATTTTATCCGAATTGAAAGGAGGTAGCAAACCATCATTTATGGTTGTTGTAACTCTATTCGATATTAAGATTAGAGTTGAAATCACTCTAACTCTATATTGGGATGGGAACATAATAATAGTGAAATTCTCATTCTATATTGGCTTGTAATTTTAGCCAATTTTAATTATAATTTTTTATTAAATATATTTTATTTCATATTTTTTATTAAATTATTATGTATAGGAAAAACTCACTGTTTCTATCAAATTAATATCATATCATACAAAAAGATGTTATAATATTAATGTTCGGACATTATTTGTTATACGAGGTACACTTTTTTTTGTAATTAATTTTTAATATTAACGATATTTAACTATAGTAACATTAGACTACCATATCAAATAACCACCATCAATGCAGCTAAATATATATAATATTTAAATATGAATTCATTTTACATTAATCCTTTACCTTTACCAATGAATGCGACCTAAAACCAGCAGACAGGAAAATGGACTTGATTGATGTGTTTTTCTTCCGTAATAGCGTGGAAATGGTATAGCGACCATTGAGGCATTTAATTATTCCATCCAACTTGCAATGTATGAGATGTTTATCTCTTTCACAGATTTTCAAAATCAACCCCTCGTAGTCCCATTGATCGGTGCACTTGCAACTGAAAGTGACCCTTGTCAAAAGTTTAAGCGATAAGGTCCAACTATGTATAAAGGGCAAATTCTAACTTTTTATGCCGACTTGTTATCGATTCTTCAACTTTCCCCGTAGTCATAAATTTTTTATACATATTTAATGATCTCCTCATAATTTCTCTTTGAAAATTATGACCATTGAACAAAGTTTTCACGTGATAATATAAAAAAATGGAATTAGTCCTATTATAATTTATTTGAAATATATTAAAAAATATTTAAAATAATTTATCATTATATATAATTTCAAATTTCATATTTAAATATGAAATATTTATAAAAAAAATAACTCATCTTCGAAATAATTCAAATTTCATCGCATACAATTTTTTTTGTTCAATTATTTGGAAGATTGGGTCCTCTTCATTGTTTGATGCATGACAAGTGGTAAGGGATTTTGGTAAGATAATGCTGGAATTGGTGGAGGGTTCTCATGTTCTATTATTAGAAGGCAACGGTTTATAAGATGATATTAAATTTATTGTTTAATTATTTTTATTTTAAATTATTTAATATATATTTAAATAACTAAAATTTTAACATTAATTCTTTTTTATTAAACAATTCTAGATAAATGGTGACCCAATAAAAATAGGCGCGGAGTAAATTCAGGCTCAATTATTGAGTTGAAAATTGACTTGCAAAAAAGTATCAAAATTGATTCGAGAGAGTGGGACCCAATAAAATTGGCTAAATGTGCGATTTAATTATTTCAACCGACTAAATATATATAAAAAAAAAACTAGCAGGCGGTGGAAGTATATGTCAATTAGCTGTATAAATGGGTGTAACCATGAGTGGCAGATTCCCCCAAGACATGGTGGGTGGGTAATAGTTGAAAACTGTAGATATATAGGTAGGCCAATTCCGATTTCAACGGTGGAAAATTAATCAAATTATATGGTTGATTTAAATAACACGTATATTAGTAGAAAACGGAGTCACCATGTGAATTCTTATGGCTGATATATTTTATGATTTTTTTTTGGAAAATTAAAATAAACAATTTCATTTATCAACCCTTCTTCCTAACATTTTTGGACATGCTTCCACAAAAATTAAGCTATTAATTCAAATTAATATAACAATAAAATTATTATTTTAATTACAAACCCATATATACATTTTAAGACATACTTACCCTAAAATTACCGAGATGCCTTACATTCATATAAAAATTCTACATTATTTTAACTGCTCAAAATTAAATTAAATAAAACAAAAAATATTATTTTTGTAATTTTTAATAAAGTGTACCATAATAGAGGTAAAACTCGATTATAAATAAAATATATCAAATTCGATTTAATTATTATCATTTCTCTAAAATTATAATAACAATAATAAGTTAGTATAGAGTTGTTTAGTTCGTGTTAAAATTATATATAGTAAGTGTATAAATATTGAAAATTAGTGTTGTTAATAATATTATTTAAAATTTAATAAAATAAAAAAATTATTGTAAGTTTATAAATTTTAAAATATTTAACTATTTAAAAGATATTAATTTTAATTAAATATAATTTCTACTATTTACCATATTCTTTTACTATAATGACTATTTTTTTTATCTAACTCTAACCAGATAGCACTTAATTTGCCCTATTATTAATAGCAATACAACACACAAATTAGAGTTATATAACATACTGACGGTGAGCAGAATCCGTGCCTACTTGGTGGATCTCGGTCTTCCATTTTCCCATTTGGAATACCTTTACCTTAGATCTTTTTTGCTTAAATATATTCCATCATGTCTAGAGGGAGTACCACGATCACCTTAATCATCCATGTTCTAAATTATTAAATAACGGACGATCCATTTACTTCCCTACCACCAAATCCATTATGGCCATTAAGCTTGCTCTAGCCTCCATACAATCCTTATTGACATGTTTATTGCTAGCAAGCAAATTTACAGTCTTGTTGGGTTAAGTGGAAGACCATAGAGGCCTGGAACATAATTTATTAAGATTATAAAAAAATGTACATCCTACTAATTAAGGACAAGTTGCAACATTTTCATAAGTTTTGCAGATCTATCGTTGAATTTCACAAATTTTTAAAGCACGTTAAATATAAAAGCTAACTAATTTAGTGTTAAAATCTATTATTTATTAAAAAATATTGATGCTCTACACGTTCTGCTGAATCATCAGTTGCAAAAATACTCACGTTAAAATATTTATATAAATAAGTAATAGATTTAAAAGAGAGGAGTCAATATTCGTATTATTTTAAAAAGTTAATTTCTCGTTAATTAATTGTATTTTTTTTATCTACTATACTATTTCGAAAATTAAATCTTCATTGACGACAATAATTTTTTATATTAAATATATTATTTGAAAATTTTCAAACATTTAATAATTCACATGAATTTGCCCGATTAATTAAGAGCATATATATTATAATCAATCATCCTCCAACGTCACATTAAAGGCATCATGGTCAACACATTGGTTGGCTCTACCATTGAGGCTCAACTTCATATAATTTTATATTTTGACAGACTTCCAAAGTCTTACCATACATTTCAAGGATTTGTTGTAATTGAAGGAAATTAAGCTACCCAACTTCAAAATGCGAATGAGACAAAATAAGATATGATGTATTCTTAAGTTTAATAGCCTTTAGCCCCTTGGAGTGCACAATAGATTTCACCATATAAGAAAAAACATTATAGATCAATAGAAACAAATAGGGGAGAGTGAATTCCTTGCCTATGCTTATGTTATCTTCCCATTTACCATCAAAGAATATGTCACATTCCTTGCATACTATATCGCCCAAATAACCCACTTATCACTAAACTTCATTTTTTAACTATATCACCCAAATAACCCACTTATCACTAAACTTCATTTTTAACAATATTTTAATGAGTTTCTAATAAATCTTATCATAAGGATTTTCACACTTTAATATTAAATAACATATTTTCACCTTTCTTTTTAGTATTGAGAAAGTGAAATATCACATGAGTAAAAAATTAAGTGGTACAATACAAAATCATACTTATATTAAGATAATCTTTAGTATATTATTATGTATCAAACAATGCTTACTCTATACACTTAGTTCCTTATTATAATCATATAATTTTTTATGTATTTCATCCATATTTTGAACAATATTTTTTGTAACATTCAAACTCAAACACTATTAATATTAATACTCTTAAATCTAGAACAAATTGAAATTAAAAACGGAATTGAATTTAATAAGAAAATAAGTGTAAGTCGGATTATAAAAATGAAATATAAATATAAATAATAAAACCAAAGGAATTACTTATGAATAAAGGATTTAAAGTGGGAGAAACCTATAATGTGAGATGTGGAATGGTCGGAAGAAAAATCAGGCTGAAAATGGAATGAATTAAATCGATTATATAAAAAATCTAGATTTTTTTAAGAAAATTCAATTGTAATAAAAATGTAAAATTTTGTTATATAATAAAGAAAAAAGATATAAATTTTAGAAAAATAAATTAGGTTAATAACTAATCAAATTCAGTATGAACCAGACAGAAAATGATCGAAATTGGTTCAACCAGTTGAAAAATTTGTCAAAAATCAGACTAAATAGTGTTGATTGATGACCGTGGACCAAACTGTCACGTCGAATGCTGCAACCAATTACGACGTGCCACATGGCCAGACAACCAATTGACGCACGCCGCGTGACGACGTTGTTCGAGCAAATGTGGAGCCACATCATCATATCTGACTAATAAAAGTGCACCACATGTTGAATGGATATTGTGGACTACAGTTAGGACACGTCGGACAATTGTAACTAATAAAAGTGCGCCATATGTCAAATTGACATTGTGGTGTATACTTAGACATGTCGAATGAGGGCAATCAATTAGGGAATAGAACAATTCAAGTAGACACCGTGGACAACAATTGAAACACATTGGATAAGGACAATCAATCACGGAGTGCTACGTGTTGACAATTACATAGTCAAATTAATTTATTCAGTCAATTGAACAAGTTAGCAACGACAACCAATTGTTGCACGTCATCTGGCAACGCGTTGCACATGCACACACACTTAGGAACAATGCCATCTTCTCTAATAAAAACATGTCGAAAATAAAAGATCATGAGTCCGATTCTCTAGAAAATGTCTAAACGCACTAGAGAGATTCCGACACCACGGTAAATCGCCAACAAATGCCCCTATCCCACACCGATGAGTTCTTAGATATCTTATGGAGCTTCATTTATAAATTTAGTCATTCTCATCCAACCTGTTCATCGAAATTCCCTTCTAAAAGTCAACTGCTTAGTTTTCTAATAAGTAGAATTTCGAGCTTGAGCTTGAGCAAGCCAATATACGAGGGAAGTCCAACCATAATGCATATTATTCCTAGGAGCCTTCTCTACACAAAGGAACCCTCATTGGAGTCCACTGGTGATTGAGGCACTATCGGAATGGCCAAATAGTAGTCGTCCTCCCGACACAGAAAATAGAGCATCAACTCAGTTAGTGAATTCTGACCCCTCAGACGGCCAATTGATCTGGGAGGTGCCTCGAGGTCCTTCACGTCATCTTCATCATTTTCGACTAAACATGATCTAAGGTAAGTCTTGGCCTTAGCTTTTCACTCATTTCCTTATAATTTTCCTTCTCAATTTTAAGATGTAGTTCGGCTGGAGTTTTAGACAACTTGGGTGGTTGATTAGGGTGGAGCCAAGTTGAGAGAGGTAACCTTGCATTCCCAGTAGGTGGCCTCGACCAACTCGCCAACACCATTAAGATTCTAGCAGATTGTGCAACCTGTGCAATTTTTTGACATAGCTTCGATCGAGGAATAAACATGGTTGAATCAGTCCGTTCAAAGTTTAGAATAATCTTAGGAAGATGATAGGAGAAGTTATACAAGCAAATTCGAAGAATTATTATTATAATTGATGAAATTCGAATGAGGGGTATGTGTGCAAACGAGTAATAAGTTGGGAGACCTAAATGCAATTAGTAGAAAATTTGAGAACCCAATGGTGCTATTAGAAGTATTAGACATACTAAGAGTTGAAATCATCATATTAGGGACTTTAATGAAATGCTAAAAAACTTTACGGACGAAAAGGCAAGAAATAAAGGGAATCAGTAAATGGTATCAAGGAATATCGATATAATGTAGTTGAAAATTATTTTCTTGAATATTAATTAGATATTACAATCTTAATAGTTGTACATATGGTACACGCAAAATTGAAGTGAGGTTTACCGAGGGATTTGGGACACGTGCCAGGTGAGTGGAATTTTAATTTTGACATTAGATCCGAACGGACCAATATTTTGCTTGCTATGTATTTTCCTTGCAAATGTGTATAACTATTATCCTATACTATTTTGCTGAACTAATAACTAGTATAGTGGCATTTAACTATTTTCCATTTAATGAATTTCTTCTTGGTCTTGGAAAATTGGGGGCTATGACCAGAAATTTGTGAAGAATGGTCTTTAATTCTTTGCTTAGGGAAAATGAAATTTCTATTACTTTTCCATGGAAGGAAGTGAGCTTGGCATGTGATAGTGAAAACTAGGCTTGTGCCCATTGTCATATCCCGACCCGGTTTGGTCGGATCCCAGTGATCAACCTGCCAGTCCCCCGGTTTATTAAGGGTTTTCCACTTCTTCAAACTGTGAGTGGTAAGGCATCCTTTTTACATGTACCTTTCATGGAATAATATTAATCAAAACTGAATAAATTTAAACTTACATACCTGTCTTGCAAGTTTAGCTATCGGAGGGTCTGTAAGTAGGTTTTTCCCTCGGTTACCTTAAAAGGGGTAAAGGAGAGTGGGTAAGTTTGACAACCCAATGAATGGGTAATTGAAAGAGTGTTTCAATAAATTAGGTTTTAATTGGAGTGTGACATACTCCTTATTTCCTTCAAGATCATTACTTCCTCAAATTCTCAGTTTTCAAAACTATTTTTTCCTCATTATCCACAATCGGTGTGTTTAACAATCAACACATGTCCTTCATCATTAAGGGATCACACATTCACAGGGCAACCCATCCACTACACCCACTTGTGGCGTTGGAGCGACTTTACTGGCCATCTAGATAGAAACCCATCCATTTCTACCCTAGGAATGAGTGGATGTTCGCGATATCCAAGCCTCAAACCCGAAAAGCAACTCTGTGTCACCACCCCGGTCTCATGCACATGAAGCTACGTTGAGCTTTCCTCACTGTTGGCACGACAAACTACCCTTATCCCCACCATGTCACCCAGTAACCCCTAGGACACATCACTACCTCTCTTGGATGTCTTAATGGTTTCGAACCTCAAGTACATGCACAAACAAAGTTTTCCATAAATCCATTTATCTTTGGTCCCACAACCCCGACCCTCAACTCGACTTGCACCTATTTGTCTAGACCGGTCCGTCGACCTAGTCCTATTGCACTGTCGCCAGTCCATCGAGTATGTCGATCCAGTCTTGGTACCATGGCCAAATCACATCATTCATTAATTAAAATTTTCATAGATTATAATCATATTTGTTTACGAGCTCCTACTAGTGCCAAATGGCATTGGGCCCACTCTACATGATTTTCCAAAACCAAGCATTTTAGCCCCCAAGTTCCAAAACCGAGGCCTCTGGCCTATCTGAGCTATTCGAACTCTCGTCAAGAAGGTCTCCCAAAATTTTTAAGCATTGGCACATAGTAAGGGGAGAACACTTCTAACAAAAATTACTTTTCAACTCGTCCATCACACCAACCGGGTGTGGTGACATCTCCACTTATAATCGATAAGCGGGTTTTCTACTTTCTTCTAGGAAGTTCATTGTACCAATAAAGTATGATCTACTTACAACCACTAATTAGTTTTTTTCGTGTAGTTTTCACATCACTACAACTAGGTGTAATGTTAAAATTTCACATTGAAGTGGTTTTTCATTTCCGATGTACTCATCATCCCAATCGAGTATGATGTGAATAATCTCACTCACCCGATATGTGCAGTGTATTCCTCTTAATCGGCTTTTTGCCTCCACGCGAGCTTATCCTTACTGGGATTCTGGTCCTTCACGTTCCTACACAATTTTGGACATTCTTGTTTATTAACATTTGGCATAATAGCATTCGTTCCTCATATATGAACAAAATGCCCAAACTTTTAATTATTTACATTTAGGTTCCTAAAGTTATTTTTCTTTAACTTTTGAACCCTAATGCCAATATTTCCCCAAATTAATTTCTGAAACTTCCAAAATTCACTTTGGGTCCTCAAATTTTCCAAAATCCCAAAAAGGGTTCAAGTCTCCCAAATTTTCAATTTGGTCCCCAACTTTTTAAAAATTACAAATTTGCCCCTACATTACAAAAATGACAATTTGACCCCCAATAAATTCAAAAAATTGACCAATTGGTTCTCCAACATTTTTTCATGGCCAATTGGACCCTCAATTTTATGAAATCCCTAGTTTCCCCAAAAATTTTCTCCCAAATTCCCTTTTAAACTTGCTAAATTTGATTTCATCAAATTGACCATTCAATCGATGTTAATTATTGAAATTGAAGGTAAAATTGTGTTCCTACACATCCATACGATTCAATTGAGCTTTGAATCGAATGAATTGGGGCCGAGACAAGCTCAAACAGAGCTTCACCGAAAAACTAGGCGTAAATAGAGAAAGCTTCGAAAGCTTACCAGCGGAGGTGCGACAATTCGAGCTTTTCATCGGGGTAGGCATCTCTCATCCTAAGGTTCCTCCTAGGATCATGAATTACAACAATTCATATCGAATTGAGGGAGAATTTGGTTAGTGAACTTTTGTTATTTCTCTCTCTAACTCAGATCAAAAATTGCATAGAGGAGCTGAATTGGCTTACCTTTCAGTTCTAATTCGGTCGTATGAGGGCTAAAGGAGTATTGGGAGAGCTTGGTATGGCCTGATGAGGGCTCGATTTGGCCGTTTTCAACTTGGTTGAAATAGGGCAACTTTGGTCCATCGAAGCAGCTTCACTATTCGATTATGCCGGCGATCCTCAGATCAAATGGTGACCACCATCGGGTAGCTGACTTCTCCTTGAGTCTAAGGAACTCAACCTCGCCTTCTTTGGCTTAGAAAAACCCCAATGTCAGAGCTCTGGTTTGAGCTTCACCAGAAATTGGAGCAGTAGAGAGAGAGGAGTTTTGAGATGTGAGGATGATGAATGAGGAGGAGCTCTTTATATAAAGAGCTTGAGAACTCTTTGGTCATTTGATTGGAACTTTTATGGTGATCATTCAAGGCCAAAAACAACCTAAACGAAGACTTTTCATCTTCGTCGATGCTATTAGCTTTTCTGATGAGTAAATAGTGTTGTCATATAAAGGAAGAAGACGACACTATTCTGAACCGTACATTAGACCGGTCCAAACCGAGTTCAATGCTTAAACCAGCCGGTTCAAGCCTGATTTGACCAAGTTTTTCAAAATTAAAATTTTCTAAATTCATTCTCTAGCTTCAATTCTCCAATTTGAATTTTTTAAGCCCTAGAAAAATAAATTTAGAAATTGGTTTAATAGTGGTTCAAACCGGTTCAATTCGGTTCACCTAAACCGGTTTGGTTTTCTCTTCCAATTCATCCCAAAGTCATTTTTCATGACTTTTATGACTCTTTAGGTCACTCGGGATTTTTAAATTTTCCAATTTACCCTTTCTCTATCAATTACGGTTTGTGAACCAACTTGATTTTCTCTTTGGAACAAACCGATTCTTTTCCGAGTTTTCTTATTATAAAAGGACAAGGTTTACAGCTCTCCCCACTTTTTAGGGGTTTTGTCCCCAAAATAGTTATATGTTGAACAATTGAGGGTATCCATCCCTCATTGCACTCTTGGTCTCCCATGTCTCTTCTTGCACTGGTCTGTTTTGCCAAAGAACTTTGACCATAGGAATCCTCTTATTCCTCAAGTTTTTGTCCCTCCGGTCAATGATTCGTACCGGTTTTGCTCGATAGGTCAAGTTCTCTTCTAGCTCTGGTGGAGGTCGGTCCAACACATGGCTAGGATCAAGCTGGTACTTCCGAAGTACCGAGTTATAGAATACATCATGTATTCTCTATAAGTTTGAATGTCATGCCCCAACCTAGTTTGGTCTGATCCTTGTGAACAACCTGCCGCTTTCTTGATTCTAGAAGAGTTTTCCACCCTTTATTCAAGAGGAGCTAGGCGTTATCTCAACCTTGTTCCTTGGAATAACAAATATCAAATAATATGCAAGCTTAAGAAGAATTAAGCATACCTAACAGAGGGTAAGGCTTGGTGTTATCCCTAGTCATCTTTGTATTTCCTGAAAAAGGATAAAAAGGGTGGGTTAGTTTCTACAACAAAGTGAATCAGTATTTTAAAAAAAAATGAAGTTTTGATAAAATAGTTTTTAAATTGGAGTGTGTCAAACTCCTTAATTTCTTAAAAATATCTCATTCTTGAAATCTTAGTTTTCATAGTCATTTCTCATTACAACGATGTGTTTAAAATGGGAAATCGACAAACCCAAAGTGAATCAAAGAATCATAAAAAGCATGGAAAAGAACCATGGGACAATTGGGAAGAGAAAACCAGACCAATTCAAGGTAAACCGGATTGAACCATACATGAACCGGTTCCTAAAGTCATTTTTCTTGGTGGCTTAAAATGATCAAATTGGGGAATTGAAGCCACCATTAGATAGAGAATGAATTTAGATAAATTTAGAAATTTCTAATTTTGAGAAAATTGGTCGAATTGGGCCTGAACCAGCTGATTTACGCATTGAACCCAGTCAGACCAGTCCAGTCAGACCAGTCCAGTCTGGTTCGGAATAGTGTCATCTTCTTCCTCAAGATGACAATACTGTTCATTCAATGCAGAAATGGATAATGTCGGCGAAGCTTAAATTGCTCTGATCAAACCATTTCAGGGCGAGGATAAGCTCGACCAAAATGAAAAGTTGTCGGGTAGAGAGTCCCCGAGCTCCATATATAAAAAGTTCATCTCCATTCATCCTTCACCCACCTCAAATCTCCATTCTCTCTCAACTGCTCCAGTTTCTGATGAATCTCGAACCACAGCTCTGATATAGGCATTTTTCGCAGCCTTAGGAGGAAAGGTCAGGTTCAATATACTTTGGGGGAAGTCAACTACCTGACAGCAACTTCCTTTCGACTCGAGGATCGTCGGAGAAGTACCAACGAAATCAAATAGTGAAGCAGCTTCGAAGAACCAAAGATGTCCTATTTTGGTTGAGCTAAATTCAGCCAAATTTAGCCCACCTATAGCTAAACCAAGCCTTCCCAAGACCCTTACGACCCTCACACCACCGCAACAGAGCTGAAAGTTAAGCCAATTCGTCTCTACTATGTCATTTCCTGTCAGAGTTAGAGAGAGCAAGTGTGAAACTTTACTGATGAAATTCTTCCTTAATTCGATGTCAATTGTAGTAATTTTTTATCTCACAATTAACCTTAGAACGAGAGCTACCTTCCTAGATAGAGAGCTCAGACCGCCACACCTCTGATGGCAAGCTTTCTCTCTCTACAAATGATTTTCTAATTAAGCTCCATTTGAGCTCGTTTCGGCCACAATTCATGCGATTCAAAGCTCAATTGGATCGTATGGAAGTATAGGAACTGATTTATACCACCAATTGAAGCAATTAACACTGATTAAATGGACCATTTGAAGAAATCAAATTCGTTTAGTTTGAAAGGGGAAATTTTTGTGGAAAATTGGGGATTTCAAAAAATTGAGGGACCTCTTTACAATTTCCCAAAATTGAAGGCTAAATGACTATGAAAAAGATGTTAAAGGACCAATAGGTCAATTTTTGAAACATTTGGGGTCAATTTGCCATTTTTTGAAAGTAGGGGGAAAATGGTAATTTTTGAAAAGTTAGGGACCAAATTGGAAATTTGGAAAAACTTGAGCACCTTATATAAATTTGAGTAAATTTAGGACTCAAAGGGAATTTTGGAAACCTTGGGACTCAATTTGGGAAAAATTGGCATTATGGACCTAAAGTTAAGGAAAAATGAACTTTCGGGACCTAAGTGATTAATTGATAAATTATGAGCATAGGCTGTTAGGCCAAACCGAAATTTATAAGGCTGCCCAAATCGTATAGGAACACGTGTGACTGGAACGCAAGCAAGAGAAAGCTCGCGTAGACTTGGCAAACCAACTGGGGACGAAGACGTCACAATCATCGGGTGAGTGGGCTTATTTACATCATACCCACTTGGGATGATGAGCTTACTTTTATGAAAAGAAAACCTACTTACTGGTCGTAAGTAGAGATGATCATACCTGGTTAGTATGACAAACTTTCTTTTGGAAATGATTAACCCGTTTACCAGTTGTAAGTAGAGATTTTATCACACCCGATAGATGTGATGAAGTGGAAAAGATATTTTTGTTAGAAGTGTTCTCCCCTGACTATGTGTCATTGCTTAAACTATTTGGGAGACATTCTTGACAATAGCTAGAACAGCTCATATAGGCCAGAGGCCTTGATTTTTGAACTTTTGGGGCAAAATGCCCGGTTTTGGAAAATCACGTGTAGTGGGTCCAAGGCTAGTGGGCACGAGAAGGAGCTCATAAACAAACTCGAGTTATGAAAGCCATGAAAAGTTTTTAATGAAATGGTTGTGTGATTAAGCCATGGTACTGAGTCATGACCGATAGTACTCGATAGACTAGCAGCAGTGCATTAGTGTCAGGTCGACGGACCGACCTAGACAAACAGCTGCAAGTTAGGTTGAGGGTTGGGGCTGTTGGACTAGTGGCACCAAAGATAATGGTTATATGTAAAAACTATTGTTTGTGCATGCACTTGTGGTACGGGACCATTAAGACACCCTAGAGGGGTAGTGATGGGTCCTAAGGGCTACTAGACAACACGGTGGAGATAAGAGCAATTCATCATGCCAGTCAGTCGAGAAGCTCAAAGTAGCTTCTTCCGCATGAGATCGGGGTGGGTCAGGATGAGATCTCTAGGCTCATACAGACACAGAGTAGTATTTGGGTCTGAGGGTCGAATGTCAAGAACATTCACTCAAACCAAGGGTAGGAGTGGATGGACTTCTATTTTGGTGGCCGGTAAAGACACTCTGAGGCACAAGTGTGTGCAGTGGATAGGCTGCAGCTGTGAATGTGTGTTCTTTTCCTAATGAAGGGCGTGTGTTGTCTACTAAACTCACCTAATATGGAAAAGGGAAAATGGTTTTGAAAACCAAATTTGAGGAGAACTTCTTTTAAAGAAAACAACAACCTTGGCACACTTTAGCTAAAGCTATTTGTCTTAAAAATTCACTCCCAACACCCACTCACCGAGTTGTAGAACTTACCCCTTTCTTTTATACCCCTTGTTAGGAGTAAGAAAACACGAAGATGTACCCTTCGTCATGTATGCTTAAATTCATTTTTAAGCTTGCATATTGATTGATTTATGTTATTCTAGGGAACAAGGTTTGAATTACGTCTAGCTACTCTTGATTAAAAGAAGGGAGAAACCCCTCTTAAACCAAGGGAGCGATAGGTTGATCACGGGGATCTGACCAAACCGAGTCGGGGCATGACAACTTGAGTAGTATCAGAGCATTGTTCCCTTAAAAGCATTATCAATACCTTGCCCTAACACAAACAAAAACTTAACTACCCTGTAGGAAGAAGAGTTCCTAGGAAGTTCGCCATGCGAACCAAACCCCCACATGAGATCATGAAAAAGACACCTACCTCCAAAGAGGCAATCATCCAACGGTTCTTAGAGGTGGAAAAGAGAGTATCCAAGGATATGGCCGAAGACTAAAGAAAACTTCTTCGAGCCTTATTAGAACCAGAAGGCATCGCATATCCTGCTCCAAGGCAAGAAGAAATTATCCCTCCTCCAAGGAGCCCGACACCCCCACTAACCCCACAACATCCAAAAAAGATTCCAACTAAGAAGGAGGCATGGGATAATTATTGGGATACCCACACAACATTTATGAAAGTCCACCAAATACCCCCAGCAGCTCAATCCAACTTCAACCCTTCCCAATGGATGAGGTGGACCTATGAGTGTGAGGCTAAGGTGCTAAGAATGTACAGACTCAAGGCAGTTCGTCCTATCAGGAAAGTCTGACTGAAGTATGGATGGATGTCAACCAGTTCGTCAAAGCCCTCAGACCACGAATCCTGAAACCATTCGGAGGCTAACTCTCGGCCTATGACTCCAAGAGACTAGGAAGTAGTGAAAAAAATCCTTGTAATAAGCTGTGTACAGTAATAAACTACCTCCTTTAATAAATAAAGACTATTTTTATTTAAAGGTTAGTTTTCCCTGATAATGATTAACAAATTGGAGTAAACCAATCATGATCATGTAATAAATGGAGAGGAAGACTACCCCTAAGATAGCCTAACTAGTTCCCTCACAAGAACTAGGAATGTGGAGTAACAAGGCAACAAGACTAGGAAAGGAGTTTCCAGAGAAGAAGTAAGAGTCTGCTTAAAGTCACCTAAAAATACCCTAACCAAGGGAATGAAGAAGGGAAAGAGTGTGTTCATAATGGGTCCAATATAAGGGAAGCATGGTAAAAGAAAGTGGATGAATCTTGGAAAAAGGAAGTCAACATCAAAAGATGCAGGAAGAGTAGAGGAAAGCCTAAGGACCATAAGGGATTGAGAAAGAGCTCTCACACAAGAGTTAGGAAACTAAGAGGAATTGGGTTACCTCTGAGAAGAACAAGTGTATGAAAAATAACCAAGAGGAGAGGTAAGGTACAAGAACCCCTAAAAAGGGTGAACATGGAAAACCTCTTCAGGTAACTCTAGGATAAGACATGGTAAGAGGGAAGAGGAAAAGAAGTGTGCTAGGAAGAGAACTCTGGAGTAATGTATAAGTACCCTTGAAAGAATTATTGATAGGCAGATGGACATAACGTAAAGTGCTAGGAACCCACCAACAATTAGGAACTTCTTGAAGGAAGGATAAGGAGCAAAAAAGGGAAGTAGATGACGGAAAGGAATAAAGGGCAGATAACCATACCGATGTTAGAAGGGTGTACGAAAGGAAAGAAGGAAAGGTCTACAAGGAGCATTAGGGAGGTTGAATGTGAAAAATCCCAGGACGGAAATCCCTAAGAAAAAGAATAAAGGTAGGAAGTGAGACAATGAGAAGAAAATTTCCAAGCTAAGGAACTGAAGGGTGGATCATGAGAGGCATAACACGAAATAAGAGAACCTAGAAGGGGTAGAAGTAGTTAAGGATATCTCTGAATGACAGGGGTCAAGTGGGAGACAACGAGAAATAACGAAATGATCAAGGAAAATAAACAATGCCCTATGAAGGATCATAAAATAGTAAGGACTACACCTTAAAAAGGACAACTATTCCAAGACAAGTGACAACCAACACATGCCCTTCATCATGAAGGGAACACATTAGCATGCCAACACGTCCACTATACCTACTTGTGGCATCGAAGTGACTTTACCAACCATCTAGATAGATGTACGTCCACTTCTACCCTAATAATGAGTGGATGTACGTGGCATCCAACCCTCAATCACACAACAAAACTCTGTGTTCGTATGAGCACAAAGATCTCATCTCATGCCCACTCCAATCTCATGCATATGAAGCTACGTCGAGCTTTCAAGACTGCTAAAACAACTAACTGCTCTTATCTCCACCATGTCGTCCAGAGCCCTAGGACACATCGCTACCCCTTTTGGGCATCATGAAGGTCCCGTAAACTCAATGCATGCACAAAGCAATAATTTTCCACATAAGCCATATAATCTATGGTGCCACTGGTCCAACGGCCCTGACCCTCAACTCAACCTATAGCTGTTTGTCTCGACTAGTATGTAGACCTGTCATGTCGCACCGCCGTAAGTCAATCGAGTATGTCGGTCCTGTCTTGGTACCATAGCCAAACAATTCATTCATTTAAGTTTTTCATGGCTTAAAATTATGTTTGTTTACGATCTCCTACTCAAGCCAACTGGCCTAGGGCCCATTGTACGAGGTTTTCAAAATCAGGCATATTAGCCCCCAAGTTCCAAAACCGAAGCCTCCAGCCTATCTGAGCTATTCGAGCTCCCGTCAAGAAGGTCTCCCAAAAATTTTAAGCAGTGGCACACAGTAAGGGGAAAACACTTCTAAAAAAATAAACTTTTCATCTGTCCATCACACCAATTGGGTATGAGGACATCTCCACTTAAAACCGATAAGCGGGTTTTCAACTTTCTTCTAGGAAGTTCATCATACCAACTGGGTATGATCTACTTACAACTGGTAAGTAATTTTCCACATAATTTTCACATCACTCCTCTCAGGTGTGTTGGTTAAAATACCACTTAATAGTAGGTTTTCATTTTCGAGTTGCTATTCATCACAACCGGGTATGATATTAAATCTCACTCACCCGCTAATGTAGTGAATACCGGTTCTTTATCCTCACGCGAGCTTATCCTTGCTAGCATTCCGGGTACTTTGTGTCCCTACATGATATGAACATCCTTGTTTATTATCCCTTCTCCTAATTGTCTTCATTCATCGTGAATTGAAGAAATACTCAAACTTTTTGATTTATTGCAATTAGGTCCCCAAAGATCTTTTCCTTTTAACTTTAGGTCCCTAATACCGATTTTTCGCCAAATTGAGTCCCAAAACTTTTAAAATTTCCCTTAGGACATCAATTTAATCAAATTCACAAAAAGGGGTTCAAGTTTCTCAAATTCCCAATTTGGTCCTCAATTTTTCCAAAATTACCATTTTGCCCCTCCTTTACAAAATTGGTAGGTTTTACCCCAAAAATTCCAAAAATTGCTCGGTTGGTCCTCCAACACCCTTATCATGCCCAATTGGCCCTCAATTTTATAAAATTTCATTTTAGTCCCTCAAATTTTTGAAATCTCCAAATTTTCCCCAATTTCAACTTTCCAACACAGTCGAATTTGATTTCATCAAATTGACCAATCAAACGAGGTTAATTGTAGAAATTGAAGTTAAATTGGAGTTCCTACATCTTCATACTATTCAATTGCACTTTGAATCGCACAATTTGATGTCAGAACGAGCTCAAACGGAAATTCGTTGCAAAATAAAACGTAGAGAGAGAAAGCTTCGAATGCTTACCGTAGAGGTGCAGCAGTTCGAGCTTCCGATTTGTGCAATTAGCTCTCATCATGAGTTTTCTCCTAGGATCAAGAATTGCATCAATTGATGCCGAATTGAGTGAGAATTTAGTCATTGAAAATATGTTGGTTCTCTCTCTAGCATTGATCGGAATTTACAAAGGGAAGCCAAATTGGCTTACCTTTCTGTTCTAATTCGACCGTAGGAGGGCTAAAGAGGTGTTGGGAGAGCTTGGTTTTGCCTGAGAAGGGCTCGAATTGGCTAATTTCAGCCCGATAAAAATAGGGCAGCTTCGGTTCGCCGGAGCAACTTCACTGTTCGATTACACTGGTGCTTCTCCGACAACCCTCGAAGCAATTGGAGACTACTACCGTGTAGCTGACTTCTCCCCAAGTTTGAAGAATCTAACCATGCCTTCTTTGACTCAGAAAAGACCCTATATCGTAGCTCTAGTTCAAGCTTCACTAGAAAACTGAGTAGCTGAGAGAGATTGAGGTTTTTAGGTGTGGAGAGGATGAATGGAGAGGGGCTTTTTATATAGGGAGCTCGGGGACTCGTCGGCTGTCCATTTGGCATCTTTATGACAATCATTAATGGCTTGAAATGTACTGAACAAAAATTTTTCCTCTTTGTCAGCACTGTTCGATTTTCAGGTCAGTGAAAAGTGTTGTTATGTGAAGGAAGAAGACGACACTTTCGGATCAAACCGGACCGGTCCTAACCAGGTTCAAAGCTTAAACCGGTCAGTTCAGGCCCGATTCGACCAAGTTTTTCAAATTAAAAATTTCTAAATTCATTCTCTATCAAATGGTTGCCTCAATTTCTCAAATTGAATTTTTTAAGCCACCTAGAAAAATAGATTTAGCATTCGGTTCAATAGTTGTTCTAACGGGTCAAAACCGATTCAATCTAGTTCGGATCCGGTTCACCTGAACTGGTTTGGTTTTCATTCCCCATTCATCCTAAAGTACTTTTTCATGACTTCTGTAACTCGTTAGGTCACTCAGGATCCATAAATTTCTCAATTTACCCTCTCTCTATTGATTCTGGTTCATAAATTGGCTCGGTTCATAAATTGGTTCAATCCGACTTAGATTTGGTTCACCTAAACCAATCTGGTTTTTCTCTTTCAATTTGTACTTAGGTTCTTTTCTAAGATTTTATGAACCCTTTCGCTCACTCAGGGGTTGTAACTTTCTCAAATTGCCTGTTCTCTGATGATTGAGTTTGTGAACAGGTTCAGTCTTCTCACTCAGTTTGACCGATTCTTTCCATAGTTTTCCTTAACTCTAGAGAGTGGGGTTTACACTGGAGGTAGTTCTAGTTTGTAGGCCACTAGTCCTATCCTTTGGTTGATGGGGTAAGGACCGATATACCTTGGTTTCAATTTTCCCTGTTGTTGAAACCTAAGTATTCCCCTCCATGGGGATACCTTTAGAAACACTTGGTCTCTCACATCAAACTCCAGATCTCTTCTTCAATGATCTGCATAACTCTTTTGTCTATCCTGAGCAGCCTTAAGGCAACTTCTAATTAGCTTGATCTTCTTACTGGCATCATCGATTAGTTCAACCCTTTCCGACTTCCTTTCCCCCACCTCTTCCCAAAATAAAGAGCTACGACTTAGTCGTCCATAAAGGGCTTCATAAGGAGCCATTTGAATATTGGCTTGATAACTATTATTATACGGAAGTATTCCTCCCAACCCTTATCCATAGTGAGTATGCCTGCTCTCAGCATGTCCTCTAAGGTTTGCATCGTTCACTCAGACTGTCCATCGGTCTGAGGATGAAATGTCATACTCATGTAAAGCTTGGTTTCGAAGGCACTTTGCAAACTCAGCCAAAACCTTGAAGTAAATATAGGGTCTCTATTTGATACTATGCTCACCGGGATGCTATGGAGTCTTACTATCTCCCTCATGTATAAGATAGCCAATTATTCCACTATATTTGTCACTCTTATAGGAAGGAAATGAGCAAAATTGGTCAATATGTCCACAATGACCCAAATTGTGTCTCAACCCTTCGTGGTCACAGGTAGTCCTGTGACAAAGTCCATGTTAATGTGCTCTTATTTCCATTCTAGGATTGGCAAGGGTTGTAGCAGTCCTAATGGTTTCTGATGTTTAGCTTTAATCTGTTGACAGGACAAGCATCGGGCTACATATTCTACAATATCCATCTTCATTCCCTTCCACCAATATCCTTGTTTGAGGGTGTGGTATATCTTAGTATTGCTCGGATGCATCACATACATAGAATTGTGTGCCTCCTCAGAATTAACTTCTTTAGTTCCTTATCTTGAGGCACACACACACTCTACCCTTGTAGACAAGAACTTTGTTGCCTCGCAAGTCATAGTCAAGTTTCTTCCCTCTATTAACAAGGTCCAAATAGGTTTGGAGTTCCTTATCAACCTTTTGATGGACTTGAATTTGCTCTGTTAGACTGGGTCTCACCTCCACATCAGCCAACAAGCAATTCTCTCTCTTATCCATCTTCAGGTCCACCTCCATTCTTCCTAGCTGTTGTAACAAGGGTAAGTAACTTGTCTTTATTTGCACCACCTTGATTTGGTATTTGCGACTTAAGACATTTGCCACTACATTTGCCTTTCCGAGGTGATACTCTATGACAAGGTCATAGTCCTTCACCAATTCCAGCCATCTCCTCTAGCGAAGATTTAACTCTTTCCAAGTTAAGAAATACTTGAGACTCTTATGATTGGTGTATATCCTACACTTAACCCTATAGAGGTAGTGTCGCCAAAATTTTAAGACAAACACTATTACAACTAATTCCAAGTCATGGGTAGGGTAATTCCTCTCATGTACCTTAAGTTGTCGCAAGGCGTAGGCGATAACTTTTCCTTGTTGCATTAGTACACATTCGAGTCCTTGTCTAAATGCATCACTATAGACGGTATACTCCCCTGCACTTGGGTCATGAAGGGACAGTATCGGTGCAGTTGACAATCGAATCTTCAACTCCAAGAAAGACTTCTCACAACTTTCATCCCATTTATACTCTACTCCTTTTCTGGTGAGTCGAGTCATAGGGGCAGCTATCTTAGATAAATCCTGCACAAACCGTCTATAGTATCCAGCCAAGCCTAAGAAACTTCATATTTCTGAAGGATTCCTAGGTGCCTTCCAATCAGATATGGCTTCCACCTTTGCTGGATCTACCTTTACTCCATCTTTGGACACTATGTGTCCTAAGAACCCTACCTCCTACAGCGATAACTCACACTTAGAGAATTTCGCATATAAGAGGTTTTCCTTCAATATCTCTAAGTTGATTGCCAAATGTTCTTCATGCTCCAACCTAGTTCATGAGTATATGAGAATGTCATCTATAAATACTATCATGAACCTGTCCAAGTGTGGTTGGAACACTCAATTCATTAAATCCATAAAAGTTGCATGGGCATTGGTTAAGCCAAAAGGCATCACCCTAAACACGCAATTCTCATATCGAGACTGAAATGCGATCTTAGGAATGCCTTACTCTCTGATCCTAAGTTGATGGTAGCCAGACCGAAGATCTATCTTGGAGAAGTAAGCTGCTCCTCTCAATTAGTCAAACAAGTCATCGATTCATGGAAGTGGATACCTGTTCTTGATAGTGACTTGGTTCAGCTTTCTATAGTTTATGCACAGTCTCATGCTCCCATCCTTCTTGTTTACAAATAGGACTGGTGCACCCCATGGAGACTGGCTAGGACATATGAAGTCCTTCACCAACAGCTCATCCAGTTGTTCCTTTAGTTCTTTTAGCTCTGTTGGAGCCATGCGATAAGGGGCTTGGGATATGGGATTTGTACCTGGAATAGTTTCTATTATGAACTCCAATTGTCGGTTTGGGGGTAGTCTAGGTAATTCTTCTAGGAATACTTTTGGATAGTGTTTAACCACCGGAATGTCTTCAAGTCCCTTCTCTTTAGACTTCTCGTTGATAACCATGGCTAGAAAAGTCATATAACCTTTTTGTATCATCTTTTGGGCCTTGATATGAGACACCATATGTACTTCACTCTTCCTTTAGTCTCCTTGGAATTTCAGTCTGTTTGTCACAAGAGTGTGAAAGGTTACTATCTTCCTTCCACGGTCCATCTTAGTCCGATGGTTACTTAACCAATCCATCCCAAGGATTACTTCTACCTCTCTCAAAGGTAACAGAATCAAATCTACTTTGATTTTGACTCCTCCAATCTTTATCTCACATCCCTTCAGATGTTTCTTCCTATTTAACCCATCTCCTAAGGGTGTGAGGATATCGAGACTTTGTCCTAGAGGGGTGAGTTCTAGAGGTAAACTTGATATTAGATCCTCTTTGATGAAAGATCTCTCTACTCCTGAGTTGAAGAGGGTGTAGATCTTTTGTCCCCATAAATGCATGTAACCTGATTAGATAAATGCATATTTTTTAGAGAAAAGACTTCATTTATTGAATAAAAATTTTAGTTACAAGTTTTTCTTTATCTAATTGGGAGGGTTTTGGGAATTACCCGCTACGGTACTAGGTTCTTTCCAAGCCTATTCTTGAGTGAGGTTGTATACCCTAGCCGGAACTCTGGTGGTGGCGTCCTGTCTGGGACTCCTGGGGTTCCCTTAGGGTGGTCCAAACATATTCCTCTACTTCTTTTCCCTACTAGTGGGGCATTCTTTTGCAAAGTGCCCCACTTGTCCACATGCAAAACAGGACGAGCACGCTCCCTCGTGGTACCTTTGGAACTTAGGACAGCGAGGGTTTCCTTGTGGTAGGGTAGGGATTACTCTCTAAGAAGTGGTGATATATCCCTCCTCTTTTGAAATCCCACTCTATTTCCCCATCTTGGACCATTATGCTCCTTTTGTCCTCCCTGACGGTATTGACCCTTGTCCTCTTTCTGAGTTGTTTGCTCCATTCAACGGTGTCGAGTCTGCACTAGTTGCTCACATTCATGATCCATACTGATCACTTCCACTAGATCTGTGGGGGTCCAAATACTCCCATACGGTCTCGTTTGTCCATATTGAGATTGTCCACGAATCATTGTCATATGTCTGTCAAACTAGCCAAGTCAAGAGCAAAGGGTCTTAACTCATTGAATTTGGTCTCATACTCCGATATTGAGTTAAGCTCTTGTCGAAGTCGGAGGAAATCCTACTTCTTCTCGTTAATCAAATGAGGAGCCAAGTACTCCTCTGTGTACCTCTCCTCAAACTGCTCCCAAGTGGGTGTGGAAGTATGCAGGCTTCAAACATTGTCCCACCATCGTTTGGCACTACCCTCTAGGAAAAATTCTGTCAGGTTCACCATGTCCTCTAGTGATATCTTGACTATACCCATCAGCTTCTTAACATTAGCCAGCCAATACATGGTGGCACCAGCATCTTTCTCTCCAAGGAAAGGCTTACACCCTAGTTGACGGAGTGTCTTGAGATTTTTGGGAATGTCAACGGGAGGAGGATGGGATTGTACTTTCTCCGGTTCAGCCCGAGAATTGGTGCCTCCCTCAGGAACGAGGTTAGGTTGTCCAAAAACTCGAGTGAACTCCTCGTATAACCTTTGATGTTCTGAGCTTAGTTTGGGCTCCTCACAGAGTTTCCACAGGGAGGGGCGATTGGGAAGTCTCGGAGACTGTGACTCTAGTTCTCTTGATTCCTTTCTTGTGAGCCATCTTAAATTTTTAAAATTATCCCTATTAGTTACTATGTTCTCTAATCTTGATAATGTATTCAAGAAAACAGGCATTAAAACCACAAAAGTTGTCACGCCACGACCTAATTTGGCCGGATCCCCGTAAGCAACCCGCTACTCTTAGTTTATTAAGGGTTTTTCCCTTCTTCAAACTATGAGGAGTAAGGCGTCCTTTTTACCTGTACCTTTCTTGGAATAACATTAATCAAAACTGAATAAATTTAAACTTACATACATGTCTTGTAGGTTTAGCTAGCAGAGGATCTTTAGGTAGTATTTTCCCTCGGTTACTTGAAAAGGGGTAAAGGGAAGGGGTGAGTTTGACAACTCAGTGAATGGGTAATTGAAAAAGTGTTTCAATAAAATAGTTTTTAATTAGAGTGTGTTAGACTCCTTATTTCCTTCAAGATCATTTCTTCCTCAAATTCTCAATTTTCAAAACCATTTTTTCATATTATCCACAATCGGTATGTTTAACAATCAACACACACCCTTCATCATGAAGGGATCACACATTCATAGGGCAGCCCGTCTACTGCACCCACTTGTGGCGTTGGAGTGACTTTACCGGCCACCTAGATAGAACCCCGTCCACTTCTACCCTCAGAATCAGTGGATGTTCGTGACATCTGACCCTCAAACCCGAAAAGTAACTCCGTGTCCGTATTAGGATAGAGACCTCGTCCTGTCCCCATCCCGGTCTCATGCGCATGAAGCTACGTCGAGCTTCCCTGACTGCTTGCACGACAAACTACCCTTATCCCCACCATGTCGTCTAGTAGCCACTAGGACGCATCACTACCCCTCTTGGGCATCATGATGGTCCCAAACCTCAAGTGCATGCATAAACAAAGTTTTCCATAAAGCCATTTATCTTTGGTGCCACTGGTCCAATGGCCCCGATCCTCAACTCAACCTATAATTGTTTGTCTAAATCGGTTTGTCGACCTGATCATGTTGCATTGTCGCCACTCCATCGAGTATGGCGGTCTTGTTTTGGTACTATGGTCAAATCACATCATTCATTCATTAAAATTTTCATGGCATATCAAAATGTTTGTTTGTAAGCTCAAGCACGTGCCAACTGGCCTTGTGCCCACTGTACATGATTTTCCAAAACTAGGCATTTTAGCCCCCAAGTTCCAAAACTGAGGCCTTTGGCCTATCTGAGCTATTCGAGCTCTTGTCAAGAAGGTCGCCCAAAATTTTTAAGCATTGACACACATTCAAGTGAGATCACTTCTAACAAAAATTACTTTCAACTCATCCATCACACCAATTGGGTCTTATGATATCTCTGCTTATAACCGATAAGTGGGTTTTCTACTTCCTTCCAAGAAGTTCATCGTACCAACTGGGTATGATCTACTTACAACTAGTAATTAGTTTTTTCACGTAGTTTTCACATCACTCCAACCAAGTGTGATGTTAAAATTCCAAATTGAAGTGGTTTTTCATTTCTAATGTACTCATCATCCCAACAGGGTATGATGTGAATAATCTCACTCACCCGATATATGTAGTGTATTCCTCTTAATCGGTTTTTTGCCTCCACGTGAGCTTACCCTTATTGGCATTCTGGTCATTCATGTTCCCACACGATTTTGGACATCATTGTTTATTAGCATTTGGCATAATAGAATTCATTCTTCACGTATAAACAAAATGCCCAAATTTTTAATTATTTGCATTTAGGTTCCTAAATATCTTTTTCTTTAACTTTAGGTCCCTGATTCTAATTTTTCCCCAAATTGACTCTCGAAACTTCTAAAATTCACTTTGTGTTCTCAATTTATCCCAAATCCCAAAGAGGGTTCATGTTTCCCAATTTTCTAATTTGGTCCCCAACTTTTCAAAAATTACCATTTTCCCCTACTTTACAAAAATAGAAATTTTACACCAATAAATTCCAAAATTTGACTAATTGGCCCTCTAACATCTTTTTCATGTCCAATTGGCCCTCAATTTTGGGAAATTGCACTTTGGTCCCTCAATTTTTCAAAATCCCTAATTTTCCTCTTTCAAACTGGTCGAATATATTTTCATCAAATTGACTATTCTTTCGAGGTTAATTGTTGAAATTGAAGGTAAAATTGAGTTCCTACACATCTATATGATTCAATTGAGCTTTGAACCGCATGAATTGGGGCCCAAAGGAGCTCAAACGGAGCTTCGTCGGAAAACTAGGCGTAGAGAGAGAAAGCTTCGAAAGCTTATTGGCGAAAGTGTGGCGGTCCAAGCTTTCGGTTAGGATAGGTAACTCTTGTTATGAGGTTCCTCCTAAGATCTTGAATTACAACAATTCATATCGAATTGAGGGAGAATTTGATCAGTGAATTTTCATCATTTCTTTCTCTAATACTGATCGGAAATTGTAGAGACGAGCCGAATTGGCTTACCTTCAAGTTTTAATCCAGTCGTATGAGTGTTGAGGGAGTTTTGGGAGAGCTTGGTTTAGCTTGAGGAGGACTCGATTTGGCCATTTTTAGCTTGGCCGGAATTGGGCAGCTTCGGTCCGCCGGAGCTGCTTCACTATTAGATTATGTCAGTGCTTCTCTAGCAATCCTCGGATCGAATGGTCACCACCGTCGAGTAGCTGACTTCTCCTCAATTCTAAGGATCCCGACCTCACCTTCTTTGGCTTAGAAAAACCCGAATTTCGGAGCTTTGGTTCGAGCTTCACGAGAAATTGGAGTAGTAGAGAGAGAGAGCAATTTTCAAGTGTGAGGAGGATGAATGAGGAGGAGCTCTTTATATAGTAAGCTCAGGGACTCTCTTGTCATCCAATTCATGCCATTATGGTGATGATCGGATCGGTCTGAACTGGGTTAAATACTTAAATCGTCTGGTTCATGCCCAATTCGACAAAGTTTTTAAAAATTAAAAATTCCTAAATTTATTCTCTATCCAATGGTGGCTTCAATTCTCCAATTTGAATTTTTTAAGATACCTAGAAAAATGAATTTAGAAACCATTTCAATAGTGGTTCAAACCGGTTCAATCCGGTTCAGGTCTGGTTCACCTGAATCGGTTTGTTTTTCTGTTCCAATTCATCCCAAAGTTCTTTTCCATGACTTTTATGACTCTTTAGGTCACTCAGGATTTACAAATTTTACGATTTACCCTTTCTCTATCAGTTAGATTTTTGAACCGACTCAATTTTCTCTTTGGAACTAGTTGGTTCTTTCCACAGATTTCTTATTATAGAAGGACGGGGTTTACACCCATATTTTTGAAAGGTTGACTTTGACTCATATTTTGGGAAAAAAATGGGATTTGATACATGTTTTCTAAAATGTGCAATAATCGTACTTTAAAAATGTAAGGGTTTAAGCTCATATTAAGAGATACTACAATAATCGTATTTTATGAAGTATAGACCTCACAATAAGAAGTGACACAATGATGACCTTCAAAGGGAGGGTCTGGGTACCAAACAATCCAGAATTTAAAAGGAGGATACTGGAGGAGACACATGCTTGATATACATCATGCATCCTGGTAGCACCAAGATGTACCGCACCCTAAAACAAAGATACTAGTGGAAGGGAATGAAAAGGGATATCGTGGAATATGTGGCCAGGTGCCTGTCATGTCAACAAATTAAGGCTGAATACAAGAAACCCTCCAAATTACTGTAGCCCCTCCCGATTCCTGAAAGGAAATGGGAACATATCACCATGGATTTCATAACTGGGCTAATAGTAACAAAAAGAGGTCAGGATGTGATATGGGTTATTATAGACCGACTAACTAAGTTCGTTCACTTCCTACCCACAAGGGTGACAAACTTGGTAAAAAGGTTAGTTGCCTAACACGTGGGGGAAATTGTACGAGTCCACAGGGTCCCCGTAAGCAAAGTGTCAGATCGAGACCCAAGGTTCACCTCTGGGTTTTGGCCCAACCAACAAGCTACCCTCAGGACTAAACTCTGCATGAGCACTGCCTTCCACCCCTAGACGGATGGGCAATCTGAACATTTCATCCAAACTATGCAAGACATGCTCCAGGCATGCGTCTTGACGATGAACATGGGCTAGGAGGATTATCTATGCCTTATGGAATTCGTGTATAATAATAGCTATCAAGCCAATATCCAAATGGCACCCTATGAGGCCCTTTACGGGCGACCCTATCGCATCCCCCTTGCTAGATCAACCATCACCAGAGATCGAGGAAGACCTGGTCTACGAGGTGGAGTCGATATGAATCCTCGATCAATGAGAGAAGAACCTCTGAAATTAGAAGATTCCCATAGTGAAGGTCCTCTGGCAAAATTGTTCAGTAGAGAAGGAAATGTAGGAAATCGAGTCAGTTATAAGGGGTAGTGTCACACCCCGACCCGATTTGGATAGATCCCCATGATCAACCCGCCACTCTCCCGATTTATTAAGGGTTTTCCACTTCTTTTATACTGTGAGGAGTAAGGCGTCATTTAAACCTGTACTTTTCCTAGAATAACATTAATAAAAACTGCATGAAATTTAAACTTAAAATGGTTGTCTTATAGGTGTAGTTAATTTGAGGTCTTTGGGTAGGTTTTCCCTTGGTTACCTGAAAAGGGGTATAAGGGAGGGGGTGAGTCTAATGACTCAGTGAATGGGTGTTTAAAAACTTAACTTTCAGAAAAATAGTTTGAATAGGAGTGTGCCAGACTACTTATTTTCTATAAGACATTTCATCCTCAAAATCTCAGTTTTCAAAACCATTATTTTTCATTAACCACAATCGATGTGTTTAACAATCAACACATGTCCTTCATCATGAAGGGATCACACATTCGTAGGGTAACATGTCCACTGCACCCACTCGTGGCATCGGAGCGACTTTACCGACCACCTTTATAGAAGTCTGTCCACTTCTACCCTGAGAATGAGTGGATGTACGAGACATCCAACCCTCAATCCCGTAAAGAAACTCCATGTTCGTATGAGGACAAAGACCTCATCCCGACCCCACCCCGGTCTCATACGCATGAAGCTACATCGAGCTTTCCTCACTGCTAACACGACAAACTACCCTTATCTCCACCATATCGTCTAGTAGCCCCTAGGATGCATCACTACCCCTCTTAGGCGTCTTGAAGGTCCCATACCTCAATGCATGCACAAAACAATAGTTTTCCTCTTGAGCCATTTAATCTTTGGTGACACTGGTCCAACGGCCCTGACTCTCAACTCGACCTGCAACTATTTGTCTCGATTGGTCTGTCGGCTTGTCTTATCACACTACCGCTAGTCCATCGAATATGTCGATCCTAACTTGGTACCATGGTCAACCACATCATTCATTAAAGTTTTCATGGGTTAGTCTCATGTTTGTTTATAAACTTCTACTCGTGCCAACTGGCCTTAGGCCTACTGTACAAAATTTTCATAATCGAGCATATTAGCCCCCAAGTTCCAAAACCAAGGCCTCTAGTCTATCTGAGCCATTCGAGCTCCTGTCAAGATGGTCTCCCAAAAAGTTTAAGTAGTGGCACATAGTCAGGGGAGAGCACTTCCGACAAAATAATCTTTCAGCTTTCCATTACACCAGTCGGGTGTGAGGACATCTCCGCTCATATTCGATGAACGGGTTTTCTACTTCCTTCCAGTAAGTTCATCACACCAATAGGGTATGATCTACTTACAACTGATAAGTAATCTTTCCGTGTGTTTTCTCACATCACCCCATCCAGGTGTAATGTTAAAATCCCACATTGTAGCGGCTTTTCATTTCCGAGGTGCTTATCTTCCCAACCGAGTATGATATAAAAATCTCACTCACCTGTTAATGCAATGAACTCCTCTTAACCGACTTTTTGCCTCCACGCGAGCTTGTCTTTTGCTAGCATTCCCAGTACTTTGTGTTCCTACATAATTTGAACATTCTTATTCATTATCCCCTGTTCTAATAGCCTTCATTCATTACGAATAAATGAAATACCCAAACTTTTTATTATTTTTAATTAGGTCCCTAAAGTTTTTTTTCTTTAACTTTAGGTCACTAATGTCAATTTTTCCCCAAATTGAGTCCTGAAACATATAAAATTCACTTTGGGACCTTAATTTATTCAAAATCACGGAAAGGGGTTCAAGTTTCCCAAATTCCCAATTTGGTCCCCAACTTTTCCAAAATTACCATTTTGCCCCTACTTTACAAAAATGGTAAATTTCACCCCAGTAATTAGAAAAATTGACCAATTGGTCCTCCCACATCTTTTTCATGCCCAATTGGGCCTCAATTTTGGAAAATTGCACTTTAGTTCCTCGAATTTTCGATATCCCCAGTTTCCCCCAATGTTTCGCCCAATTTCCCCCTTTTAACCTAGCTGAATTTGATTTCATCAAATTGACCAATCAATCGAGGTTAATTGTTGAAATTGAAGGTAAAATTGAGTTCCTACACTTCCACATGATTTAATGGAACTTTGAATCGCGGCATTTGGATCCGAATTGAGCTCAAACGAAGCTTCATCGAAAAACTGAACTTAGAGAGATAAAGCTTCGAAAGCTTACCATCAAAGGTGCGGCGGTCCAAGCTTTCGATCTGGGTAGATAGCTCTCATCATGAGGTTTCTCCTAGGATCAAGAATCACATCAATTGATGTCGAATTGAGTGAGAATTTGGTCGGTGAAGTTTCATCAGTTCTCTCTCTATTACTGATCGAAAATTACAGAGTGCAGCCAAATTGGCTTACCTATCAACTCTAATTCAGTTGTATGAGGGTTGTGGAAGTGTTGGGGGAGCTTGGTTTAGCCTGAAAAGACCTCGAATTGGTCATTTTTAGCTCAGCTGAAACCTGGCAGCTTCGGTCCATCGGAGATGCTTCACTGTTTGATCACGCCAGCGTTTCTCCAGCGACCCTCAGGGCAAATGGAGACAACCATCGGGTAGCTAACTTCTCCCTAAATCTAAAGAACCCAACCTCAACTTATTTGGCTCAAAAAAATGCCCAAGTTAGAGCTCTCATTCGAGCTTCACCGAAAAATGGAGCAATAGGGAGAGAGTGGAGTTTTTTAGGTGTGAGGAGCATGAATGAGGAGGGGCTCTATATATAGGAAGCTCGGGGACTTCTTAGCTGTTTGATTGGTGCCTTTATGGTGGTCATTCATTACCTGAAACTCCCTGGCCAGAGACTTTTCATCATCGTCGACACTGCTCAATTTTTCGTTTAGTGAACAGTTATGTCATCTAAAGGAAGAAGACGACATAGTTCAGAACCGGACCAGTCTGAACCGGGTTCAAATCTTAAACCGGCCGGTTAAGGCACAATTCGACTGAGTTTTTCAAAATTAAAATTTTCTAAATTTATCTAAATTCATTCTCTATCCAATAGTGCCTTAATTCTCCAATTTTAATTTTTTAAGCCAACTAGAAAAATGAATTTATCATCTAGTTCAATAGTGGTTCAAACTGATCTAAACCGGTTCAATCTAGTTCGGATCCAGTTCACCTTAATCGGTCTGGTTTTCTTCCCCAAATTGTCCTAAGGTCCCTTTCCAAGATTTTTATAACTCTTTGGGTCACTCAAAAATTATAAATTTTCCAATTTTCCCGTTTTGAATTGGTCGGGGTTCGTGAACCGGTTCGATTTTATCACTCAGGTTTGCCGATTTTTTCCCCAATTTTCCTTAACTCCAAGGGTCGAGGTTTACAAGTAGATACACACAATTGTTTAGTATGTAACAGTTTTGAGGACATAACTCCTAAGAGGAGGGGAGAGTTGTAAAACTCATCCTCTCAGACCAATGAGAACTTGGAAAAGAACCAGCAATTTTTCATGTGAAAAATCGAGCTAATTAATAAATGAAAAATAGTAAAGAAGGGTCGTGGGAGAATGGAAAATCCCAAGTGACCAAAAATTCACAAAAATCATGAGGAAGAACCGTGAAGTGAGATAGATGAGAGAACCAGATCGGTTTGAGGTGAACCAAACCCAAATTGGGCTGAACCATAGTGAACTGGTTTAATGATTCATTTTTTTAGGTGTCTTAAAAATATCAATTTGAGAAATTAAGGCCACCATTAGATGGAAAATAAATTTAGATAAATTTAGAAATTTTTAAATTTCAAAAAAAATGGTCGAATTAGGCCTAAACCGACTGATTTTTGAATTCGGGTCACCGAACTCAGTTTGATCGGATCGATCAACAGTCCAGCCGGTCAACAAATTAGACCGATCAACAGTCTAGTCGATCAACAGACCGGACCGGTCAACGGTCAATGATGCCCAATCAGTAGCCACACAAACACGAGCAACCAATGGGGAGTTGTCATGTGTCCGATCAACGGTCAGCTTGCCACGCAGACATGAGCAACCAATGGGAGGCTGCCACGTGTCCGGTCAATCGGACAATGGATAACGCGGCGGCTGAGTTAGAACACCACATTAGAAAAACCAGCCAATCACAGTGCGCCATGTGGCATGCTCGCCATGTCATCATCTTTAACCTTAGTGTGCTGATAAAAAGGAGAGAGAGCAAGGGAAGGGGAAGTCTTCAGTGACTCGGAAATTACTCTGGTCAGGTCACCAACGAGTGGGGCAGGGGCCGAGTCTCACGTCAGCCGGTAGCTTGAACAATTGCCAAACTCCCTATATAAAGAGCACCCCTCCATTCATTCTCAACATCCCACAATTGAGCAAAGAAGAAGAAGTGTACTAGTTCCTAGCGAGCAGTGAACCAAAACTCCAGCAATGGGACTTTTCTCAACCTTAGAAGCCACATTTGGTGTCTTTGAACCCGAAAGGAAGTCCTCTACCTAGTTATACCTTCCTTTCAGCTCGAGGACCACTAAGGAAGAGCAAGGAAGCTCAAATAGTGCTGCCACTCATCAGCGAAGCAACTGCCTAAACCTCTGAAGCTCAAGTCAAGCTATTCCCCGACCAATTCTGACTAAACCAGATCCTCCAAACTCCACCTTTTAGCTCAAGGACCACCGAGGAAGAGAAAGGAAGCTCAAATAGTGCTGCCACTCATCAGCGAAGCAGCCGCCTAAACCTCTGAAGCTCAAGTCGAGCTATTCCCCAGCCAATTCCGACCAAACTAGACCCTCCAAAGTTCACCTAGAGGTGCCCCAACCTTCCCCCAAGCTAAGAAGGTAAATCCCTTCTGCCGCCCTTCATTGGAAAATGTTGTTCACAGTGTAATTCTAAAGAAACTTTAACTAAGAAATTCACAATGCTTAGGCTACCAGTTGAGGCGTGGTTTGATCCAAGGAGGATCCCCACAAAGAGAGCAACGCAGTGACAGCACAAGCTCCAACCACAGGACCCTCACCGGTAATGTCATGCCTTAACCCAGTTTGGTCGGATCCCCGTGAACAACCCGCCGCTCTCCCGGTTCAAGAGGAGTTTCCTCCTTTTTTAACTCGAGATGAGCTAGGCATATTTTCAATCTTGTTCCCTGGAAAGACATATATCAAATAAAATACAAGCTTAAGAGAAATTAAGCATACCTAACAGAGGATAAGGCTCGGTATTATTCCTAGTCATTTTCTCTTTTCCTAAAAAGGGGTAGAAAAGAGGGGTGAGTTTCTACAACTCAGAGAATGGGTATTAAAAAAATGGAGTTACATAAAATGTTTTCAAGTTGAAGTGTGTCAGACTCCTTAATTTCCTTTAACTTTTCTCCACTTTAAAATCTTAGTTTTCAAAAGAGCATCCTTCATCATGAAGGTCAATCAAATAATCGTAAGCCAGTACATCCATTGAACCCACTTGTGGTATCGGAGCAACTTTATCGGCCACCTAGATAGAAGTACGTCCACTTCTACCATAAGAATAAGTGGATGTTCACAACATTCGACCCTCAATCCCGTAACAATTCTTCATATCCATATGAGGATAGAGACTTCATTCCGTCTCAACCTTGGTCTCGTGCGCTTCAAGCTACACTAAGCTTCATAATGTCACCTAGTACGATGAACAGATCTTATACCCACCAAGTCGTCTAGGGGCCTAGGACTCATCACTACCCATATTGGGCGTCTTGAAGGTCTCGTAAACACAATGCATGCACAATCAGTATTTTTACATAATACCATATAATCTATGGTGCCACTGGTCCAACGGCCCCAAGCCTCAACTCAACCTGTAGTTGTTTGTCTTGACTAGTCCGGAGACATGTAATGTCGCACTGTCGCAAGTTGATTGAGTATGTTGGTCATGTCTTGGTACCATGGCCAAACAATTCAATTATTCAAGTTTTCATGGCATATAATTCATGTTTGTTTACGAGCTCTTACTCGTGCCAACTGGCCTACGGCCCACTGTTCGAGATTTTCAAAATTGGGCATAATAGCCCCCAAGTTCCAAAACCGAGGCCTCCAACCTAATAGAGCTATTTGGGCTCCTATTAAGAAGGTCTCCCAAATCGTTTAAGCAGTGGCACACAGTTAGGGGAGAGCACTTTTAACAAAATTGTGTTTTCAACTATCCATCATACTGATCGAGTATGAGGATATCTACGCTCATAACTGATGGACGGGTTTTCCATTTCTTCCAAGGAAGTTTAATCATATCAACTGTGTATGATCTACTTACAACCCGTAAGTAGTTTTTCTGTTCAATCTTCACATCACTCCTCTAAGTTGTGATGTTTAAAATAACACTAAGTAGTCGGTTTTCAATTTCAAGGTACTTATCATCCCAACTGGGTATGATGTAAAAAAATCTCACTCAACCAATCATGCAATGATATTCCACTTAGTCTGTTTTCGTCCCTTGTGGGCCTAGCCTCAGTTGGCATTCCTGATGTCTCGTGTTTCTACACGAAATGAACATCGTTGTTCATTATTATCTCGCTTGGTCACCTCATTCAGTATGAATGACTAAATTCACAACTTTTCCGATATTTACAAATTGGTCTCTAAAGTTATTTTCCTTTTATTTTAGGCCCCAATTGCCAATTTTTCCCAAAATTGAGTCCCAAAACTTTTAAGGGGTTCAAGTTTCCCAAATTCCCAATTTGGCCCCCAAATTTTCCAAAATTACCATTTTGCCCTTCCTTTAAAAAAATGGTTAGTTTCACCCCAAAATTTCTAAAATTGGTCAATTGGCCCTCTAACATTCTTATCATGCCCAATTGAGCCTCAATTTTATAAAATTGCATTTTGTTCCTTCAAATTTTTAAAAATCCCCAATTTTTCCCCCAATTTCAACTTTTTAACACAGCCAAATTTGATTTTATCAAATTGACTGATCAAACACTTCTAATTGTTGAAATTGAAGTTAAAATTAAGTTTCTACATCTTTATACGATTAAATAGCACTTTGAATTATAAGTTTTGACACCGAAACGAGCTCAAACGGAGCTTCACCGGAAAATAGAACGTAGAGAGAGAAAGCTTCAATTGCTCACCAGTGAACGTACAACGGTCTGAGCTTTCTATCTGGACAGATAGCTCTCCTCCTAAGGTTCCTCGTAGGATCAAGAATGACATCAATTGATGCCAAATTGGATTTGAATTCTTTCATCGAAATCTATGGGTTCTCTCTCTAGAACTAGTCGAAAATTGCATAGGGGAGCCGAATTTGCTTACCTTTTAGTCCTAATTTGGCCATGGGGGGCTAAGGAAGTGTTGGTAGAGCTTGGTTTGGCCTAAGGAGGGCTCGAATCAGCCAATTTCAACTCAGCCAAAATAGGGCAGTTTCGGTCTGCCGAAGCTACTTCACTGTTTGATCACGCTGGCATTTCTCTAATGACTCTCAGAGCAAATGGAGACTACATCCGTGTAGCTGACTTCTCCCCGGTTCTAAAGAACCCGACCACGCCTTCTTTGGCTCAAAAATGACCCTATACTGGAGCTCTGGTTCAAGCTTCGCCATAAAACTAACCTATACTGGAGCTTTGGTTCAAGCTTCGCTGTAAAACTAAGCAGTTGAGAGAGAATGGACTTATCTGTGGAGAGGATAAATGTGGAAAGGCTCTTTATATAGGAAGCTCGGGGACTTCCTGGCTGTCCGATCAGTGCCTTAATGGCGGTCATTCATTGCCTGAAACTCCCTTGCTAGAGACTTTTCAGCTTCGCCAGTGCTATGCGATTTTTCGGCAAGTGAACAGTGTTGTTATCTAAAGGAAGAAGACGACATTGTTGCGAACCGGACCGGATCAGTCCAAATCGAGTTCAAAGCTTAAACCGGCCGGTTCACCCCCAGTTCAACAAAATTTTTCAAATCTAAAAATTTCTAAATTTATCTAAATTCATTTTCTATCCAATTTTTATCTCAAATCTCAAATTTGAATTTTTAAGCTACCTAGAGAAATGAATTTAGCATTCAGTTCAATAATGGTTTAAACCAGTCCAAACTGGTTCAATCCAGTTCAGATCTAATTCACCTAAACTAGTTTGGTTGCCCTCTCCCTATTGGTTCCTGTTAATAAGCCAACTTGGTTCTTAAACCGATTCAATCCAGTTCAAGTCCGGTTAACCCAAATCGATCTAGTTTTTCTCTCCCACTTTGTTTTAAGGTTCCTTCTCAAGGTTTATAAATCTTTCTAGGTCACAAAGGAGTTGAAATTTCTCCAATTTGCCCGTTCTCTAATAAACTGTTTTGGGAACCGGTTCAGTTTTTCTCACTTGGTTTGACCAGTTCTTTCCTGGTTTTTCCTTAACTCCAAAGAGTGAAGTTTACAGGTAAGATATCAAAGCTTTCTTTCTCTAGATTGCATTTTCCAACGAAGCTCCGTTTGAGCTCGTTTCCGAGCCAAATGAGGTGGTTTAGGGCTTGAAATGACGAGAAAAACATAGAGAAGATTATTCTAATCTCAAATGGGGACAATTAACCAAGTTTTGGAGGTCAATTAAACAAAATTGTGATTTAGGGGCCAAATTGTAATTTTTGAAGAAATTGGGCAATTTGGGGATTTTTAGAAAATTGGGGGTCGAATGGTGATTTAATGAAATTAAGGGCAATTTCATGAAATTCACTCCCAATTGAGGTCCAATTGTGCAATTTGGATAAAATGGAAGGCCAATTAGAAATTTTTTAAAACTTAGAGGGCCAATTGGTAATTTTTTGGAAATTAGGGACCAAATGGCAATTTTGAAAATTTTGAGGGCCAATTGGTAGTTTTGTACAAATTAAGGACTCAAGAAGGATAATTGGAAATCCTAGGGGCTTAATTGAAATAGAAGTGACAAGTAGGGACCCAAATGAAAAAGGACAAACTTTAGGGATCTAAACGTAATTAAGGCATAGTGTGAGGGCCTATGCGCAAATACTCAAAATATGCGGCCTATGCAAAAAATCCAGATATGGATATTCGTGTTATGTAGGAGTAGTCTACCCAAGCACCGACTCCAGGAAGCACACCGCGAAGTAAGGTTCCATCGGGACAACCTCGTCGCAATTACTAGGTGAGTGAACTCTATATCATCGATTTTGATTGGGACGATGACTCGCCTTAAAAAAAATAATTTTCTCAGAATTAGCTTCCCCTAACTAGCTAGCCCTACTTAAAATATTTGGGAGCTAATTTTGGGACTTAGGCTCGGTAAAACAAGCGGGCCCAAGGCCAATGGACATGGGTATGGACCTGTCCAGAATCATAATGTGATAAATACTCCTAAAAGTCCTAATAATGTGTAATTGTGTGTGATACCCACCGAACAAAGTCTGGGATGTTGGGCTTGTTGGGCCAAATCGCTTCTAAGCCGAAGCTAGGTCGTCGAACCTATTGGGCTAGTACACATGGGCCGAAGTCAAGCCAATAGACCCTTGAGCTGGAGGGCCAAAGATAATGGCTATAAATGAAAAATACTCTTGATTGTGCATGCACTATGATGCGGGACTACCCACGGTGCATAAGGACAGTTTGATGTCCAGAAGCTTGGTGAGCTTTCTACGCACTAAGATTGAGATAGTAGAGGAAATGAGATTCATCCCACAAAGCGGACACAAAGTGTGATCAGGGGTTTGAGGGTCGGACAAAGGTCCACTCAAACTCGGGATAGATGTTGTAAACCTCTATTAGGGTAGATGGTAAAGGGGCTCCGGTTCACAAATGGAACGATTGGGTACTATTCTGCGAACGTGTAAATCCCTCCTATGATAGGAAGGGCGTATAATTATGTGCAAAACCCAAGAAGAGGCCGAACGTGAAATGTTAAAATCCGAAATGTTGCCTAATTAAATATTTTCCTAAGATCTCTCCCACTCACTAAGTCATGGAACTCACCCCTTTCTCTAAATATTTTTCAGAAAGGAAGAAATATTTCCCTAAATCTTTCCAATTTTGTTAAATTTTGTTTTGGGAAAACATGACAAGTATATGCCTAAATCTTCTTAATCCTAAGGAAGAATCCCACTCGCTGTTCGGGAAAGTGACCGGTTGATCACAAGGCTCCAACCAAAATAAGATATAAAGATAGTTAATTATCTAAATGTAGAAAGGCATAAAGGTAGTCACTTATCTAGATACGAAAAGGAAGTTTTAATTATTACATTCTATTCCGACTTATAATCTGGATTCTTTTTTTTTACTAGAAGTATGGTGTGAAAGGATCAATACCATGATCGCACACTCCATTAAGACTAAGACTCTACAGTTTCTCACCCGGCAAAATACAACGAAAACTAGTGAGGTATAAAGGTAGTTACTTATCTAAATACGAAAAGGAAGTTTTAATAATAGCACATTTTTTTATGGAGTTAAAAGATGAAACAAGAAGGTGACCCATTTAATATCAAGAACAAAACTTGCCGAATTAAAACAGCCGGTAGTTATGGGCTTTCAAGACATACACTAATTTAATATTACTTTATTAATAAAGATAACTTTCTTAAAATGTACGCGTACACCATGATTTGAAGAAGTATTTGGGTAGGTAAGCAACATTTGGAGGGCGGACTCACCCCGCCGATTGGGTATGGGGGCATATAAGGGTATGGATACAAGACATACCAGTTGGGAGCCTCCTAAAGGTTTGTTCCCTCATGGATCATAGGACCCATGAATGGAAGCCTAAAATATTAGATCACTATTTCATGAACCTCAACATATTAGATTTCTGTCTGTACAATGCCTATAGAAGACAAACTTATATGGTCATGGGAGTATCAATGGGGTGACTTATGCTTTTCTTTTGCATAAAAAGCAACAATTTACACATGTATCATCTTGACCCTCTCATATTCCTAAACAAATTTGGGTTGGGATATGGTATATCAATGGTGTCATAAGTTCGAAATTTTCTTTGGGGAGTATGTTCTAATGTACTCTTTGTACAATAAATTATATATTATTTTATTGTAAATGTAGTAGGCTAATTTGGTACGTTATGTGTGGAATTCAGGTTAATGTTGTCATCTCACTAGTCAATTTACTATAGAACTATCTTGGTAATAATAGAATAGGTAAAGGGAATAAAGTTTACATGCTTTCTAGAATAACTTATATAAAAAAAATGATGGTTTGTGTACTTGTCCACATGACATGTTGATTTTGTTATAGCTGATATAATGTATCTTGTTACTAAATACTCAGTTGTCTGGAAATCTAAAAATGGGGTCTTATGATCCGGCTATTAAAGGTTCATTTGCATACTATTGTGACCTTGCAAATCTCTCTTTCCTTGCAAGAGATTAAAGATAGGGTGTATACAGATATAACTTGAGTTGAATTATCAAATTTTAGTCAATGAATTGTGAAAGCTAGGTATACATTTTTAGGTGTTCTTACTAGAGTATATTTAGTCTTTTTCAAGTCTATACAGGTTGTTAATATTGCTAGGGATACTAATTAATGTACATAATTATCAGTATATATATATATATAATCAAGGAATTACTGATGCTATCTAAGGGACAGGAGAGATAATGGAATCTTTTATTATGATGCTTACATGACATATATATATGTATATAAAGAGAGAGAGTGGAAGGAGACATTTACCGTTGTATTTATTAGGCTGTCGTAAATAATATACGCCGACAAAGAGTGAGGGAGACGACACAGACCCGGCTAATATGAGTAGGATCAACCAATTACGTCCACACCCATCAGACGGTGCACGTTCCAAGTACCCGAAATTGTAAGAATGCCTTAGTAAAAATGAAATAATTTAATTACATTATAAGATACGCGTCCGATTGGTCCCGCGTCCCGCCTAACCCATCCCAGCAAAAGACAAGACTAAGACAGGCTGCATGGAATTTAAAAACCGAACGCGTGCTCATATGATCTGCTTATTCTATGCAGATGTGGTGACTCAACCTCTTTTATATATCACCTCATTGGTTTTTGCCTCTACGGGTTTGGTCTTGCCTAAAAGAATAATTCCAAAAAATATATATTAGTGGTTATGAGATTATCGCCACATCCCAATATCAAACTATTAAGGAGAATCCCCGTGACTAATTACTTGAAAAAAGGAGATGCCAGACCATGCACCTCAATCAAGTTATCCATTATTTTTTTAGAACATTTTTAAATAAAAAAAATTAATTTATGCATCCATTCCACACGACCTCCAGGAAACATGCACCGTCATGCTAAAAAATGAATCCAGTTTTCATCCAAAGAGTCCAACCACAGCTAAAATAGGACTTTATTCCAGCGAAGCGATATTACTAAACATCCATATATTCCCTCTCCACCATCACCACCACCCTCCCACTGTAAATTGTCCCTTATCATTTTCCCCTTTTTTCATTCTTTTTTTTAAATCTCAAATATGTCCCAATCTTTACAACATATTTCAAACAAGGTCCTCTTATTTTCTCTTGAAAAGGAACTATTAAATAAAATCATAATAGATAGAATAATATCATTTATTATAAATTATACATAAATTTACATACCAATAAACATGTGGCACATAACAAATTTTAGAATTATATTTGAGCAAACTAAAAATATTATACAACTATTTGAGAGTTAAAAATGGTATAGTTCAATTCTTCAAGTAAAAATAAGATTAATCCTTATTTAAAAATTATAATCTTATATAAACAAAAAATTATATAGTATTACTGAAGACTTGGGTCTCCTTGCCAACTTCTTTTCTACTCTAATGGCTTCTTCTAGGCAAAAGATAGGCAGAATAATGAGAAGCATGCACATGCATTGCCTCGTGGGAGGTTGTATTAATCATGTTTTTTTTTTCTAATTTTAAGCCATATGATATTAAAAAAATTCATTATTCTCTAGCTAATTTAAACTCTACCCCTTCAAGGCTCATTAAGAAAATAAAGGTAAAAGATGCACAACTTATGCTTTTTTTTCCCTCAATGCACAACTTATGTTGGACTGACACTTTCATTATTATTTTTTTTGTCAAGTTTTTTTTTGCACAATTTTTTTGTCAAAGTTTAACCAAGGTTAAAAAGGTTAACATAGATTCAACATGGGAATTGAACAAACATTTCTTATACAATATTCCAATATTCTAACAATTGTACAATAATTAATTAAATTAAAAAATATAATTTGCTTTGAGTAATAATCAAACATTTCAGTTATCAACATATATCTTAATTTATATATAATTATTTTATTTAACTTAAATTATATATATTTAAAAACACATATTATATATAATTTTTACCTAGTAAAAGTTTAAATGAAAAAATATATATATAATCTTGTTTAATTAATTTTAAATAATAAATTATGATATTATAAAAATTATATATAAATTATAGTATAATACAAATTATGATAGTCTAAAAATTTATATAGAATTTGTAAATTATTATAATTTATATATTTTTTTTATTTTACTTAAATTACCTATATATTTTGAAAATATAAATTATATAGAATTTTCACTTAATAAAATTATAAATGAAAATTATATATAATTAAGATTTTCTATATAAATTTAAAATAGTAAATTAAATATTTTATACAAATATAATAAAAATTATATATATGTGTTATTAATAAAAAAATACATATATTTTAATTTAAATAAAATATTTAAATATATATTATTATATCATATAAATTTATATAAAACATAAATTATATATAATTTTTAGTTAATAAAAATATAAGTGAAATTTTATGGTAAATTAATATAAATTTTAAATATTTGTACATAATTATCCACTCGTGTTACATATTATATCACAATTACCTTAACGAATAATAAATATTGAGGGTGAAATATCAAATTTAATTATATTATTTTACCAAAAAAGTATAATAAGGAAATTCTTTTTTATCTAGATAGTGTCTATTCTCTTTTGTAAAGTTCAAATTAGGGCAAATATTTTTTTAATATTTTTAATTTATCTTAAATGAGGTCAAAATATTTTCAATGTAACTTAAGTAGGAAGTCAACATTCATTTGTCACCCTCAGGTGGATTAACTTCTACATGTACAATGCAAAAAAAATATAATTAATATGGATAGTCTTATTTAATCTAATGTTCAAAATTTCATATGATGTAATTTCAAATGAAAAGAGCATAGCATTTTTAAAATTATTATAAACAAAAAGATCCTTACATTTATAGTACAATATAGGTTAATTCTAATGAATTTCTAACGCAATAAGTTTATTTAACAAACTATATATTTCTTTGTAAAATAAATTAATTTATTTTTAATAAGGTGATTTCAAAAAATGTGATTCAAATCCATTAGACCTAAAAATAAGTTTCTAATTGGGAATGTGAAAATTGAATATATATTAAAAATTAAATCAAATTAATATAAAATTAAAATTAAAAATTTTGAACATTTGATAAATTAACTTGAATCTCTTTTAATTTCAAATGATTATTTTTATCGGTAATTAAAGGAGAAATGTAATATTAAAAATCAGTTGCAATTAGGATCGAATTAATTTATATAAAAAAATAATTTTTTTATAAAATTTAAAAGATAATAAAATAAAAATATTTAATTTTTATTATTAAAAATTAATTAATTATTTTTTAGAAAAATAAATTAGATGAAGAATAGGTATAATTGAATTTAAATCTACCGTAAAATTACTATACCAGCGTAGTAATTTGCTGGAAACCTATATAAGACATTTTCGAATTATTTAATTTATTCCATTGTAACAACAATATACTCAACTACAGTATGTAACAACTAGAGTGAGTATATAGATAATCAACTACATATTCTTAACTTCCATATAACAGTACGTACTTTCGTAGTTACAAATGAGTGTGAGTATACTTTCGTAGTTACAAATGAGTGAGTATATGTGTCACATACTAACTTGGTTTTATATATATATATATAGTAATTATTTTTAAAATTAAATATTTTACTTTATTAGTTAATCTCCTTAATTAATTAATTAATTTTACTTAGATCCTAATTGGTTCATTTTTAATTTTTATAAAATATTTTCATTTATTTACTCATAAATCAATTTTTAATCTTAATTTAAGTTTTTATTTTTAGTTCAAACTAAATTTTACATTATTCAACTCTGCCAGCACTCAAAATATGGAGATATTAAGTATAATAATTTTTTTATGATGACATTATACTAAATATGTCCATTTATGTTAAGTTCATTTTTATTTTACATTATTCACTCATCATGGCCAGGACGTTTCTCAATTTATGTCAATAGGCAAATGCAACATTACTTATAAGTTACTTATAAGTTGACAATCAATTATTCGAATCCGTCATATTTTAATGATTTCATCCACGTATTATACGCTAACTTCATTCCACCTAAAAAAATCTCATAAAGAATCCCTTATGAAGCCTTAGGGGGAGGCAATTGTACTAACATGGACAAATACATTATTTTTTTTTCATTTATACATAATAATTTAAGAAATAGGTTATGTAAAATTATAATTTTTTCATTAATTTAAGTATATATAAAAATTATAAAATAGTTTATGTCAATTTGATAGATGTGATGTTAAAGTTAAAATGATTAAATGTGTTCTAATAAAATGAAAAGGTTGATTGGTAGTGATTTAGAGTTAATTTGTTCTAAGTAGTTATTAGAAAAAGTAAAATTATAAATTTGAAGATTTTATAAATTTTTAATACTTAATAGTTTGAATTCGATTGAAAAATTATTAATAAAAATTATAAAAATAAATTTATTATTTAATTAAATTAAATAATTTATTAATTATTATATATATAATTAAACTATATTAAATAGTACGGTTAATTTTTTTTTACTTATACTATTTTTATTATATAAAATATTATTAATATATAAATTTATTTAAATGATATATAATTAAAATATATAAATAATAAATTAATATATTAAAATAATTTAACTAATATATAACATAATTCTCCAAATATCTCCAATGAGAGTAATTTAAGTGATTACTAGAGCACTACAACCTAATTCCATTCCAAATCTCTTCCATCCATCTAATCCAAACAGTGTAAAATTACTAGTTCATTTAATCCAAACACAGTGTAAAATCAAAATTAAGATATATTCTCCTCTAAAAATTTATAGTTAAAATAAGAATTTTTATAAAATTGGTATTTAATTTTACCATAAATATGAGTGCAGTTGGGATAAGAGAGCTGGAGTGGGTCTCTAAGACGGAATCCAAACCACAAACACAAAATACAAAATATAATTCTGTGATCAACCTAATATCAACGTGCCATTGTATACTAGCAAAATTGATCAAATAATTGGTCAATTTTGTAATTTGATTTTTAGCAAAAAAATTTGTATTTTATTTAAAATATATATTATAATAATAAATTATCTATTATTTTAGTTCATTCTGGCACAAATTAAAACAATTAGCAAATTGAATTTTCAATTGTTATCATTAATTTGTAAGTTTAAATATTATTGATTGTAAAAATATATTTTTTATTAATATGACTTGAAAAAATATTCCAGTTGATGAGATTTATTCTGCTAGACTCGAACATGATTATTAGATTGACCAGAGGATCAAGGCCTAATTATGGGCTCAGTTACTTTTCTATAATCTCGGATTTGGATCACTTTACTTTTTTAAACTAGAATTATCAATAAACTTGAAAGTGCTTGACTCATATTAATAAGAAATTAAAAAAAATTAAAACTCTAAATTTTTAATAAATGAGATGGAGAGCAATTTATGTTTTGAACTCAGTACTAATGTCAATACACTAAATAGGTTGGGTGAAAATAAAAAAAATACTAGAATTATATTTCACATCAAAATTAAAAAAAAAGAGTTCAAATAAAATCTAAAAATTAGATTTAACGCAATATTGAATAGGTACAAAGTTTAATGGTGGATTATCGATCAAATTTTAAGGTTTAAATTAGAAAATAAAATTTAAAAGCCATCGAAATATTACTATAACCTCAAATAAAGATGTTTAATCTAATTTTCTAAGTTTTAAATCAAATTATTCGAATTCAATAATAAAGTTTATTTTCGTGGTATTATATCGGATATTTTGAGAAATTTGTACTAAAATTTTAGGGTACGATCCTAATTATTCCGACCTATAATTATTAATAAAAATAAATGGTTGTAGTAAAATTGTTTGTTTCTAGAGTACACATATTTCTCAAATTAATGTCAATTAAACTATATTACTATCAATATATATACATATATATATAGGATTATTTCTGAAGTAAATGCTATTTTTTGAGCCCTCAACCCCACCAATATCTACATATTACGTGCAATGTGTAACAAAGTGCAATTTGCCCACGTAATCAAAACCTTGTATCATAAGATGCTTATTCCCCTTGTGGATCCCAAAAATGACAATGTTAGTGATGGAGAGCTCCTAAATCTCTCAAAATTAAAATAATAATAATAATTAATAATACCACTTTCATGAACTTTACACAATTTTCAAATTAAAAATAGAGAAAAAAAACTCATGATTTTTAATACTTGTCCTATCTACATGTCCCGATTTCGATTTCCTTTCGTGCCCACACAATGAAAATCCTAGCAAGAAAGCAATAACGTCTCATGCAATAAATGGTAACCAATGTCGATGGACCATCCACATATGTCCGACAAATAAAAGCCTCCCTAAAAATTCGGAAGAGATCGATCGTCGTTTTCGCCTATCCATGACTCGATTTTGCGTTGCTTTCAGCTCGTCTACAATGTGCCCAACCCACGTGCATTGTGGTGAGTTGTGTAGCCCACAAGGACACACAACACATATGCACCATACCTATACATACATATACATTTACACACCGTAAATATTATCTCGATATATAATACACACTGAAAAATAAAGAGAAAAGAAAACGCATGCCTTGAATCCAGGAAAATGTATTGCGGTCGTGTGTGGCTTTCCTTGACCCTGTTTTTTTCTCCTCCTTTTTTAAACTTATGCATTTAAATTTACAGTGAGAAATAAGGGTTGATATATTTTATATTATGAGAGAAAAAGACGGACAAAAAGGTTAAGTTTCACATGGGCAGAAGTAGAGGGCATCCATGTGATGTCAATGTAACAACTACGCCGTTGCCTCATGTGGAACACAACCATTTCATTCAATTGGCACCAGCTAAGCCTCCCCACTACTCTCTCTCTCCTAACATTGAAATCACATTTGACCATTTTCATAATTACTGGGCATTTTTTTATAAGCGACATGGAGAAAATACTAAAATTGTTAATTGATTTAAATAATTTGAAGCTTCTCTTCATAAAGGAAAAAACTATGCTAATGCATTGATTGCTATTTCATTGACACTGTATGTATGAGAGAGGTTCATTCACAAATATTATCTTTGAATTTTTTATATTATATGCTACTAAAATAATTGAAAAAAATGTTAATAAGGAGAATGAATGAGAAAAAAATAGCATATAATAAGCTATTAATACTTATCTTATCTGAAGTTTGACTTGATTATGATCTTTTATATTTTAATAATATTTATTATTATTGAATAATGAGAAAAAATAGCATATATATTTACGTATTATGAAACATAATATCTTTTTTTTTCATAATGGTCATTTTTAGTGTATTTTTTTTAGAAATTTATTATTTTTATCCATTATTATTTAAAAGACTTTTAAGGTATATTGATCCATATATATAATATTTTTAATTTAAATACTTTTTAGGGTTTATTAATTGCTTTGCAATTTATTTATTATAGTTTAGATTTGAATAATTTATAATTTTTAGTGTGTACTTGGAGTTTATCAATATTTGTAACTTAATAATTTTACTACTTGTATAATTTTAGTATTTTAATTATTATTTTGATATTTAACATTAAAAAAAATTAAAGTTTCTTAATTCATTTGCTTATTTTTTAAGTTTACAAAAATAAAAAATTATTAAATAAATCCTAACATAACTAATGAACCCTAAAGAGATTAATATAAAGAATATATATTTATAAAATATAAATAATTACCATCTTATCTCTACATTATGCATTTTAAAATAAATTATTATTGTAAATAATTATATAATTTATGAAATAATAGTGAATGATGAATAATTTTGAATTAAAAATTATAATAGATCATTTCTTATAATCAAGTTCAAACAACTCAATTATTAATGACTAATCTTATACACTTAGGGCATATAATAAAAAAACTATGAATAATATAGAACTTTATTTTGCAGGAATTATAAATTTAATTTCACTTTTATTCACCCTAAGGGTTTATTAAAAATAACATTTTGGATATAAAAAGGTAAATAGTTAATCTCCATTTATTTTCCATTCCATCAAAGTATCTTAAACATGCATATATATATATATATATATATATATCCACCTTCACTTACCTCCATTCACTTCAATCCAAATAACTTGACATATCTTGGTAAAAATAATATATACTGAGGAATTCGGTTCTTTCCCTTCTAGACATATAGATTTTGATCATATCCCGAAGAAAAAGGCGGAGTTTTGGTAAGGCAGATGTGGTATTTATGGTGATGCAGACCCGAGATGGTGCAAACCTTAAGACAAGGGTTTGTATGATAGATCAGGAGCGCAGTGTCTTCCTGTACCACGAAGGACACGATGGAAACTTGCCCATAAATGCGTAAGTGCATACATCAAAAGGGCAGTTGGCAATTCACTAGGCGCTTAACATTTTATTTGCCAGAATTACGTGCTGAACTTTGATCGTACAATTATACAATTGTTTTGTGGGCATCAATTTTTGTAGAGCAATATTCGATAAAGATGCCTAGGGAGGGAAACTAGATCGAGAATATTTCTCATCAGCCACTTGTAGTACTACCCCATCCTCTAAGGTAAAAGGAGGTACTAATAGCTGACCTTTTCCTAACTTAGATATAATTCTTAATTGTTTCATTGAAAAATCTTAATTTATACTATAAATTAAAGCTATTGTATTATCATATTGCGGTGTATTTCTTGTGTCGCATGTGTTTCATGCAATGTAATTAACGCATTTCCTGAAAACTAGAAACCCACATTTGGAGTCTATTATTTCTTTGTGATCTAAATATTGCATATAATGAAAAGACTTTTGAGTTCTCAACACGAAAAGGACACATGAGAAATCAGTGTTCCCATGGACAAATGCCTAGGTGTTTCGTCTACATAATAATAGAGTGAAAAGAGGAGGGAATTTTAGATAGGGGTTGGCTAAGAGTAGCCATGTGACAAAGGTTTCCACTTTATTGATTAATTATTTTTATTCTTTTGGAAGAAAATTGGATTGGTGAGTTTAGGTAGATCTCTTGTTGAAAACGTATGGGATAAGACTTGTGAATAAAAAAAAATCATAGTAGAAATATTTAATAGATAAATGATTAAAAAATATTCAATTCCTATATAAAAGATGTTGCATTAAAATGGCTGCAAAGTAAGCATACCATCATAAAGGGTGAAAAATTGCTGTCTACACAAGGTATATATTCATACGATCAATAGAACATGTAAGCATGTGCTTCCACACATTTCAAGAATATTTTGTAAAATATCATAATAAGGTTACTAGTATTCCTAGTGCATCATCCATATATGTGATCTAGTATAAATATAAAAATATACATACGACTCTCAGTAAACATTCAACTTAAGATGAACACATTAGGAGCTAATAGATTTTGGTTATTACACAATTTATTCCTAGTGCATCATCCATGTATGTGATCTAATTTTAAAATTAGAAATTACATCTCTGGCTCTTTATTTGCATTTAATTATTATAACATGATATCTATTTGGATGGTAGATCTAATCTTACCATAATTGTCCATTTTTTGTTAAAAACATATGTATTGAGACAAATAGAAATGATAATTGAGTTGAAGACCTAAGGTGAAGGGTTTCACCTCATATTCTCTTCGACCAAGAATTTTGAATAAGAAGACAATAGATACCTTGTGACACCTTGCTTGATCGATTAGGTCAACAGAGTAGACCGAAATTCACCAAAATAGTATGTGCTCCGTTTTTCTGCGCAGAGGACGCGATTACTATTTGGCCATATTGGGGATACCTCGATCACTTATGGACTCCGTTGTGGGTTTTTTTCTTGTAGAGAAAACTCTAGAAATCTTTTGAAGTATGGTTAAACTTCCCTTGTATCTTGATTTGCTTGGGGTCAAGTTCGAGAGTCTATTCACCAAAAAATTAAGCAGTGGATTTTCAGAAGTGAATTTCGATGAATGGAGAGGGAGAGGGCGACTGAATTTATAGACGAAACATCCTAGGTTCTCTTTGAACTCATCAATGTGGAATGGGGTAATTTGGTGGTGATTTACCATGATGTCGGAGCTAGTAGCCGTGATTGGACAACCCCTTAAGGAATCGCTCTTAAATCCTCTATTTACGACATGTGTTCATCAAAGAAGATGATTGTCACGCCCCGAACCAGTTTGGTCGGATCCTCGTGAGCAACCCGCCACTCCATTTGGTCTATAAAGGATTTCACTTCCTTCTAAATAAGGAGTAGTCATGCATCCTTTTAACCTAATTTTTCTAGAATAACATTATATAAAACTTAATATGTTAAAAAAAATCTTACATACCTGTCCTTGTCTTAAGGGTTTGGCTTAAGGTATTCCTAAAGGGTTTGTCTTTCTTCCTAAAAAGGGGTTAAATGGAGTGGGTGAGTTTCTACAACTCAGTGAGCGGATATTGGAAAATGAGTTTTTCGAAAATACTATTTATTCACTAAAATCTTGGGGTTCTTCTTGATCTTAGAAAATCAAATAACCCTTTTTAAATTTTCTTCACCATTATGTAAGTTTAACTCTTTTGACACTTCCCCTTGCTCGAGAAGTGTTTCACATAGTACAACTGTAAACTCGCCCTTTTGAGTTAAGGAAAATCGAGAAAAGAACCGGTCAAACCGAGTGAGAAAAATAAATCGCTTCACAAACCCGATTATCAGGAAACAAGCAATTTGGGAAATTTACAACTTCTGAGTGACCCAAAGGGTTCATAAAACCTTGGAAAAGAACCTTATGACAAATTGGAAGAGAAAAACCAGACCGGTTCAAATGAACCGGATCCAACTAGATTGAACTAGTTTATGAACCAAGTCGATTCATGAACCAGAACCAATAGAGAAAGGACAAATCAGGAAATTTATGGATCCCGAGTGACCTAAAGAGTCACAAAAGTCAAGAAAAAGGACTTTAGGATGAATTGGAGATGAAAACCAAATCGGTTCAGGTGAACTAGATTCGAACCAGATTGAACCGGTTTGGACCGGTTTGAACCACTATTGAACTAGATGCTAAATTCATTTTTCTAAATGGCTTAAAAAATTCAAATTTGAGATTTGAAGATACCATTGGATAGAAAATGAATTTAGAAATTTTTAGATTTAAAAAATTCAGTCGAATTGGGGGTGAACTTGCCGGTTTAAGCTTTGAACTCGATTCAAACTAGTACGGTCCAGTTCGGAACAGTGTCGTCTTTTTCCTTCAGATGACAACACTGTTCACTCACCGGAAAATCGCACAGCATCGATGAAGCTGAAAAGTCTCTGACCAGGGAGTTTCAGGCAATGAATGATCGCCATTAGGGCGCCAATCGGACGGCCAGGAAGTCCCCGAGCTTCCTATATAAAGAGCTATTCCTCATTCATCCTCTCCACACCTGAAAACTCCATTCTCTCTCAACTGCTCCAATTTCTGGTGAATCTCGAACTAGAGCTCCAACTTTGGCACTTTTCTGAGCCAAACAAGTGAGGTCGGGTTCTTTAGAACCGGGGAGAAGTCAGCTACACGCCTGCAGTCTCCATTTGCTCCGAGGGTTGCCGAAGAATCATCGACGTGATAAAACAGTGAAGCAGCTTCAGTAGACCGAAGCTGCCCTATTTCGATCGAGCAGAAATCGACTAATTCGAGCCCTTCTCAGGCCAAACCAAGCCCTTCCAACACCTCCACAGCCCTCTTACAACTGAATTAGAGCTGAAAGGTAAGTCAATTCGGCTCCCCTCTGTAATTTTCGACAAGTTCTAGAGAGAGAACCGAAAAAAAAATTGATGATAAAATTCTCACTCAATTCAACATCAATTGATGAAATTATTGATCATAGGAGGAACCCCAGGAAATGAACTATCTTCCTAGATCGAAAGCTCTGACCGCCGCGCCCCCGACAGAAAGCTTTCAAAGCTTCCTCTCTCTAAGTTTAGTTTTCCGGCGAAGTTCCGTTTGAGCTCATTTCAGCACCAAATTGTGCGATTCAAAGTGTAATTGAATTGTATGAAGGTGTAGAAAAACTTCAATTTCAATAATTAAACTCATTTGATCGGTCAATTTGACGAAATCAAATTCGACAGAGTTAGAAGATTGAAATTGGGGGAAATTTGGGAATTTCAAAAAATTAGAGGGACTAAAGTGCAATTTCATAAAATTGAGGACCAATTGGGCAATTTTGGAAAATTTGGAGGACCAAATTGGAAATTTGGGAAATTTAAACCCCTTTTTGTTAATTTGAATAAATTGAGGTTCTAAGATAAATTTTAAAAGTTCCGGAACTCAATTTAAGGAAAAACCGGCATTATGGACTTAATGTTAAAAAAAATAACTTTAGGGACCTAATTGCAAATAAAGGGAAAAGTTGGTTTTCTCATTCATTTGGGATGAATGAGGGCTATAAGGCCAAGGAATAATGAAGTAGAATGTTCATATCATGTAGGAACACAAAGTACGGAGAACGCCAGCTAGGACAAGTTCGAGTAAGGACAACAAGCCGGCTAAGAGGAATTTCACTTCGCGATCGGGTGAGTATAATACTTGGTTGGGATGATAAGCATCTCGAAAATGAAAACCCACTACTAAGTGGTATTTTAAACGCCACACCTGAGAGGAGTGGTGTGAAAATCAAGCGGAAAAACTACTTACTGGTTGTAAGGAGATCATACCCGGTTGGTGTGATGAAACTTTCTCGAAGGAAGTGGAAAACCCATTCATCAGTTATGAGTGAAAATGTCCTCATACTTGATTGGTATGATGGGTAGTTAAAAATATATTTTTGTCAGAAGTGCTCTCCCCTGACTGTGTGGCACTGCTTAAACAATTTGGGATACCTTCTTGACGGGAGCTTGAATAGCTCTGTTAGACCGGAGGCCTCATTTTTGGAACTTGGGGGCTATTATGCCCAATTTTGAAAATCTCGAACAGTGGGCCCTATGCTAATTGGTATGAGCAGAAGCTCGTAAACAAACATGAGTTATATGCCAGGGTGAGGTCAGGATGAGGTCTCTGTCCTCATACAGACACAGAGAATTGTTACGAGATTGAGGGTTGGATGTCGCGAACATCCACTCATTCTCAGGGTAGAAGTGGATGTACTTCTATCTAGGTGGCCAGTAAAGTCGTTCTGATGCAACAAGTGGGTTTAGTGAATGGGTCGGCCTACGATTGTGTGTTTTACCTACATGATAAAGGATGTGTGTTGGATGATGACACACGCCTTTTATAATAAAGGGTACAAACGTTTGCAGGGCAGTCCCGGACTGCACCCACTTGGGGTTCGGTGCGACTTTGTCATCCACCCTCATAGAAGTCCCAGACTTCTACCTTGAGTCTGAGTGAACGTCCCAAATGTCCAACCCTAAGACTGAAATTCACTTCGTGTCCATATGAGAATGAAGACCTCATCTTATCCCTACTCCGGTCTCGTGCGCATGAAGCGCAAACACATGGCTTCATGAAGCCCAAATACAGTAGCTCCATGACTAACTGGTATGACGAGAAGCCCAAACACAGTAGCTTCTCCTTCCCTTATCGCTACCATGTCATCCAACAGTCCTTGGAACCCATCACTATCCCCTTGGATGTCTTGATGGTCTCGAATCAAAATGTATGCACAAACAATAAATTTTCATATACTTAGCCATTCTCTTTGGTGTCAACGGCCTAACGAACCCGACACTCAACCTGACTTGCATATGTTTGTCTAACAGATCCGTCGACCTAGCTCTAGCGCACTGACGCTAGCCCATCCAGCCTTGTCGGTCTTGACTTGGTACTGTGGCGTATCACATAGATAATTCCACTTTTAATGAGAGTTTATGGCTCTTCCTATCCATGTTTGTTTACGGGCTTCAGCCCATGCCCACTGGCCTTGGGACCACTGCACGTGTTTCTCAAAACTGGGTCTTGAGCCCTATGAGTTCCAAAACCGAGGCCCCTGGCCTATTAGAGCTGTTCTAGCTCACGTCAAGAAGGTCTCCCAAATTGTTTAAGCAGTGACACACAAACAGGGGAGAACACTTCTGACAAAAATCCATTTTTAAGTCATCGCACCAACCAGGTGTGATGATAGGTCCACTTACAACCAGTATGCAAGTTTTTCCTTTCATAACTCATTATACCAATCAGGTATGATGTTTAAAAGTCCCACTCACAACCAATAAGTAGGTTTTTATCTTTAAAAATGTGCTCATTACCCCAACCATGTATGATGTATAATTAAGCCCACTTACTCGATAATTGTGGCGTGTTCGTCCACAATCAGTTTTCCAAGTCCACGCTAGCTCTCTTACTTGCGTTCCTGTCCCAAGTGTCCCTACACGGTTTGGGTATCATTATCAGGATTGGTTCAACATGGCAATCTTCTTTTTCTCACGTATGGGCGACTAGACCCAAATCTTGGTTTTATTGCACTTAGCACCCTAAAGTTCATAATTCGTGACTTTAGGTCCCAAATGCTATCTTTTCCCCAAATCGAGTCCCGAGGCTTCCAATATCATTCTTAGGTCCTCAATTTACTTAAAATTGTGTAAGGGGCTCAAGTTTTCCAAATTCCCAATTTGGTCCCAATTTTTTCAAAATTACCGTTTTGCCCTTAATTTCCAAAAATAGCCAATTATCCCCAATTCTTTCAAAAATTGACCAGTTGGTACCACAACATCTTTCTCATTGCCAATTGACCTTCAATTTTGAGAAATTGCATGGAGGTCCCTCAATGTTTTGAAATCCCCAATTTCCACCCCCTTTACTAACCGAATTTGATTTTTTCAAATTGGCCGTTCAATTAGGGTTAATTGCTCCAGTTGATGGGATTGATTAGTTCCTATACTTCCATATGATCAAATGGAGCTTTGAATTTGAGAATTTGGTTCTGAAACAAGCTCAAATGAAGCTTCACCAGAAAAATGTTCATAGAGAGAGAAAGCTTCAAAAACTTACCGTCGAAGGTGCGATTATCACGCCCCGACCCGGTTTGGTCGGATCCCCGTGATCAACCCGCCACTCTCCCGGTTTATTAAAGGATTTCTCCTTATCGTAAACCGTAAAGAGTAAGGCGTCCTTTAACTTGCACCTTTTTCCTGGAATAGCATAATCAAAACTGTATGAAATTTAAAACTTTACATACCTGTCTTACAGGCATCTTAGTTGACGGTCTTTAAGGGGAGGCTTTCTGGGATTTCCTGAAAGGGATATAAGGGAGGGGGTGAGTACGACTACTCAGTGAATGGGTTTTTAAAAGCTTTTGACTTTTAAGAAAAATATTTATATGGAGTGTGCCAGACTCCTTTATTTTCAAAAATCCCTTCATTTAAAAATTTGAGTTTTTCCATTATTTCATAGTTACCATGGTGTGTCATCACCCAACACACATCCTTCATCATGAAGGTTACACACATTCGCAAGTCAGTATCACTACTGAACCCGCTAGTGGCTTCGGAGCGACTTTTCCTGCAACTCGAATAAAAGTACGACCACTTCTACCCTAGGAATGAGTGGATGTACGCGACATCCGACCCACAATCCCAAAATCGCTTCTTCGTGTCCATATGAGGACAGAGACCTCATCCTGTCCCCACCCCGGTCTCATGCGCTTCGTGCTACTCCAAATTTCGCACAGACACCTGGAACGACGAACTGCCCTTATAGCCACCAGGTCGTCCAATGCCCTTAGGACGCATCACTACCCCTCATGGGCGTCTTGATGATCCCGTACTCACAGTGCATGAACAAACAATGTTTTCTTATATTGCCATGTAATCTGTGGTGCCATTAGTCCAACGGCCCCGACTCTCAACTCAACCCGCAGCTGTTTGTCTTGACTTTCGTCGACCTATCATGTCGCACTGTCGCTAGTTGACTGAGCATGTCGGTCCTATCTTGGTACCATGGCCAAACAATTCACTTATTAAGTTTTATGGCACATATATCATGTTCGTTTATGAACTCCTGCTCGTGCCAACTGGCCTTGGGCCCACTGTACGAGATTTTCAAAATCGGGCATTTAGCCCCCAAGTTCCAAAACCGAGGCCCCTGACCTATCAGAGCTATTCAAGCTCCCGTCGAGAAGTTCTCCCAAATTGTTTAAGCATTGGCACACAGTCAGGGGAGAGATCTTCTGACAAAAATAAGTTTTTACTGTCCATCATACCGACCGGTATAAGGACATCTCCGTTCATAACCGATGAACGGGTTTTCAACTTCCTTCGAGGAAGTCTCATCATACCAACCGGGTATGATCTACTTACAACCAGTAAGTAGTTTTTCCGCATCACTTTCTCTAAGTCGTGATGATTAAAATACCACTAAATAGTGGGTTTTTATATCGAGGCACTTATCATCCCCAACTAGGTATGATATATAATCCCACTCACAACCAGTAAGTGGTTTTTAAATTTAATTTGTGCTCATCATCCCAACCGGGTATGACGTTAGTAAACCCACTCACAACCGGTAAGTGGTTTTTATCTTTAAGTTGTGCTCATCATCCCAACCGGGTATGATGTTAGTAAATCCACTCACCCGTTAATGCCGTGATTTCCACTAGACTGGCTCTTTGTATTCACGCGAGCTTGTCCTTGCTGGCATTCCTGGTATTTAACGTTCTGGTGAAGGCACGACAGTCCGAGCTTTCGATCTGGGCAGATAGGTCTCATCCTTCCGGTCCTAATTCGGCCGTGGAAAGGATGAGGAAGTGTTGGGAGGGCTTAGTTTAGCCTGAGGAGGGTTTGAAATGGCCGATTCCAGCTTGGCCGAAATAGGGCAGCTTCGGTCCACCGAAGTTGCTTCACTATTCCATCATGTCGGCGCTTCTCCAACGGTTCTCGGATTGACTGGAGTTTGCTATCAGATAGCGTCTTCTCCCCGGTTCTAAAGAGCCCGACTTTTATTCAAGTCGAAGCTCTAGTTCGAGCTTTACTAGGAAATGGAGCAGTAGAGAGAGAGAGAGAGAGAGAGAGAGAGAGAGAACTGTTCAGGTGTGAGGAGAATGAAATGGGGATGACCTCTTTATATAGTCGTAAAACCCGTGTATTAAATAGGCAAGATTTATTATTAGTATTAATATTGCCATAAATTATGTGTATTAATTCCAATAATTAAATATATATTAATTGATGGCTATTTATGATAAGCCGTACGTTCGAATAAAAAATTTTTACCGAAATTTCAGGTTACAAAAATCACACTTCCCAGGAGGTCACCCATCCTCACACTATTTTAAGGTAAGCATGCTTAATTTTAAAGTTCTTATGTAATCTAGTTCACCTGAACCAATTTGGTTTTTGTTTTTTATTTTGTCTTAAATTTCTTTTCCAATGTTGAATAAATTCTTTGAATCAACCGAAAATTCTAAATTTTCATATTGATTATTTCCAAATATAAACCGGTTTGGTTTTTCTTATTCGGTTTGACCGGTTCTTTTCCAGGTTTTCCTTAACTCAAATGTGCGGGGTTTACAGCGATGGTCCAAGCTCTTGATCTAGGGAGGTAGCTCTCATCCTTAGGGTGTTCCTAGGATCAAGAATCGCTACAATTGATGTCCATATGAATGGAAATTCTGTTAGTGAAGTTCGACATTTTCTCTCTCTAGCATTGATCTGCAACGACGAAGGAGGGTCGAATTGGCTTACCTTTCACCTCTGTGGAGGTCGTATGATGGTCTTGGGGACTTTGGTGAGGCTTGGTTTGACCGTAGGAGGTCTGAATTGGTCATATTTCGATCGGCCAAAATAGGATAGCTTCTAATCGACGGAGTTGCTTCACTATTTGATCCCACGAGCACTTCTCCGACGATCTTTGGGTCAAATATTCCCCCGAAATTTGTAGGACCCAACCTTGCCTTCCAAGTCTAAGAAAAGTTCCCAAGTCAAAGCTTTGGTTTGAGATTCACCGGAAAATGGAGCACTTCGAAGGATGAGAAGATTTGAGGTGTGTGAATGATGAATGGAGTGAAGCTCTTTATATAGGGAGCTGAGGGACCCTCTGCCCTACTAGTTTCCATATTGGCTGAGCTTATCCTCTTTAAAAAATGCCCAAATCGGAGGGAATATTCTCTCGTCGGAGAAGGAAATTTTTTCTTCCATGTGAATAGTGTTGTAATCCCAATGAAGAAGACGACACTATTCTGGACTGAGCCGGACTAGTCCGACCAGGTTCAATGGCAAAAATCGGTCGGTTCAGGCCCGATTTAACATGTTTTCTCAAAATTAAAATTTTATAAATTTGCATAAATTCATTTTCTATATGATGGTGGCCTCAATTTTCCAAATTGAGATTTTCAAGCCACCTAGAAAAATGAATTTTTCAATCTGGTTCATTATGGTTCAACCCGGTTCAATCCAATTCATGTCCGATTCACTTGGGATTTTCATGACTTTTTGGTCACTTGGGATTTTCTAATTTCCCATGTTTACCCCTCTTTATCATTCTTGGTCCCTTAAGTGTTTTGATTTTCTCATTTAATTGACTAGTTCTTTCCTTATTTTCCTTGATCCGAGATGACGGGTTTCACAACTCTCCCTTCCTTTTAGAAGCTTTGTCCCCAAAACTAGATTTCGTATCCTTTACATTGGGAATAATTTCCCTTGATGTCAGCTTGGGGTTTGCTTGACATGCTATCACTTTGGTTGTTTTTTCACCTAGCACTTTAAACCACGCATTTAAGGAATTTCTCTTCTTTTCCATTATCCACTCACTCCATGGAGTGTATCATAATTAGGCATGCCTTACCACTAGTCCAAAGGTACATCCTTAGGTTCACTTCTTACTCTACTTAGGGTAAGACTCTTCCTCTTGAGGTTTCTTGTCTAGGATTTCAGAATTGGGTGTTCTAAAATGTTCGATCGTCCCTGTGTCTATTAATTCTCTAGATCGTTGAAACCTTTAGCTCGGTGTCTTTTCAAGCTTTTCGTACTTATTTTCATAGGTTTCCATGTTATTACCTTTCCATTCTATATTGACCCTTCCTCCATTCGTTGTTTATTCAACTCTTACTCAAAATTTATGTTTGACTTTTTCATGATTAACTACCCGACTCTTCCTTACTTGAGTCGCATTTTTCTTGGGACTGTTAAACCTACATGCACCTTACAGCATGACATATTCTAGAACTTGTCTTTGTCCATAAAAATTCTAGAACATTTCCTTGAGAGTTGTTCTTGACTTTCCAACCTTTTGGAGGTCGTATATTTTCGTCCCTTATTCCCTATCCGAGGAACTTCCGATTATCGGGCCTTATTTCATGTACTCCATGCTATGCCTGTCGTCCAATTGTTAGGCTCTATTAAGCGAGCGTGGACCACAACTAGTGGTTGTTTCCCTTAATCCCTTCTCAATTGAATGGTTTACTTCTCAAAGGTTTCCCAAATATCCTTTTCTTTATTTCCTTATTATGAGTATTCCACCCATTCTTACTTTTTACGACATCTTTTGATGCTATCTTCCTACTTACTAATCCTTTGGTTTAAATTACTCCTTGTGCACTCCTAATTTGCTTCTCTTGGTCTTTTCATTGCAACATGCATTTCATTTGCAATTTTATCTTCTCATCCCTCTACACTTGGTTCCATTACCTCTTAGTTGGGATATGTATGTTTCCCTAGGGTTTCCTTCCTTGGGAGTATTCTTCCCCTTCCTCCCGAAATTCCTTTTTCATTCGCCCTCAAGGGTATCTAACCTTAAATCTACTTTATGACATCCTTTGATGTCATTCTCACTTACTTTCCCTTACTTTCGGAATCTTATAGGCACGTCCTTTGGATTTTCTCCTACTCATCATAAGTTTATTTCCATAGGGAATAGAACTTTCATTTATTATAATGTTAACGAATTACATGGTTTGGGCTACATTTGTCCAAGGGGTTTTGGTAAGCACTAGTTACGGTACTAGGATCCTTTCGTGCTTCCTCTTGTGTGAGGTTGTATACTCTGACTGGTATCCTCGATATAGTAGCTATGTCTTATCCCTCCACCCACCGTCTAATGCCCCCTTGGGTTTCCTTGAGGTGGTCGGAGGGTACTTCATTGTGTATTGCCCCGAAGGGCAAGGCAACTCTTCGCAAAGTGGTAGAGCTGTCTACATTCAAAGCATACTCGACATGACCCTCCATGGCTTTTCTAGCACCTGGGGTAATAGGGGATTCTCCTTTGTGGGGCTGTACTTGCCTCCCTTTGGGCATGATAACCTCCCATTGTCCTAGGGAACCCCATTCTTGTCCCCCATTTCTGCCCACCTAGCTCCTTTTGACCTCCCCAACTATTCTGGTCTCCTTCCTACCAGTCTGCTCTATCTAGTGGCGTCTCATCTATACCAGACACTAACATTCATGAGCCATGCTGATGATGGCAGCAAAATTTTTTGGGTGTCCTAGTACTCCCATTCGATCTCATACGTCCATGTTGAGACCATCCATGAACCGTTGGCATATGTCTGCTTGTCTAGCTAGGGTTACCATCTCCTCCAGAGGTATCCTTATTATTTCCATAAATTTTTTTATGTTGGCTAGTCAGTCTATAGCTGTCCCAACGTCCTTTTCTCCTTGAAAGGACTTACACCCTAATTGATGGATTGTCTTCAGATACTTTGGAATGTTAATTAGGGGACGTATATGAACGGAGGTGGGATGGGACTGTACTTCTTCAGGCCCGGCTTGAGAATTAGTATTAACTTCGGGAACGAGGTTAGGTCTCCTGAACACTTGGGTAAACTCTTCATAAAACCTCTGGTGCTCTGAGCTTAGTCTTGGTGGGGTTGTATGAGCCTCTCTAGGAGCTCCTATGGGGACAGGGTTTTGGGCATTGTTAGTGACAGTAGTCCTAGTTCTCTTGGTCCCTCTCTTGGGAGCCATCTGAAAATTTTAATAGTTTTTCTCTTAGTTCTTATGTTATATAGTCTTGATAATGTATTCGAGAAAATAAGCTCTAATACCACTCAAGTTGTCATGCCCCAACCTAGTTTGGTCGGATCCCTTGAGGAACCCACTACTCTCTTTGGTCTATAAAGGAATTCACTTCCTTCTAAACTGCAAGGAGTCAGACATCCTTTTTACCTAATTTTCCTGGAATAACATTATACAAAACTGAATATGTTAAAAAAATTTACATACTGGTTTGGTTTTCATCCCCAATTCTTTTACAAGTGCATTTCCATGTCTTTTGTGACTCCTTAGGTCACTTAGGGTCCATAAAATTCTTGGTTTACCATCTCTTTATCGATTTCGGTTCATAAACCGACTCGTTCCTTAAATCGGTTCAAACCAGTTCGGGTCCGGTTCACCCGAACCGATCCGGTTTTTCTCTCTCACTTTGTTATAAGGTTCCTTCCCAAGGTTTATGAATTTCTTTGGAGTACAATAGAGTTGAATTCCTTTGTTTTGCCCAATCTCTATCGGTTCTGGTTTATGAACCGACTCGGTTCATAAACCGATTCAATCTTGTTGGACTCGATTCATCCAAACCAGTTTAATTTTCCTCTTCCAATTCGTCCTAAGGTTCTTTTCCATAGTATTTTGAACCCTTTAGATCACTTGGGAGTTGTAAATTCCTAAATTGCCCATTCACAATTATCGGATTTGTGAACCAATTCGGTTTTCTCCCTTGGTTTGACCGGTTCTCTTCCCGGTTTTCCTTAGCTCAAAAGGGCGAGGTTTACAACTCTCCCCTCCTTTTAGGAGTTTTGTCCCCAAAACTTAGTTAGCAACCTTGCATGAGAATTAATTTCCATAGATGCCCCTTTGGTGTTTGCTTAAGATGCAAACTTTTCTCTCGTCCTTTCAATTAGCCCCCTTTACAACCTTCACTTAAGGAATTCTTTTTCCTTTATATTATTTACTCCCTCCATGGAGTTTGTCATAACTAGACATACCTTACCTCAGGGTATGTTCTTAGATTTTATCTCTCTCATTGATAGAGCAATATTCTTCCCCTTGAGGCTCTGTACTCAAGATTGGATATTCCAAGATAACTAACCATTTTCGTGCCTAGTTAACCGCTTGGTCATTGAAACCCTTAGTTCATCGTCCTATAGAGCATTTCGTACTTATTTCCACGGATTTCTTTATCATCACGTTTTCGTCCTATTTTGACCCTTTTCATCCTATTTAGAATCGGGGAGAAGTTAGCTACACGCCTGTAGTCTCCATTTGCTCTGAGAGTCTTCGAAGAAAAGCCAGCATGATAGAACAATGAAGAAGCTTCGGTGAACCGAAGCTGCCTTATTTCGGCCGAGCTGAAATCAGCCAATTCAAGCCCTTCTCAGGCCAAACCGAGCCCTCCCAACACCTCCACAGCCCTCCTACAGCTGAATTAGAGCTGAAAGGTAAGCCAATTTGGCTCCCTTTGTAATTTTCGACCAGTGCTAGAGAGAGAACCAATAGAACTTCGGTGATGAAATTCTCACTTAATTCGGCATCAATTGATGCAAATCTTGATCCTAGGCGGAACCTCAGGATGTGAGCTATCTGCCCAAATATAAAGCCCGGACCGTCGCGCCCCCGACGATAAGCTTTCGAAGCTTTCTCTCTCTAAGTCCAGTTTTTCGTCGAAGCTCCATTTGAGTTCATTCCAGCACCAAATAGTGCAACTCAAAGTACAATTGAATCATATGAAGGTGTAGGAACTCCAATTTAACTTCAATTTCAACAATTAAACTTATTTGATCGGTCAATTTGATAAAATCAAATTCGACAGAGTTAGAAGGTTGCAATTGGGGAAAATTTGGGAATTTCAAAAATTAGAGGGACTAAAGTGAAATTTCATAAAATTAAGGACCAATTGGGAATAATAAAGATGTTGGAGGACCAATTGGGCAATTTTTGGAATTTTTGGGGCAAAAATTACCATTTTTGTAAAGTAAGGGCAAAATGGTAATTTTGGAAAAAGTTGGGGGACCATATTGGAAATTTGGGAAATTAAACCCCTTTTTGTGAATTTGAATAAATTGAGGTCCTAAGATGAATTTTAAAAGTTTCGAAACTCAATTTGAGGAAAAACCAACATTTGGGGACTTAAACTTAAAGAAAAATAATTTTAGAGACCTAATTGCAAATAAAGAAAAAGTTAGGTTTCTCATTCATTTGGGATTAATGAGGGCTATTAGGCCAAATAATAATGAACAATAATATTCATATTGTGTAGGAACACGAAGTACCGAGAATACCAGCTAAGATGAGTTCGATTAAGGACAACAGGCCGGCTAAGAGGAATTTCACTGCACGATCGGGTGAGTGGGATTTTTATATCATAGCCGGTTGGAATGATAAGCACCTCGATAATAAAAACCCAATACTAAGTGGTATTTTAAACATCATACCTGAGAGGAGTGATGTATAAATCATACAGAAAAACTACTTACTGGTGTAAGTAGATCATAACCGGTTGGTATGATGAAACTTTCTTGTAGGAAGTGGAAAACCAGTTCATCATTTATAAGTAGAGATGTCCTCATACTTGATTGGTATGATGGACAGTTGAAAAGTATTTTGTTGGAAGTGCTCTCCCCTGACTATGTGCCACTTCTTAAACATTTTGGGAGACCTTCTTGATGGGAGCTCGAATAGCTTTGTTAGGCCGAAGGCCTCAGTTTTGAAAATCAGGGCCTAATATTCCCAAATTTTGAAAATCTCGAACAGTGGGCCCTAGGCCGGTTGGCACGAGTAGGAGCTCGTAAACAAACATGATTTATATGCTAAGAAAACTTAAGTAAATGAATTGTTTGGCCATGGTACTATGACAGGATCGACATACTTAGTCAACTAGCGTCAATGCGACATAACAGGTCTCTGGACTAGTCAAGACAAACAGCTACAAGTCGAGTTGAGGGTCAGGGCTATTGGACCAGTGGCACTACATATTAAATGCCATCATGTGAAAAATGTTGATTGTGCATGCACTATATTTACGGGACCTTCAAGACGCCCAAGAAGGGGTAGTGATGCGTCCTTGGGCTCTGTACGACCTAGTGGATATATGGGCAGTTAGTTGTACCAGAAGTCTTGCGAAACTCGACATAGCTTCAAGCGCATGAGACCAGGGTGGGGTCAGGATGAGGTCTTTGTCCTCATACGAACATTGAGATTTGTTACAGGATTGAGGGTCAGATGTCGCGAACATCAACTCATTCTTAGGGTAGAAGTGGACGTACTTCTATCTAGGTGGCCAGTAAAGTTGCTCTGACGCCACAAGTGGGTTTAGTGGACAGACTGGCCCGCGATTGTGTGTTTTATCTTCATGATGAAGGAAGTGTGTTGGGTGATGACACACCGTGGTTAATAAGAAATGATAATAAAAACTAAAATTTGAAATGAAAGCTTTTTAAAAGAGAATAAGGAGTCTGACACACTCCAAATGAAGCATTTTTCCTAAAAAGATAAATTTTGAAAACCCATTCACTGAGGCATTGTACTCACCATCCCTTATACCCCTTTTCAAGTAACCCTGGAAAACCTACCCCAAATACTACCAACTAATACACCTATAAGATAGGTATGATCTATTTAAAATTGTATACAGTTTTGATTTATGTTATTATAGGATAGGTGTAGGTTTAAAGGATGCCTTACTCTTCACGGTTTATAAACAAAGGGCAACCCTTAGTATACCGGGAGATTGGCGAGTTGATCACGGGGATCCGACCAAACCAGGTCAGGGCATGACAACTTGAGTGGTATTAGAGCCTGTATCAGCGAATACATAATCAAGACTAGAAAATATAGTAACTAATAGGATTGATTTTAAAATTTTCAAAATGGCTCCAAAGAAAGGAACCAAGAGATCTAGGGCTATAGTCTCCAACACTGCCCAACCATCCCTACCGGTAGAAACTCCCAGAGAAACTAGACAACTCCTCCTGGACTCAGCAGGGAACACCAAAGATTGTACGAGGAGTTCACCCGTATATTTGGGCAATCTAACATCATCCCCGAGGTAGGCACCAATTCTTGAGTTAAACTAGAGGAAGTGCAATCCCATCCTCCTCCAGTAAATTGTCCCACTCTAATAAACATTCCCAGAAACCTCAACACTCTCCGGTAACTAGGGTGTAAAAACTTTCTCGGAGAAAAAGATGTTGGAGCTGCCATGGATTGACTGGAAAACATTAAGAAGCTGATGGGAATCATCAAGATACCACCAGAGGATATGATGATCCTAATAGAATTCTTCCTGGAGGGTAGCACCAAATGGTAGTGGGACAATGTCCAAAACCTGTATACCACCATCCCTACTTGGGAACAATTCAAGGAGAGGTACTCAAAGGAGTACTTGGCGCCCTATCTGATAAACGAGAAGAAGCAAGAGTTCATCCCACTTCGACAAGGGCTTAACTGCATATCAGAGTATGAGACAAAATTTAATAAGTTAAGATCCTTTGCTCCTGACCTAGCTGGGCTAGTAGACATAGTCTCAATATGGACATTCGAGACCGCATGGGAGTACTGGGATGCCCCACGGACCTGGCAGTCGTCATCAGTATGGCTCACGAATGTGAGCGATTGGTGTAGACCTGACGTCGTCGAATGGAGCAGACGACTCGAAAGGAGGATGAGGGCCCAAATCGTCAGGGGGGACGGAAGGAACATAATGGTCCAAAATGGGGAAGTAGAATGGCATTCCAAAGGAGAAGGGACATGCCACCACCTTCCCCCAGAGTAGTCCCCACCTGACCTCAAGGAAACCCTCGTTGTCCAAAGTGTCAAAGGAACCATGAGGGAGAATGCCTTACCTGCTTTGCATGCGGGCAAGTGGCACACTTTACAAAGGATTGTCCCACCCTCATGGAAAATAGGCAGAGGAATACTCCTGGAGCTCCTCAAGGGAATCCTAGAAACCCTAGGCTAGACACTACCGCAAGAGTACCAGCTAGGGTATACAACCTTACCTTGAAGGGGGCTAGAAGAGACCTTAGCACTGTAGCGGGTACATCCCAAAACCGATAAGTGTGCTTGTGTGAGAGTAGTGCTAGGATGAGTGACCTCCCAGGAAGTATTCATTTTGCATTCTCTCAATAGTTATCAACTCATATTGTTTTAGTAACCCAAAATTAAATAATATACTAGCACTAATGCATCTGATCCTATCAACTCCAAGGTTAAGTGTGCTGGGGCAAGTAGTATGGGCGACCTCGAGAAGAATTCATTTTGCATTCTCTCAATAGTTGTCTAACTATATTGTTTTAGTAATCCAAAATTAAATAACATACTAGCACTAATGCATTGGATCCTATCAAAACTCTAAGGTTAAGTGTGCTTGGGCTAGAGTAGTGTTAGGATGGGTGACCTCTTGGGAAGTATTCATTTTGCATTCTCACAATAGTTGTCAAACCATATTTTTTTGTAACCCAAAATTAAATAACATACCAACACCAATGCACAAAGATCCGATTAGAACTCCAAAGTTAAGCTGCATGGGTGAGAGTAGTGCTAGGATGGGTGACCTCCCCCATTCATTCTCCTCACACCTAAAAACTCCTCTCTCTCTCTCTCACTCTCTAATACTCTATTTTTTGGTGAAGCTCAAACCTGAGCTTCAACTTGAGCATTTTTCTTAACCTCAAACGGAGAGGTTGGGCTCTTTAGATTGTGGGGGAAGTCAGCTATCTGATAGAAACCTCCATTCGATCCAAGGATCGCTGAAGAAGTGCCGACAAAATCAAATAGTGAAACAATTTAGCCGAATTCAGCCCTCCTCTAGCCAAACCAAGCTCTCCCAACATCCCCACGACCCTCATATGACCTCAACGATGCTGAAAGGTCAATAGTAGGAATTCTTGATCCTAGAAGGTACTTTAGGAAGAGAGCTACCTTTCCCGATAGAAAGCTCAGACTGTCGCACCTTCGACGGGACAACTGTGATTGGAATGCCAACAATAGAAAGCTTGCGTCAACATGGAAAACCAACCGTGTACAAACACATCACGGTTAACGGGTGCGTGGGCTAACTTACACTTCATACCCGATTGGGATGATGAGCACCTTTTCTAAATTGGAAGCCACCGTGAGTGGGCTTACTAACGTCATACACGGTTTAGATGATGAGCATAGTTTAAAGTTAAAAACCACTTACCGATTGTGAGTGGGATTTTATATCATACCCGATTGGGGATGATTAGTGCCTCGAAATGAAAACCCACTACTTAGTGGTATTTTAAACATCACAACTTAGAGGAGTGATGTGAAAATCACGCGGAAAAACTACTTACCGATTGTAAGTAGATCATAACCGGTTGGTATGATGAAACATCCTCGGAGGAAGTGGAAAACCCATCCATCCGTTATGAGCGAAGATATCCTTATATCCAGTTGGTATGATAGATAGTTGAAAACATATTTTGTCAAAAGTGCTCTCCCCTGACTGTGTGCCACTACTTAAATGATTTGGGAGACCTCTTGACGGGAGCTCGAATAGCTCTGTTAGGTTGTAATCCTCAGTTTTGGAACTTGGGGGCTAATATGTTCGATTTTGGAAAATCACGTACAGTGGGCCCAAGCTAGTGGACACGAGTAGAAGCTCGTAAACAAACATCAGATATATGTCATAAAACTTTAAATAGTTTGGCCATGGTACCAAGACAGGACCGACATATTTAGTCAACTAGTGGCAGTGCGACATGACAAGTCTCCATACTAGTTAAGACAAGCAACTACAAGTTGAGTTGATGGTTGGGGTCATTGGACCAGTGACACCATAGATTATAAGGCATGAGATGAAAATACTGATTGTGCATGCACTATGTGTACGGGACCTTCAAGATGCCCAAGAGGGGTAGTGATGTGTCCTAGGGTAGTTCGACCTGGTGGATATAAGGGTAGTTCATCGGACCAGGTGACCTTGTGAAGCTCGACGTAGCTTCATTGCGCACGAGACCGGGGTGGGGTCAGGATGAGGTCTCAGTCCTCATACGGATATGGAGAATTGATTTCGGGATTGAGGGTCAGATGTCATGTACATCCACTCATTCTCAGGGTAGAAGTGGACGTGATTCTATCTAGGTGGCCGGTAAAGTCGCTCCGATGCCACAAGTGGGTTCAGTGGACGGGCTGGCCTGCGATTGTGTGTTTTGACCTTCATGATGAAGGATGTGTGTTGGGTGATGACACACCGTGATTAATAAGAAATGATGAAAAACCAAGATTTTTAAAGTGGAGAAAATCTAAAGAAAATTAAGGAGTCTAGCACACCCCAACTTAAAAATGTCACCCTCGGTAGGGTAAAGGTTTTAAAAACTAGTATTTGAGGAAAGGATATTTTAAAACAAGGTAAGGAGTTTGGTACACTCCTATTAAAGTTGTTTTGTTTATGAAAACTCACTCCTAACCCCTGTTCACTGAGTTGTAGAACTCACCCCCTCCCTTTTACCCCTTTCAGGAAACCAAGGGAAAACCAATCTTAAAGACTTCTCTGTATAGGAACTATAAAATTAGGTATGTCTGTTTTTTAGTTTTGTATAATGTTATTTCAGGAAAGGTACAGGTTTAAAGGATGTCTTACTCCTCCCAGGTTTAAAAGAGGGGAAAACCCTTAGTAAACCAGGAAAAGTGGCGGGTTGCTCGTGAGGATCCGACCAAACCGGGTTGAGGCATGACAACCGGACTGGTTCGGGGTGAACCGCACCCGAACCGGGATGAACCATAATGAACCGATTCAATGATTCATTTTTCTAGGTGGCTTGAAAATGTCAATTTGGGGAATTGAGGCAACCATTAGATAGAAAATGAATTTAGAAAATTTTCAATTTTAGAAAATCAGTCGAATCAGGTCCGAAGCGACCGATTTTCAAATTTGGGATAGCGAACCCAAACGGACCGGACGGGTCAACGGTGCCCCGTTAGCAGCCACGCAAACACGAGCAGCCAATGGGAGGTTGCCATGTGTCCGTTCAATGGTTAGTGAACATAGACCAATCACAGCACCCCATGGGGCACATCTACCATGTCAACATCTTCAACCTTCAGCCGCTAACAAAGAGAACGGAGGAGAGAGAGAAGCTAGAAAAGTTGGAGTCTCTAACAACTCAAAAAACTCTCTGGTCAGGTTGCCGGTGGTCGAGTCGGAGGCCGAGTCTTACGGCAGTGGGTAGCCTAAACAGTTGCTGAGCTCCCTATATAAAGAGCACCACTCCATTCATTCTTAGCATCCCACAATTGAGTGAAGAAGAAGAAGAGTACATTTTCCAATGAGGAGCAAACCAGAGCTCCAACGATGGGACTTTTCTCAATCTCTGAAGCCACATTGGGTGTCTTTGAAATCGGGAGGAAGTCCTCTACCTAGCCCTACCCTCCGTTCAGCTTGAGAGCCACCGAGGAGGAACGAGGTAACTCGAATAGTACTATCGCTCCTCGGTCAAAAAACTGCTCAACCCCCTACCACCACTTCGAGCTTTCCCCCAACCATTTGAGGCCAAACCAAATCCCCTACACCCCACATGGAGGTGTCCCAACCTTCCATCGGGCTAAGAAGGTAAGCTCCCTCCGCCGCCCTTCACCGGAAAACACTATTCATGGCCAAGTTCTGCAAAAACTTTAGCAAAGAAATTCACACTGCTCGGATCATCAATTGAAGTGTGGTTTGATCCAAGGAGGATCCCCACAACGAAAGAAATGCATTGGTAGCCAAAGCTCCGGTTAACAGACCCCCACCGATAAGATATCGAAGATTTCTCTCTCTAGACTGTGTTTTCCAGTGAAGCTCCATTTGTGCTCATTTTCAAGTCAAATGAAGTGGTTTAGGGCTTAAAATGATGGTAAAAACATAAGGAAGTCATCCAAAACATAAATAGGGACGATTAACCATGTTTTGATGGTCAATTTGAAGGAATTGAAATTTAGGGGCCAAAGTGCAAATTTTGATAAAGTTGGGCAAATTAGGGATTTTTCAAAAATTAGGGGTCGAATGGTAAATTGATGAAATTGAGGGCATTTTCATGAAATTCACTCACAATTGAGGGCTAATTGGGCAATTTGGATAAAGTGGAGGGCCAATTTGCAACTTTTGAAAAGTTTGCGGTCAAATTCCAATTTTGGGGAAATTGGGGACTAAATAGCAATTTTGAAAAATTAAAGGGCCAATGGCAATTTTGATAAAACCAAGGACCCAAGAAGGGTAATTAAAAAACTTGGGGGCTTAATTGACAAGAAAGGACAAATAAGGACCTAAAGGTAAAAATATAAACTTTAGGGACCAAATTGCAATTAAAGCAAAATGTGAGGGCCTATATGCAAACACCCAGAAGGATGTGGTCCCTTAGTCAAGCCTCCTAATATTGATATTTGTGTCGTGTAGGAGCAGACTGCTCAAACATCGGCTTCCAGGAGCACATCACGAGTCCAAACTCCGTCGGGGCAACCCGTTGAGATTACCAGGTGAGTGGGAATGTTATAATGTCTATTCCGGTTGGAATGACAGTTCAACTTTGAAAATGATTTTCTCAGAATTAGCCTTCTCTGATTGGGTGACTCTACTTAAACTATTTGGGAGCTAATTCGAGGGTTTAGGCTCGGTATGCCAGTGGGGCCAAAGCCGATGGACACGGGTATGGACCCGTCCAGAACTAGCATATGACAAGTGATGATAAAAGACCCAAATAATAGGAAATTGTGTGTGATACCCACCGATCCAAGTCTGAGTTGTTGAGTTTGTTGGGTCAAACCACTGCTCGGCCGAATTCAGGTCGTCGAACCTATTGGGCTAGTGCGCATGGGCCGAAGCCAAGCCAACAGATAGTTGCACTAGAGGGCCAAAGATAACGGTTATAACTTAAAATATTCTTGATTGTTCATGCACTATGATATTTGGGCCATCGGTACACCTGGAATAAGATAGTTATGGAACCTAAGGACCATCGGACAACCTAGGGTGCATAAGGGTGGTATGTTGTTCAATAGGTCGAGAAGCTCGAGTAGCTTCCTGCGCACTAAGACCGAGACAGTAGGGGAAAGGATGTCTTGTCCCATAAAGCAGACATGATGAAGTGATCAGGGTTTGAGGGTCTGATTATTGATGTCCACTCAAACTTTAAGTAGAGGCAGTGCACCTCTATTAGGGTAGATAGTAAAGGCGCTACGGTCCACAAGTGGGAGGGTTGGGGATCGTTCTGCGATTGTGTGATCCCTCTTATGATAAGAGGGTAGTTGTTGATTGTGTGAAAAGAAAACCTGATAAAGAACTACTGATGAAATATTGAACATTTAAAATTGCTAAGTTGAACATTTCCTAAAAGATTTTTTCCACACTCAATGAGTTGTCGAACTCACCCACTCCCTATAAATATTTTTCAGGAAGGAACGTGACTATACCAGCCCCTTCCTCTCTAGACCCCAGGTATAAAGATTTAAAGTTTCAGTTTTGTTTAATGTTGTCACACCGTGTTTTTAGTAACCTAAAATTTCGGTCAAAAAATTTACTAGAATTGTACTATAAGTTTAAAATTCAATTGATATAATTGAAACAAATTTGATTTAAAATAAAATGAAAAGTGTTGTTTTGACCAAAATAAATAACTCAATGAAATGGATAGGGTAAATACCTAGTAAATTTTTTTAAGTGAAAATAATGAGATAATTGCGTGAATTTGGTTTAGTACGAAACTATTAGCACTTGTAGTATTAGTCGTATGACCCTACCATAAATACCCATAAATTAATGACTAAATTTAATTATTGGAATTAATACTCATAAATACCCATAAATTAATAACTATATTCAATTATTGAAATTAATACCTACATTCAATTATTTGAATTAATACTCATAAATACTTATAAATTAATACCTACATTAAATTATTGGAATTGATACCCATAAATACTCATCAATTTCCCAATTTAATGAGAATAACTAACAACATTAATACCCATAAATACTCAAAATGTAGTAATAAATCTTCCCCATTTAACAAACAATTTTAAAGTTATATAAGGAGCTTAAAACAATTGATCAAAGCAACACCAACTAAGCTAAGAAAGCAATTTGAGTAGAACAGAGCTACTTGGTCCACTGGTCCTTATTCAAACCTCAAACATCATATTTACCATTATCACATTAGATCTACCATATTAATACCCCCTACCTATGAAATTCTCAATCTTGACATCCACCATGCAACAACCAAATTTAAGGAAAATGGGGAAGTATCGGAGCAGAGAAACACCAACGGGTACTTGGGAATCCCTCTAGGATGAAAATATCTCTGGATAAAAGGTGAGTGGGCTAATATACACTTCATACCCAGTTGGGATGATGAGCACCTTTTCTAAATTGGAAGTCATCGTGAGTGGGTTTATTCACATCATACCCAGTTGTGATGATGAGCACCTCAGAAATGAAAAACCACTTGTATGTGGAATTTTAACATCACACTCGATTGGAGTGATGTGAGAACTAAGCGGAAAACTACTTACCAGTTGTAAGTAGAGAAAATTATACCCAGTTGGTTTGATGGACTTCCTTGAAGGAAGAAAAAAAAAACCCCGCTTGTCAGTTGTAAGCGGAGATATCATCACACCCAGTTGGTGTGATGAATTGAATGATGATTTTTGTCAAAAGTGTTCTCCCCTAACTGTGTGCCAATGCTTAAAATTTTTGGGAGACCTTCTTGACGAGAGCTGGAACATCTCAAATAGGCCAAAGGCCTTGGTTTTGGAACTTGTGGGGCTAAATGCCTGTTTTTTAAAAATCATGTATAGTGAGCCCAAGGCCAATTGGCATGAGCAAGAGCCCGTAAACAAACATGATATATTAAAGCCATGAAAATTCTTAATGAATGGATTATGTGATTTCGCCATGGTACCAAGACAGGACCAACATACTCGATGGACTGGCGGCAATGCATCAAGGCCAGGTTGATGGACCAGTCTAGACAAATAGTTGCATGTCGAGTTGAGGGTCAGGGTTGTTGGACCAGTGGCACAAAAAATAAATGACTTTGTGTAAAAACTATTATTTGTGCATGCACTTGAGGTTTGGGACCATTAAGACACCAAAGAGTGGTATTAATGTGTCCTAAGGGCTACTAGACGACATGATGGAGATAAGGGCAGATTGTCGTGCCAACAGTCAGGGAAGCTCAACGTAGCTTCATGTGCGTGAGATTGGGGTGGGGTCGAGGTGGGGTCGGGATGAGGTCTTCGTCCTCATACGGGCACGAAGTATTTTGGGTCTAAGGATCGAACATCTAGGATGTTCACTCAAACTCCGAGTAGAAGTCAGGGACTTCTATTAGGGTGGATGGTAAAGACGATCCAATCCACAAGTGAGTGCAATCGTTGTAACTGCATCTCGCGAATGTGTGTACCCTTCCTGATGAAGGGCATGTGTTTATTTGTTAAATGCCTCCCGAGGTAAGGGGATGGGCTAAGAAAGCTAAACACACCTAATATGAAAATGGGAAAAAGGTTCCAAGACTTGAGAATCCTTGGAAAAGAAATGGTAAATCTTGGGAAAAGATTTTGGTAAGGAAATTAAATTTGAGGAAAACCCTTTTAAAAGAAAATGTTACCTTTGGTAGGGTAAAGGTTTTGAAAACTAAAATTTAGAAATAAATCCTTTTTAAAGAAAATGGTAACCTTGGCATGGTTTGTATAAAGTTGTTTATCTTGAAAAACTCACTCCCAGCACCCGCTTATTGAGTTGTAGAACTCACCCCCTCCCTTTTTCCCCTTTTAGATAACCAAGGGAAAAACTAAACTTAAAGACCTCCTTGTATGGGAACTGTAAAGATAGGTATGTCTATTTAAAAGATTATTAATTTTGTATAATGTTATTTCAGGAAATACAAGAAAAAAAGATGCATTACTCCTCGCGGTTTAGAAAAGGATAAAACCCTTAATGAACCAAAGGGAGTGGTGGGTTGCACATGGGGATCTAACCAAACCTGGTCGCGGTGTGACAAATGTTGTCTAGGGAAAACATGACAGGTACTACGCCTGACTCTCTTTGATCTCCTAGAGGAATCCCTCTTTGAGGTCCAAGAGAGTGGCGGGTTGATCACAGGACCTCGACCAAACCAGGTCAAGGCGTGACAAATTTAGTCCAAAATCAAATCAATTTGAGTGATTTGTTTGATGGTGTGTAACCAAAATTCGTCGGGCGAGAATGGGGTGCATGCAATATTCAGACGAGTTGGATCAACCAGACTCAAATTCGAGTAATACAACTTCCTATCTTCTCTTTTTTAAAATTAAATTACCGTTTTTTCCCTTTTGATTCCCCTCAATAATTTAATCCTAAATCATGGTCTCGTTTGTTTGAAAATCAGCTTTTTTCAAAAATCCTTGTTGCTTGGGAAATTGATCCTTAATATGATTATATTTTTATTCCTATCTCAGGCTCCCATTCTCGCTTTCAACCTTGGTTTATGATCTGATTCGATTTTCAATACTGATTTGGGATTCTATTCCTAATTTAGGTTTTCATTCTTGGTTTGGTATCCCATTCTCAGTTTAGGTTTTCATTCTCGGTTTGATATTCTATTCTTAGTTTAGATTTTTATTCTTGGTTTGGTTTTCATTCTCGGTTTGGTATTCTATTCTTAGTTTAGATTTTTATTCTTGGTTTGAGATTTCATTCCTAGTTTAGGTTTTCATTCTCGATTCAGGATTTTATTACTAGTTTAGGTTTTCATTCTCAATTTAGGATTTTATTCTCGGTTTAAGTTTTCATTCTTAGTTCAGGATTCTATTCCTGGTTTAACCTAGATTTCTAATCCACTTGGGCTTAACTCTAGTTCCAAAAAATTTGGTGTTACAAATAATGACCAAGAAAAGGGGAAAATATTGAGACTTAGAAAATATGGATGAGAGTTTTATAAATAGGTTATCGATACACGAATTGAACAAACCCGGACTGAGGGGAAAATTGACATTTTGAGAAATTATGGGACGGTAAAATAATATACTACTTAGAACCCAACTTGACCTACGTTGTATTATGTGATTTGTATAGTTTAAATTGCTCCCAATAGTCGAGAAGGATCCTCGATCAAAGATACTTCGAAAAACATCCGAAATGAACAAGTTTTCAAATAATCAGGTGAGTGAGTTTTATAGATAACGAGTAATATTGAACCAATCGTGGTTCTTTACAAGTTTTATTAAACCATTGAAAGTAGAGAGTATGATAGGTCTTATTTAAATGAGGAATGGAATATGATAAGTGTAAAAAGATATGAAATGGAGTATGATTAGATGACCAAGTGAGTAGTTGTAATGGTGTATACATCATTAACAATGATAGGAGGGGATAATTATCTCAAAATGTATATTGAGAATGTAGTATATAATGCACATACCCCTCGCACTCGAAGTTCTCGTGTATGAGAACTTAGAGAGTGTTTTTTGTATATTGATATGTGATATGGGAAAGAGTTACTGGGATAAAATAACAAGTTAAAAAACTATAGTAGATAATAGAAAATGAAGAACTCATAAAAAATACAGTAAAATATTGAATAATAAAAAAAAGATTGAGTAATTACTCGAGTTGTAAATTATATTGTGACTCAATGTCAGTAAATATATTCACTAACATGTGAGTTTACCAAAAAAAAATATTTCACATGTTTGAAGGAGTAAAAAAGAGCATTGGTCAAGCCAAATTAAATAATCACACACAATTAAGGTAAAAAACTTGACAGCCGTAGATTCTATATTTACTTATCAATTATTGAATTTAAGAGGAAAAATATTTATTTATTTTTGGTACATTATTTAAGTTTAAAATTTTTATTGAATTTAATAAGTTTTTGTATTCTAAGTATTTATTATTTCAATACTATTTTGTTAAATATGCACACCAAAATAAGATCGAGTGCATATAATATGTTATCATTGAACCCGACACGGGAAATCGGGTCCAATAATGACACCTCAACTCATGTGAGGCATCGTAGAAGACATACAATTCTTAGAGAAGACATCTAAGCCAAGTATCATCGGGAGGCAACCAAAGACACTTCTCAGGTCCAAGTCACGCAGCTGAGCAATCAAAGACACCCCTTGTCCGTGGCATATCCAAGCAAGGAGTGTCACACGAACTCAACCTTAAGATCGAGTATTTTTAAGCCCCGATCGTACATGTTAGGCTATCCAATAGTCCTTATCTGGGGTCCAAAGAGAAAATTAATATCCATAGATGTGTCACGTGGTGTCAACCTTGTAAAGGTTATTTTCTTTCTTGTTTTTTTTATCTAGAGGGTAATTTTTCTACCAACCATAGTGTATACTCTCTTCCATTTAAATTTTGCACCTATGGTAAGAGGTACTTAGATTTGTCAAGCTCACACGCACGAAATTTAACATTATCACGGGTCTCGGATCCAACCCGAACTACGAGCTCATGTTTTCAATTTCAAAGGAAAATATATAGTACCCAACATTTGTGATTTTCACTTCAGCCGAACTATTCAAAACTATTTCAAAACATCATTAAATTTAACACAAGTGACTTTCTTGCCGAGAATGATCTTATCAAGCCGAATTATCCCAGGGGTATAAGATAAAGGAGGAGAGTCCAAACGAATTACCTACTGTAAGTAAATTTACCTCGGTATTATTTCTTTTTACAGATGAGATTAAATTATTTCCATTCCTTTCAGATGTTATGTATTTCGGCAGGCCAAAGGCTTTAGTACCTTAATAAGGAAAATACCAATCTCAAATAGCATACCCTAGAGGTCTCCCGCTGGAGTGGGACTCCTAATCCAGGGCTAAGCCTGGCCCTTTTGGTCCCTGTATTGCCTAGAAACAGGCAACCCGATCCAGGCTACAAGGTTGAATGGGCTTGCCTCATATTATCAGCAACAAAATGTGGTAGATAAGAATGGATAAGGATTTGTGCCACACTAATTTGGGCACAACGCTAGAATGAACAATGAAGGTTCTAGACCAATCCAGTTCCGCACTAGCCCAAAGCCCTAAACAAATAAGAACAATCAGCCTAGTAAGGCCATATTAATATGGTTTAGGAGTGTTTAAAATAGTAAACCATTGTTGGGTATAAGGGGAGGGTGACCAAAAACAACTTGATATTCGCGGATCAAACCAGATTGCCTTTGCACCAAAATAGGATGAAAGTAAAGAAATCAAACCAGATTGCCTTTGCATCAAATAGAGATACACGTAAATCTGCTTGATGGCACTAAGGCGCGGTTGTTTTTTTAGTATTTTTCGTTAAAAATGTTGTTTTTAGAAAAAAAATAAAAGTAAGTTACAAATGAAATTATTACCAAACAAAAAATTGCCAACGAGGCAAGCAACTACCTCAACCTCTTCTCTCCTTCTTCATTACATGTCCATCGATTCTTACTCCATTTAAATCATCCAAAAATGGAGAGAGAAGCCTATCGGCTGTGTCCGTTTTTACAGGCTCCGTGTTGATCTCTCTGGTGCTCCGGTCGCCACCACATTGATGGCGGTCGGCACCTCTCCCGCAGCAGCCCCGCGTAAGGTGATGGTCGTGGCCGATCCCACCAACGAGTCATCCACCGCCCTCCAGTACGCTCTCTCCCACGGGGGCCTAACCGACCAAGACGAGCTTATCCTCCTCCACGTCAAGGCCCCGGCCGTCACGTCATGGAAGACCACATTCACCACCCTCTTCAGGCGGCACAGCCACCACTACCACCAACAAGAGGACGGCAACCTCAACCACAACCACCTCCTCTTCTTCCACAGCCAGCACCGGGGCCGTGGCGTCCGCGACTCCATTGGCGATGCCAGCTCCACGACCAGAGGAGCCGCCCGCAAAGGAAGGATGATGACGGCAGCTGTCGGACGAGCCCCGGAGTCGACGGACTTTCTGGAGGAGATGAAGAGCACCTGCGAGCTGACCCGACCGCAGGTTCGGGTCCGGATCGAGAGGGCAGAAAATAAGGAAGGGAAGGACAAGGCGACGGTTGTCCTTGACAAGAGCAACTTGCATGGGGTTGACGCCATCATCGTCGGGCAGCAGCGCCGGAGCCTCTCTATGGCCATATCAGGGTACGTAATAAAAAAAATGCACGCACCAACTTTTCCATCTTCTTCTGCAATTCCCATAATACATTTACAGCTTCATATTCGAGGGTTTTATACGCTGTAGAAATCTAGAAAATTAAGCCGCAAACGATGCATCAACTTCAACTTCAGGCTTAAAGTGATTTTTTCCATCCAAAAAGATTAGCCTTTAATGTAGAATTTATTTATAAAGCTAATTATGTGGAAGAAATAATACATTTTAGTGTAAAATTCATGAAAAAAAATCAGGTTCAAGAGATTATCTGCGGTGGCCGGGGAACCAGCAAAAGGGAAAGACACGGCGGAGTATTTGATAAAGCACAGCAGATGCGACTGTGTGGGTGTGCAGAGGAAAGGTCAGAACGCTGGTTATCTTCTCAACTCCAAGACTCGCAAAAACTTCTGGCTTCTAGCTTGATCAATTCATGCATCATTTCCTCAATCTGCACCAGGGCATAATCATCATCTTGACGGTTAGAAGAAGAATGAATTTTAAAATTTTCATAGATCGTCTCTGGTTCCTAGATTGTGGAGATACTAAGATTGATCTAGGGCAATCACCTATATCTAGATGCTCTACTGTATATAGTATACGGCCGGAATTGCAACATGAAATGGTTTATCCTTCTTTTATCAATATGTAAAAGAAAGATCATATTATGTATGTCATTTTGAGTCTTTCCCTTGTCCTCCAAGTTCCAAGTGAGAAACTGTTTACCAAGAAATGGAGTAAAAAAGTTTTTTTCTTATGGGTTAGCATGCAAAGTGTGGTTGGGCATGGACACTCCGAGTCCATGAGCCACTGGGAAAATGCAGTTAGAAAAGAAGCCCCACTATATAGAATTGATCAAAGTTGGCTCAACAGATGAATATATGCATATATAGAATTGATCAAATATATAATGTAGCAGAATAAAAACTGCCTCATCCCCTTTACAGCAATTACCATCCACAGGTAGAAAAGTGTAATATAGCATAATCTGAGATCAATGCTTGATCGATCATATTTAGAATTTTAGTTCTTTCATGCATGAGAGAGGAAACTCAATGATATGTTGGTGTGGGGGGAAAGAGGAGAGGAGAGGGTAATATAGACAACATGAGCAGAGAGGCATATAGACCAACCCCAAAATTCACCTTGGACCCCCTAATACACAAGTTAGAGTGCTTACCTAGATGATCATATGTTAAGTTCTTGCTAAGGAAGCCATTGAACCCCAAAATTCACCTTGGACTGCCCAGGTGCCTTTCCATGTACATTGTGACATTAAGAATCAACATTTTGCAGCAGCGGAGATATCAAAGTAAAATGGCTGGATAGCAGCCAGTGATATAATCATAAGCTAATAATGTCTTCAAGGTATCCACAGAAATAGAAGAAGCCTATTGAAGTGCTGCTGCTGCTTCAGCTTCCAAGTTGATATCAAATGAACCGAAGTTTCGATGCTTACCATCAGCCATGTTGGTCAGCTCAAACCCTTTATTCGGGAGCTGATTTATGAGAAGGGTCTCCAGTTGGCAAGCCAAGCTTTTCCCTAAGACTTTGAAATAGATGAAGGTCACATTCTGCATGCCTTCTTTGGTACGGTGGGCATGCACTCTTCCTTGAATATCATCCGTCTGCAGCAAAAGATAATCGTATAATGATACAGGAATTAGCCAAAATCTCATCCATACACCAGACCCCTCCAGTAGACTCCAATTAAAACGACCACTTATCCCTTTTGAAAATTTTGAGCTTTTGCTTGTTGGTTGGACAATGCTCCCAAGTGATGTACATGCATGAAATTTACTGAACAACAAACAGAATGAAACCATAAACAGATTTTCATTCTCATGGCCACTAGCCAAAAGCACATATATTTGCCCAGTTATGTATGTCCATTAAATGGCAAAAGAGGTGAAATCATGAGGTCCCATCAGCTGTCATGCTCAACTGGGGGTGTGAATTCCTAAAACAGAGCTCGCACTAGGGCTTTCTTGTATCCGCATGCTCTTTGACAGGTCGAATTAATTAAATGACAATGTGTAAGACAACTACAACCTTCAAATAACAGACTAGCATACCATTACAATAGCATACCTAGAGAAACAAACTAGCTCACCAATTTCAGTCCCATTTCCCAGCCATGAAACTGACTATGTTCATAATGCGTAACAAATTTCTGGCCGGGGTCATTAATGAGAATATTTTTAATATCATCATAGCAGAGCTTGTCAAGTATTTGCATCCAAATTTAACTGATAATAAAAGTATGATAGAGAAAATTACCTGTCCCACATAAATCTTCTTGCCGGGTACAAACATAAAGTAGACTACTGAAGCACCAACCGTTGATGGAGGGGGTTCCTGCCTCCTAGCAATATCAAAATACTGAATTTCTGCTGGGGCGGATAACTGCTTCATCTCATAAAGCTCACACAACTTCTTAAGGCATATAAGATTTACAGCCTTCTTTAGTTCGGACTTTAGGTCATCATTCAGCCTTTTTGGATCCATGCCATGATGGAGCTCACTTGTACCAATCTTATCCAGATTGGCATGTTTATCACTGGGGCCTTTCCCAACTTGAACTGAGCAATGTCTCTCAACTTTCGCACAGTTGAAGTCACAAAATGTTACTTCACTGTATTGCAAGTACAGTTCTTCAGCCTGTCGGATTATTGCCTCAGGCACACCTTCCCTCCTAGCAGTTTCGAATGCTAGACTTTCTCGACAAACACCATCAACCAACTTCCATGTTGGTACAGTCTTGCCATCAACACACTTTGTGCCCATGGCTTTGTACACAGTATTATTAGTTTTCAAAGGCAAATCAAACAATCCATGCAAATGAGTTGACACAATTCCAAGGCAGCCAATCTTATCCAACGTCTGCACTATGCTACCTGCAATGCAGGTTCCCTTTGCTATTTCTGTCCCCCGACAAATTTCATCTATGAGGATTAGACTTCTTGGAGTGACTTGGGTTATGATAGATCGGATCTCTGACATCTCTACCTAAAAAGCAAAAACAATCACCACAATGCTGAAAGATATAAAAGTATTGTCAAGAGGAAATAATAATTGAAATTTATGTCTACCCCTTATCAATACTTTGTCAGGTTTAATGCAGGCTGTTTTTCACTTTAAAAAATCACATTCAGGTCACATGTCATAATCTCAACATCTTTGAATCATGGTAAATTGGAGAAATTGATTATGACAACTATGCATCATTGTCATAGAAGGTAACACTAAGAACAGAATATGACTGGGCACAAATTAATACATAAATTTTCCACAATAAATTTCAATTAATAACATGGTATTGGATGATGGGCTTTACTGTGTTTTTTATTTCACTAATTTCTACATCCTTAAAACCACCCATCCACCCACCCAGAAGACCAACCTAGTACGAGTAAGTGGCATTCATACTACTAGATTGTATTCAATTTCAATCAACATGATAACCCTCTCACTAAGTTGGGTTGACACTACAACCAATCACAATGATAATAGCGGTTTTCCTTCAATGAAAAGAAAAATTGACTATCTTTAACTCTGCTAATATCAACTAAATTTTGAGCTATAATGCAATAGAAAACTAAAATAATTTGCAATTTAGAGTATAAATTTATTTCTAGATTAAAATGACAAGAATAAATGAATGGATTTTAAAATTCTACTCTAATTTGATTCAGTACAACTATTTTCATTTAGCCTATCATTTGTAAGTTTGATTTTAGCATACATATCATGAAAGAGCTGTAGGTATCTCTTCATTTTATAGATGTTCCACATGTAATGCTGGTGAATACTAGTTTTATATCTCATCTATATTGTGATTTAATATTTCTAGGCAACACAAATAAGAAATAGATTGAGACAAAACAAGATCCAAGTTGTGCCAGCTTGTCAATTATATTGAAAGGGGACAAGAAGAAAAAAATAAAATATTAAAAATAGGATAAAGAAAAACCTGAAATGAACTCTTCTCATCAGCAGGGCTATCATGAGATTTCATATGTAGCATAATCGAATCAAAATGTGGTATTACTGCTGATTTGGCAGGGACCATCAGTCCGCACATCCCTAGTAAAGTAGCAGCACAAATTGATCGAAGCAAACTCGATTTGCCTCCACCATTGGGCCCTGTCAAGAGAAACAAAGATTGCATCTCTACTGTATTATCCACAGCACTGCCTTGAGCTGTGTCCAGCCAGTATGGTGAGACTCCAGTCAATTTCAGCCTTGTTGCATCTAACGATTTCATGTCCTGCACTCAAAAGAAATTAAATTCAATAAAAGATATTTCCAAACCGGATCTAACAGCATATTTTTGCATATGCAAACACAAAATTGATATCTGACAATAAATAATGAGCAATTCAACTTCTTACCAGATTCTCATTGCATGTGACTATGGTGGGGAAGCACCATTTCCTTCTTCTGCCTTCACTGCAAAGGCCATATATATTTGAAATGAACTCATGGTACATAATGAAGATACCCAAGTCTGAGAATGTAATATGGTGTATTCCAAGAATGATCAAGAAAATGGGCATGATTCCATTGGAAAATACAGAATTATAGCGAAATATTCTTCATAGGCATCCACAACTAGTAACACTGTTGGAACTTAGTTTGTGTCCAAGAATATGCTCTAGAGTTAAACTTAATATTTCAGTCCAACCAATGTAAAATAATGGAAGAAAAGGACTATCATCAAAACATTGTCAATTACCAGCACTACTTGATCTAAAATTCATTTAGAACATAAAATGTATATTATCAAACCCTTTATAGCATAAATAAAAATTCCAACCTCACATGAGAAAACAATGTCTTCGCAATAACCAGCATCGTGGAGGCAAAAACAATGATGTTCACTTTCACTTGCAGCTCCTCAGATAGTTGCCTTAAAAGTTCCAAAACTCGTACCTTAGCTTTGTCACTAGCCTCATGGTATCTGAATGAGACGTCCCTTAGTTAAAAGAACCACCAGAACAAGTGTATGGTATAAGTTATTCTCAAGCTCTACTTATTTTCCTTGCTTTTGATATGAATGCCCCATAATTTTCACTCAACATATTCTAAAATCTTCCAGCTGCTCTAAGCAGTTGTGTGAACGATGAGGCAGCCAAAGCAATTCCTCTATAAGTAAGATAGTGTCAATTTCATCAACAAGATGAACTTACTAAACTAGGATAGATGTCCCTGTCAAATCATCAACCAATTGAAAAATATGAGGCATTATTTACCTGACACACAGAGAAAAAAGTTTGGCATAATATCTTGATTCCAAGGAGCCATAGGTTATGCACCCCTAGTAAATTGTGAATGAGTGATCCTTCATATTTATTAGGACTCAACGAGATACTATTAAAAATCATAGGATTGGGTGAACCATTTTCCAGCTCTTAGCACTAACTTCCAAATTTTGACACTTTAGTACTTTTTGTGTCTGTATCCATTAGGATGAAAAGAAGAGATGTTAAAGGTTCAAAACAAAAACCTTACTTGACCCAATTAAAAGACAGTTTTCAAATAAAACACATACCTAGCTAGGGCACCCTCAACCTTTGAAGTGGTAAACCACTCCTCCCCGACTTTTCTACCTTTTGAATCTAAAGCATGCTTAAGCTGCTTTATCTGTTCTTCACCAGGAGTATCACCCCAAATTGTTGGAGTAAATCGTCTCCCCTTAAACCAAACCGCTTCATGTTCACGAGAATATAATAGTTCTCCTTTAGACCCCCCAAATGTGTTACTCATTGCCCTTATTCTTGACAATATGGGGACAAAATCTTCATAAACCTACACAAATATAAAAATGAAGTTATCTCCACATATCAAAACACCAAGAAATAAAAGTGAACACAGACATAACTGGAAATTCCTTCAATTAAGGTTTATATTACATATAGTTGATATTAAATATTTTTTTCTTTTTATAGCATGCCAATAATCTGGTTTTAAAGCAAAATTTATGGATCCATATTCCTGCAGTAATTGATTTCTCACAACATTGTTTGTTTGTTTGTCATCTTCTATTGTATTCAACATGCAATTTTAACAAGTCAGAATGGAGAACATTTACACAATAAGTGTCACTTCAAGTCATAAGAAGCATTACAAAGGAAAAGATGTAACCAAATTGATAATAAAATTGTACCACAGTCTAGAATTACCGCTAAAGATAGAGCCTCTGCAGCTCTTCCAACTTCTGCAATCTCATCCTCTATATGGCTTATCTTAATACGTCCTTTCCATGAAGACTCCATGTCCTCAAAAAACTCACCCGGAATGTGAGGAAAAGAATTCATTACTTGATCATTTTCATCATTAAAAGATATTATTTCACCAATTCTGTCAGATACCGATTTACATTGGGTAATCTGCAAAAGCCAAAGATTAGGAGGATCTAAAAATATTGCTAATGATACAGATAGTGGACTTCTAAGGGTGGATCTAAAAATATTGTTAATGATACAGACAGTAGACTTCTAAGGAATCCCTTGCATTGCTTATTATTTGAACCTACCAATAATGTGCCTTACAATCATTTTATGAAGAGAATAAATCTTTAACTAGTTAACAGCCAGGGTTAAACACTAACATAGTACAATTTCAAAGAAAAGTGGTAGTTTTCTTTAAATGGGAAAATTTGTGAATTTGTGCATATTATTAAAATGCATACACAAACTTTGAATTTCATGAAATAAAAAGATACATCTACATACTCACCAATGTCTCAAATTCAACTTTTAATCCAGTTGCAGCCCATGTAGGGTCCATCAATAATTTTAGAATATCATAGAGCTCAGGATTACTTTTCATTTGAAGAACTTCATCTAACACATCCTTTATTCTGCAAAACTCAACATGATTGGTTTCCCTCAGCTCAAGAAGTTTCACTAGCTGCAGGAAATATCAAAGGGAAACAAAATAGATGAACAAACCACTCAGTAACAATATCTGACTAAAGATGCAAATAAGAGCCAAAAATGTAGGATCATGCTTCATGTTCAAAAACATATATTCAATAGTGTTCAAATGCCCATGAGCAATATGAACTATGAGTAAATAAAAGAACTTCAAAATGAAATTTAGAGAACTCAACAAATTAAAGAAAAATAACTGTCTTTTGTAAATTTAAAGAAAAATATAAACTATCCCTTTTAGTGCATAGATATGAATATAGATTGAATACTGCTCCAATCAAACAAGTTCCCAACAACTAAATATGAAATCAAGTTTAGTGGAATACAGTGGCCAAATATGGATGTTGGTGTAATTGTAAGTCATCATTACATTATCCCAACATAAAATAAGAATAAAGACCATCAAATATCTACAAGTTTTTTTATTCAAGTAGAAAATAAAATGTAAAAGAAAAGATTTGGTACCCTTGACAAGCAGCAATATAATAACTCATCTATTTATACAGAAAGAATACAAATATATAACCTTGGCAGAGGAGACACAAGTAAAAGGAGGGACAGGGCATGTCACATCATTCACGAGTCGGCATATTGCTGCCCAAATAAGACAAATAAAAGAACTCAACATGTCATGACCATGATAGAATGAAATAAGATCATTCACACTAAATATACACAAAATGCAACCACAAAATATCAGCTGAATTTAAATATGGCCATTTGTAAAGAATTTTTTATTAGAAGGAATAATGGATAAACTATAACTGTCTAAATTAATGACAGAGAATATTCACATTATATTAGTTTAAAACCTGAAACAATGAGAAAAAATTCCCAAGTTACATCAACATATGTGTGGTTTGTTTTTGTCCAAAATATTTATCTTAATCTACCCTAATCTCATTACTTCAGTACGATAAATTGCTTGATAATTTTATCAGTCCTAATAGAGATCATTCCATATCTTGACAACACTAAATATGAGATGAGGATTTTACCATGCTAATCTCAATTGATATCTTGCATAGTAATCATAACAATCAATCATTACAATTCCATGCTCCTTTTAAGGGAAAGGATACAGACTGTACCATCAACAGTAAAGAAAATATGAAGAAAACTAAAAAAATAAAAATGGCATTTAAAAAAAATTATTTTGAGTATCTCAAGTATGCATATAGATATCTCTATAAAATGGCCGATTATCAGTGATTTTACTAATGGAATACCTTGAATTGTTGTTGCAATCTCATATGGGGGAGGATTGAGGAGAATATCTCGAATATACCTGTAAATCAAAGTTATAATAAGTGTAATTAGAAGTACAAAAATATTGGAAAATAAACTAAAAGACCTCAGAATTTTATAAGCATTCAAACATACAGCACAGGCAAGCCAGTGCAATTTGCTGGAAGCAAAACCTTCAGCAGATAAGGTATTCCTTCAGTTTGTATGGCACCTAAAGAGGAAGAAAGTCAAGACTTTCTAATTATGATCAGGAATGATAAATCAAGCTACCAAAAATCAGACAAACTAACCAATTTGGGTAGCTGTTCCTAGTTGCAAAGGATGTGGTCTATTGTCTGCACAAACTGAGACATTTCTAAATGGAGTTCTGTCATCAAGTCCATAAAGCTCCCTCACCTAAACATTTGTTGTAAACATCACAAAGGGAGCCATTAGCAATATAATCATACATAAAGAATGCACAGATAGGCATGTTTAGAAGGAAACCTTGAGAAGCAATCCTGTCAAGGGGTCAGACTCAAACCATTCAAAGTTTCTGGAACGACATTCAGCCCACAATAAGCCTCCTACACCATACTCTCCCCATCTGCTTGTGCCTAACAGATTCAATAGGGAAGAACATATGGAGAAGCTTTTAGTCTGATATAGATTTTTTTTAAGACTCCATGGTTCATATTTTCTTCTCTATTATAGGATCAGCTTGTGTTTCAATAATTTCATATAAAACGGAAATATATATTTTCATTATTTGGTTTATAACTTGATTATTTATCACACACAAACCATTTGTTATCTAGAAACCATAACACATGTGAACTTACAATAGAGTCGGGTTGACCCATTAGGTAAAGCTATTCCAGCATAAGTTCTATTATATACGGATCATATTATTGAGGAAAATAATAGATTCATAAAGATATCTTCTTCCCCCTTTCTAATCTTTCACCCAGACACAAGATACACAGATACACTAGAAGAAATAATGTATAACAATCACCTTCTTTTTTGCCCAACAAAATTTTATCATTACAATGTATAATAATAAATAGCTTAACCCATCAAAACTGTAGTAGTACCTTTTTTGATAGAACATGCTATTCATATCTTTGCTACTGCTAAATTTCTTCTTTTCAAATTGAATGGAAGTATGGAAAAAACTTTTATGCTTAAAATAAGTGATAGAATTCATCTCATTCAAACAGAACCAAAAACCAATGAGAAACTAACCTGATGAATTATGCCGCAATGATACATGAAGAAATAAATAATGACACTGACAAGTTCGAAGCTTAGTAACTACAGCTTCTTCTGTAAGACCATCACTAAGAGAATATGTCTTCATGGTCTCAAAAACTAAAACAATGGAAAACCCTCTTGCTGATCGAGAGATCCCTGAAATTTTCCAATTAATAAGATTAAATTATTGATAACATCAAAATTACCAATAGAAAAAAAAACAAAAAAGTGGTTACATTATCAATTAATGCAATCTTTTTATGTACACTCCAACAAAAGAACAAACTAATTGGATGCTAATTAATTTAGTAAATACTATTTATTTCCAAAGGACAATAAGTTGGAATACCTATTACAGGCATCGGCTCTGGAAACTCTAGATCATGATCAACTCCAACATGCCCATATACATAAGGACTACCAGGATGTGCATGTCTAGACAACAAAAAAATGAAGCATAATTTGTACCAAAAAAAGTACAATGCAGAAAATCCCAAAGTGAAAAACAGAGTTCCTTCAGACATGTATAACATAAAACTCGTAAAATGTGAACGAGATTAAGAGAATATATCCTACAGTTAAAGAAATATTATATATAATCAGTTCCCATATCAAGAAATCCAATAACATGAAAAATATAATAATTAAATCAGAAATTCATGTCAAGGACTCAAGCATGTATTATCTAGTCTCTCCTTGCTTGAAAATCATTATATACTTATTAACAAGACACCAATAGGACTTCTATAATTTCAAAATTGATATTTTCTCCCAAGTGTTTGAGGTTATCAGCAGAAAAAGCCAGATCCTGAAGATTAGCCTCTATATATTCAATCCAATGAAAAGATGCAAAAGAATAATAATCTGTATTTTCATTTACCAAGCAGGTATACAAATTCGCTTAATAAAAGCTGATAAGGGAAAAGAAGAATTATTATTAAGTAAGGCAGCTATAAACAATTATAAAGAAAAAGAAAACTTGACCAGAACACCACAGAATTTACCAATCAAATGGTCAATGCTCAACATCATAATTACCCTGATATAAAACGACTTTTGCGGGATCGTGCTTGGGTTGGACCTTGAACTTCCTCCACTATGCACTGTAGAGTTAAGATAAACATTTGAAGAATATTTTAATGCAGATATATAAGTTACATGTCAGCCGGATGTCAAATTGGATGTCAATATGGCTGAATAATTAGTATGATCAGCATATAAAGTAAATCCATAATAACCACACAACTAATACTCATGAAAGGAAGGATGAATAGGGCAATTTAAAGGAATAGAGTCAAATCCACTTATTGACAAAAGTAAACCATTAGGCAATTGAAAGATGGAGGCACATTAGCTATATGAAATCATGCTAGCAAGATGAGTTACTAAGGCAAACTATGAGGAAAAAATTGGAAAAATCTACCCAGAAGACACAAACTTACCACAGAAAAACCATTTCGGGTCAGATCATCCAAAGTTTGCCGGAGATTCTAGAGAGAAGCCATTTGAGGAAATCATATTTATCCTTATCATCAGAGTGAACATATTCTAATATTTTCTGAATATTATAATTGAAACATACCACAACAGGGCAGCCAGCCCTTGGTATACTATCAGACCACAATCCACCAAAAGGATTCAGACCTGCATATTCAACAAGTATGCATGCATCTATTCCAATTGCTTCATAGAAGTCTCCAACCTGAAAAGGAAAATTGGAAAAGAAGATCCAAATTCACCTTCTCAACCACATTACATAAAACAGTAACGAATAAATGTAAATATATCATATGCAATGGCAAGCAGTTGGATTATAGGCATGCTTAGGCCCAAGAAATAACATACAGACCCTGCAGATTAATACTTCACGTGGAAACTTGGATTTGAACTGCAAGATTTCCCAGTTGAGAGAACCTTCTTTCAGGCTACATTGATAGGAAAAAATATAGTCAACTTTACTGAAAGAAACATACAGTCGTTATAATAATTCTTGTCATTTTAGTTAATTTAATCTTGAGAAAACTAACACTTTGCATGGAAAAAGTTAATCAAGCCAATACTAGGGTGTCAGATTTTTTCTAGCAAATGATACCCTCGACTTAAAAAAAAGTCTAACACAGCTCCACTGCCTTTAGCACATTTTTGAGGGTATCGTTTGTTGAAAAAACTCTTGTGTACCCAAGTGTTATGCTTTGAAATTGAAGGAGTCTTGTTGGAAAAAAAATCTCCAGAAACCCAAGTGTTGTCTCAAGAAACTTTTAGGGGGCACACTGATTGGGTACTGTTTAATCTTCTCATTTTTTTGTTACATTAATCACCTGCAAAAGTTTTTGCTTTAGATTAATTATATTTTTACTATATCCTTTGATAGCTCCTCATGATATACAAAGTGATAAATAAATGTCACTGACCCAAATAATGAATGGAAGAGTTTATATCATTCTTTGTAACACAGTCCCTAAGGCATAGGTGATACATTTATATTAAATACCATGCTTATATTAAGCATTTTCATTAGTAAAAATGTTAGAAATCATTTTCCATAAGGCCTGCTTACTGTATTAAAGATCTTGATCAGGAGAAAATCAAATTTGAAAAAAAAAATCAGCATAAAAACATTTCCGACAGCAGACCATACAACAAAAACTGACAGCACAATAAGAAAGCTTCCACAAGCACTCACTTTCCATTTTTCAGGTTACTATCAACACCAAGTAAATTTGAATACACAAGCCTGTTGATTAAATGGATGGTGGAAGGCTTCTGGCAGATCTGCAACCTCTGCAATGGGAAAGGAAAGAGGAATATTACTTCTTAAGATATGAACAAACAATCAAAAGATTCATCCTTTATAGTTTGATGTAACAAGTTTACCTCTTTCCACCATTTTATATGGGAAGCATCTTTGTCATCAAATGTATTACTGGTTGTCTTCATCTTAGACTTTGCACTTACCCCCGGCGACTGTTGATTTTTTAAAGAAGATATTTGAACAAAAAACCTGCTTCTGCAACCATAACTCATATTAGTACTACCTGCAGGAAATGTACGAGTTTCCTAGGAATTTGTATATTTCAAGGGTATTTTTACTATTTGGAAGCCCACAGAGAACAAAGAACAAATCATAGCCATATCAAGCATAAAGTGCATTCTGGAAAAAAAACTTTCTAACTGATGTGCCTTGATATTTTAAACGTCAATTTTAATCACGAGTTTTGCTTCTATCCAATGGTATGCCTCCAAACAAAACCTAATGAATGCCAAACTGACTAGCCTAGACCAATTTTCAGTCTCTGAGTTGAAGATAATCAATTATAGGCACCAAAAATACGAAATGACAATTTGGATTAATGATACCACACGGTAGAATTCAGCCAAAAAAATACTTTACTCGAGCATGTCTGATATGATGCTTAAAAGTTATATAGGTGAAACAAGGACCCGTTTTAAGTGTGATGCGAATCACCATTGTGTGAAGACACCTAAACACTAAGTTTCATGATAAAGCAGAAAAGAAAAGAAAGAAGAGAAAGCCTAAATTCTACACGTCGGTTGAGATGGTGCATGAGAAGCGTAATGAACCCACACAAATACATAAGCGCCCAAAAAGATAACAAGGGCAAATAAAAGGAGCCAGAGTGGAAGGTTTTACGGGAAGACATTCGGGGGAGAGGATATGACGTATCGCCGGGCAGGGTGGCGGAGAAAGGCGACAATAGGATGCCATAGGGGATGTGAACTGACTGCAACTCTACGGGCTGCGAGATAGTACATGGTGCCTTAACTTCGGGGGCGAGGCAGTTGACTAGGATTAGCAGGGATTAAAGAAGACGCCGAACACGAGGTCGAAGAGACGACCGTCCGACACCGAGAACACAAACTACACTCACAGGGGTTCGCTTCGCAGTTCAACCTTTTTTTTTTTTGTTTAATTCCCCCAACTTATTTATAAAAAAAAATGTTTTAGAAGGAAGAGTGACGTGTCGCCGAGAAGTGGAGCTGTTCTAGAGTTCTATAGTGGTATGTAAAAACCGAAATGACATCCAACTCATGAAAAGGCTTTAGCCATTCAATTTGAATAAAAAATTTACAAATAGCTTAAACTAAATTAAACAATACTTTGAAAATATTTAGATGTTTGAGATTGTGATTATAGGTGTTATCCGATATGAAATTTTGTTTGATATTAAGAATATACGGAGTTATTTGATTTAAAATTTATTAAAAATTAAAATTTAATATCAAAAATTTGAACAAATATTTAGTAATAACTTGTAATATAATAAAAATGAGTTAGATAGAATTAAAAAGAGATATTAATCAGAAATTAAGAATATTAAGTTGTTTGATTTAAAATTGAATAAAAATTAGAAATTATATTGAATTTGAATTATTTTAAATTAAAAATTTTAACAAAATATATATTTAATCAAATTGAATCAAAACTCGCTTAAATTCGATTGATCATCCACTCTTTTACATATTTTTGACCAAACACTTATAAAAGAAAATATAATTTTTTAACTTGATTTTGAACCAATTAAGATTCAACTAAAAAAAATATGCATATGCACTCATTTTTATATGAGCTCTCATGTTGATCACCCATTTTCTATCTTTGGCAAGAATTCTCTACAAACATAAATATGTTTATTTTTCGACCATCTCCGTTCAAAACTTCATTGCTCATGATTTTAACTATTAAATAACTCTCCTCTTATATTATATATAATTGTATCTTTCTACTCTATATTATAGTGGTCTTAATTACAGTTGTCCTGACAAAATAAAATAGTAATATGGCATGTCGACTTGAAAATAGATCATCAATATATCTTAATAGTGTTATACCCCAACTCAATTATTCGATCGGATCTACAAACAATCGCAATATCTTTCCAGTATTACAATAGTAGATATATCAACATTGTAAACTCGACAACACTTAAAACTCAAAATAATAAAAATTATCAATATATCTTTCAAAAGTCCTTTGAAATAGTAAAACAAGTTTAATAAAATACACCGTGAACTAAGTACGGAAAGGAGGCATATCTTGGTTATTTCGATTTTTTATCACATGTTATTTCCTTTCCAACTCTAATCCCCTCAAAATGGGGAATTGGATGGGTGAGCTTTACATTACAATAATTATAATTAGATGAAATAAGGAATAATTTTATAAATGAGTTAGCACATGCTCAAACAATAAATAATTTTAGAAATTAATTATAGAGTTTAATCAAATGAATTTGGGGTTTTCATATATGGGGTTTGTACTCAACAAACTTTCATATATATCTGCTTCATCATGTAGTGATAGTAAATACTTGAAATGAGGGATGCTTTATTCAACATTTCATTGAGTTTATTTCACAAGGCTTGAGTTTTCAAATAGTAGAGTTTATATCGTGTAATCATTCACACATACCCACTATCTCATGGGAGGGTCATACAATCACAGAACATAACTTCCTTTTGTTCCACTTGTAACATGTAGTGCATCTACTAGCCACATGTCTGTGTGGACCAATGTGTCCATAATAGACTGTCTACGTGAGCACCATTGCCCAACCCACAAACACAATTGAGTTGTTCGCTATGAGAGATGAGACATTTTCTCATTCTCCAAGGTCTGGTGTGCATAGAACTCACGGAGCTCGGCATACTAGACCAACGTTACTTCCCTTGTACCAACTTTGATGTCCAGCAATACTTGAAATCACCACTACCCCATACGGGGTGTCTAGTGATCCCACGTCAACAAACATATGCATGTATCTTTATTATTAATTTGTTATCTTTGCTCTATCAGCTCTTAGGGGGCAAGATCTGTCTCTAGCTCGAAAGAAGTTACCGGGCATGGTTCATTGCACACACACAAATCAATTGTCCAATCTTTTATGGTTTGGCTCATAATTCATCACTAAGTTTATTTATGGGACAAGTCTCATTCTCATTGGTCTTGTGCCCACTTTGTCGAGTATTTTAAAAAAAGTACGGTCATGGGCCCACTACTTGTTGATGAATCTTTCTATCTAAATACTTTAATATTCGGGGTTCCTCCAAACCCTACTATCCTATGAAGCACCTACTTGTTACAAAGCCCTTCCCCTTTCAGACGTCTCTTTAATCTAGTGAGTTGGCTATGAGTATCACTAGGGGTCTTGGCCAAGAGTTGTTCATTCAACGATTTCAAGCAACATGACCAAGTTACTTGTAGTGATGACAAACCACAACAATCTAACATGACACCCCATGAAAGTTCACACATCTTGTAACAACAAAATTTTGAAAATCGAATTTAAGTTGCTTGGACCGAAAACCGAGAACGAGAACCGGATTGGAACCCTAAAATGGAACTAGGAATCGAACTAGATCGGAAAACTAAGGTTAAAATAGGAATGAAATCTCGAATTAAGGATGCAAACCTTAACAGAGAATGGAACCTCGAGCTAGGAAGGGAATCCAAGTCAGGATATAAAAGTCAAATCGAATCATAATTTAATGTTGAAAGTGGGAAAGAGAACCCGATGTTGGGAATAGGAATCTAATCAGATTTGGGTTCGGATTCCCAAGCATGAAAAGTCAATTTTCACCCGAACGGGGCCGAGATTAAATTAGCAAAGGGACCAAAGAGGGCAAGAAGGTAATTTTGGATTTTGGAAAGTTTGAAAATGAAGGGGGACCAAGTCGGGTCGAATTCAACCCAACTTTGGCCAACACGACCCGACTCATGATCATACGCATGAGTTCATGCCACCACCTACTCCTAACAATATCTATAGATGACAAGTTATGAAAACACATCTAATTGACCCATTTTATCATCAAATTGCATGGAATAAGACCTGACATTACAATGACAACTCCAAGAGCGACCTACAAGTTAAGTTAATTGCATTTACATTACCCCATCAAATAGAATTTGATCTAAAAAGTTTGAAAACCTATCCTTAGACTCTCTCTCTCAACACCTGATTTGTCACGCCCCGACCCGGTTTGGTCGGATCCCCGTGAGCAACCCGCCAAATCTCCCAGTTTATTAAAGGGTTTCCCCTTATTATAAACCGTAAAGAGTAAGACATCCTCTAAACCTACACCTTTTCCTAGAATAACATAAGTAAAAACTGCATAATAATTTAAGTTTATCAAACTTGTCTCACATGCATCTTAGTTGACGGTCTTTAAGGGTAGGCTTTCCGGAATTTCCTGAAAGGATATAAGGGAGGGGGTGAGTACAACTACTCAGTGAATGAGTTTTCAAAACTTATAACTTTTAGGAAAAAGATTTGTATTGGAGTGTGCCAGACTCCTTTCTTTCAAAAGTCGTTTCATTTCATATCTCAATTTTTACCACAATTCTTATTAACCGTGGTGTGTCATCACCCAAAAAACATCCTTCATCATGAAGGTAAAACACACATTTGCAGGCTAGCCCATTCGCTAAACCCACTTGTGGCGTCAGAGTGACTTTATCGGCCACCTAGATAGAAGCACGTCCACTTCTACCCTGAGAATGAGTGGATGTACGCAACATCCGACCCTCAATCCCGAAATCAATTCTCAGTGTCCGTATGAGGACAGAGACATCATCCCGTCCCCACCCCAATCTCATGCGCTTGGTGCTACTCCAAATTTCGCACAGTCACCTGGTACGACAACCTGCCCTTATACTCACCAGGTCGAATAGGGCCCTTAAGATATATCACTACCCCTCTTGTGCGTCTTGATGATCCCGTAATCATAGTGCATGCACAATCAGTATTTTCTTATCATGCCATATAATATGTGGTGCCACCGGTCCAACGGCCCCGACTCTCAACTCAACCCGTAATTGTTTGTCTTGACCAATCCGTCAACCTGTCATGTTGCACTATTGCTAATTGACTAAGTATGTCGGTCCTATCTTGGTACCATGGCCAAACAATTCCTTTATTTAAAGTTTTATGGAATATAACTCATGTTTGTTTACAAGCTCCTACTCGTGCCAACTAGCCTTGGGCCCACTGTACGAGATTTTCAAAATCGAATATATTAGCTCCCAAGTTCCAAAACTGAGGACCTCGACCTATAAGAGTTATTCGAGCTCCCCTCAAGAAGATCTCCCAAATCATTTAAGCATTGACACACAGTTAGGGGAGAGCACTTTCGATAAAAATATATTTTCAACTGTCCATTATATCGACCGGGTATAAGGACATCTCCGCTCATAACCGATGAACAGTTTTCAACTTCCTTTGAGTAAGTTTTATCATACCAACCGGGTATAATCTACTTACAACCGGTAATTAGCTTTTCCACATGATTTTCACATCACTTCTCTAAGTTGTGATGTTTAAAATACCACTTAGTAGTGGGTTTTCATTTTGAGGTACTTATCATCCCCAACCGGGTATGATATAAAATCCCACTCACCCGTTAATGCAGTGAATTCCACTAGATCGGTTCTTTGTATTCACACGAGCTTATCCTTACTGGCATTCCTAGTACTTCATGTTCCTACACGATATGAACATCTCGGTTCATTATTCTTTGGCCTAATAGCCTTCATTCATTCCAAATGAATAAGAAAACCAAAATTTCATTTATTTGCAATTTGGTCCCTAAAGTTATTTCTCTTTAACTTTAAGTCCCTAATATTGGTTTTTCCTCAAATTGAGTCCAAAAACTTTTAAAATTTATCATAAGACCTCAATCTATTCCATTTCACAAAAAGGGGTTTAATTTCCCAAATTTCTAATTTGGTCCCCCAATTTTTTTCCAAAATTACCATTTTGCCCTTACTTTACAAAAATGGTAAGTTTCACCACAAAAATTCTAAAATTCCTCAGTTGGCCCTTTAACATACTTATCATGTCAATTGACTCTCAATTTTATAAAATTGCATCTTGGTCTTTCGAATTTTTTAAAATTCCCAATTTTTCCACCACAAAACACTGCCGAATTTGATTTAATCAAATTGATGATCAAACACTTCTAATTGTTGAAATTGAGTTTCTACATGTTTATATGATTCCATAGAACTTTGAATCGTAAGTTTTAACACCGGAACGAGCTCAAACGAAGTTTCGTCGAAAAGCGGACTATAGAGAGAGAAAGTTTCGATTACTTACCATTGGGTGCATGGCGGTCCGAGTTTTTGATCTGGGCAGATAGCTCTCATCCTGAGGTTCATCCTAAAATCAAGAATTGCATCAATTGTAGAATTTCATCATCAAAATTCTACTGGTTCTCTCTCTAGCACCCGCCGGAAATTATAGAGGGGAGCTGAATTGGCTTACCTTTCAGTACTAATTCGCCAGTGGGAGGGATGAGAAAGTGTTGGGAAGGCTTGGTTTGGCCTGAGGAGGGCTCGAAATGACCTATTTCAACTCAACCGAAACAGGGCAGCTACAGTCCGCCAGAGTTGCTTCACTGTTCTATTACGCCGGCACTTCTCTGGCGACCCTCAGAGCAAACGGAAACCACAGACGTGTAGCTGACTTCTCCCTAGTTCTAAAGAACCCGACCTCACCTTCTTTGGCTAAGAAATGACCCTATATCGGAACTCTGGTTCGAGCTTCACCGAAAAACTAAGCAATTGAGAGAGAGTGAGCTTTTCAGGTGTGGAGAGAATGAATGGGGAGGGGGTCTTTATATAGGAAGCTCGGGAACTTCTTGGTTGTCTGATTGACACATTTATGACAGACATTGATGGTCGAAAACATATTGAACCGAGTCGTTTCCTCTTCGCCAGCGCTGCTTCAATTTTCCGGTGAGTGAACGGTGTTGTCATCTAGAGGAAGAAGATGACACTGTTCTAAGCCGGACCGGTCCGAACCGGGTTCAAAGCTTAAACCAGCCGATTTTCCATCCATTCAATCGAGTTTTTCAAATCTAAAAATTTCTAAATTCATCTAAATTCATTTTCTATCCAATGGTGGCCTCAAATCTCAAATTTGAATTATTTAAGCCACCTAGAAAAATGAATTTAGAATTCGATTCAATAGTGGTTCAAACCGGTTCAATCCGGTTCAGATCCGATTCACCTGAACCGGTTTGGTTTTCATCTCCAATTCACCCTAAAGTCCTTTTTCATGACTTTTATGATTCCTTAGGTCACTTAGGGTCCATAAAATTTCTGGTTTACCATCTCTCTATCGGTTGTGGTTCATAAATTGACTTAGTTCTTAAACCGGTTTAATCCGATTCGAGTCTGGTTCACCCGAACCGATCTAGTTTTTCTCTCCCACTTTGTTCTCAGGTTCCTTCCCAAGGTTTATAAATCTCTTTGGGTCACAAGGGAGTTGAAATTCCTCTAATTTTCCCATTCCCCAATAAACAGGTTTATGGACCAGTTCAATTTTCTTACTCGATTTCACCGGTTATTTCCCCAATTTTCCTTAACTCAAAAGGGTGGGGTTTACATAATTATTCATACCCAAAATTCTCTCTCACTCGACCACTAAATGTTGTTATCTTAGTGTCCAAATGCCGCTAAAAGACTACTCTTTAGTTCCATGGTTGGGTCCAGACCTATTAGTGGCTAAAAAATACTGCATGAGGGTCGTTTTGGTCGACTCTAACTTGGGACAGGAAATCGTCGTCGCACCACCACTCTTACTGGGCTAAATTCAGCCACCTCTGGCCCACCATTTTGACCGACACCGGTGCCAAAATGACTGTCCGCTTCCTATCTATCTCTCCATTGCAAGGGCCAACCTCTACCAAGGGGAAAATCAGTCACAACGAGTTGATTTCCATTGGTGGGTATGGTAGGTTCCTCACGATCGTGGTGAGTTGATAACCATATTCTCCCAAATCCGGTGTGACCATCACCATAAAACATATCACCTAGAAGTTTTCTACAAAATGTCTAAGGTCTTGCCACCCCTCCTGCCACCTCCAATAAGAATTTCGAACAACTCCCTTTTTTTTGCACAATTTTTTCGCACAACTGCCTAAGTAGTTCTATTTTGGGCAGTTTTGGTGCTCAACTAATTTTGGCCAAATTCATCCAGTGTAAGACCTCTGCTCCCCTTATGAGTCATTAAGAGTATATTTAAGGTATTTGGGTGGTGTTAATGAAAATGGAACTTGGATTATTTGATCTTTAAAGTTTAGGAATTAAAGTACAAACTTGGAAAAGTTTGGGGACCGATTTGCAAAATATGGAAATAGTCCCCAAGGGTAGTCTAAGGGGCTAGAAGGTAATTTTCAGGAAATACGTGGATGTTTAAAGTTATTCTCAGAAGTTTGGAGGTCAAACCCTAATTTTCGATAAATTATGGTCAAAAGCATAATTTTTCCCAAAAGGGGAGGTAAAATAGCTAATTATGCCCAAGGTAGGTTAAAATAGTTTATTTTGAACTATAGAGGATATCATTGGAAATTTTCAAAGCAAAGGAGGCAAAACTGGGATTTTTGCAAGTGAGTGGCAAAATGGAAGTTTGTCCATTTTAGGGACCCAAGTATAAAGTCATGAATCTTAGGGATCTATAAATAATCTTTGAGAAATTATAGGCCCAAATAAGTGTAATAGATAGTTAAGGACCCAAATGAGAGATTTGAAAAATCTATGGTACAAAGTGAGAGAACTTTCATAAGTAAGGGCAAAATTGTAATTTTGCTCTACTTAAGGGTCAAAATGCAACATTGGAAAAGTTGAGTATCCAAATGAGAATATTGAATACTTTGGGAATTTTGGCTAATAAGACCAAATATGGATATACCTTCGATAAGTGGAATAAAATCACGAAATGGGGCTTAGTTAAAGCGAGTTCATCCATGCGTGAGTTGAGCGAACCCAACCCAAGGAACAAAACTGTAACTTTGAAAAAATTATGGGTACTATTTGACCGATTGTACTTCTTTACATGTTTTACATCAAAATTACAAAATGTAGAAAAATGAAAGGTTACCTAAGATAAGTAGAGATATGAAATGTGCATACTAAGCCATAAATTGGGTTAATGATCATGATAACACAAGAGAAAAATAATGAGTATGTTGCGTGTGTGATTTTCCAAAAAAAAAGGCTAATATGCCGATATTTTCCTAAAATATAATCTAGACTCCATGTTTATCAATTAAGTAAAGAATACAATAATAAACTAATCAAATAAATATTTTGAGAACATGATTAGTGTAGTTGGTTAGATAGCATACATAACCTCATGAATTAAAATAATTCGATGTGTTGAATGTGATACATGCATAAGAAAATAATATTGTTGTTATTGTATCACATGTGTGATATGATTTATTTGGGTGGATGAGTTATGACACCGAATATAGAGAATAACGGAAGTGGTGATACAAGTGAATATGGCTTTAGGAAATTTCCAAAACCTATGGAGATTTATAGTTGGGATCCAAGCATCTCTTGTGATCTCGTTGTAGGAGTAGTGGATCAAAGAATGCGAAATTTTTTATGACAGATTATTGGTATTCGCATGAGAGAGATAATTAATCAAGGATCTTCTAACTGAGTGTAGATATATAACACACAATACCCTTATAGTTTTGAGGTGATAGTGTGTGAGCAGTAAGTGTATATAATGTAGAATACCCCACGAGTGTGGAATACATATATACGATTTTCCCTCTAACCCTGAGGTTGCACATGGGTGGCCTTCGAGGGAATTTATTTATTTTTATGATAAATTGAATATTATACAAGTGATAAACTCTAAGACAGTCAAATATTGAAACTTTGTAATAAGTAAAAGGGGAAAACATATCTACTTGGAAATAAGCCTTAATAAGAAAAAAATGGTAAATAACGGGTCGTAAGTCATGTAATAGCTCGACGTCGGAAAACATATTTACTAGGTTGTGAGTTTACTTGTAAACCCCGTGCACCATAGGAAAACTAGGTTAGGGAACCATAGAAATTGAAAGGAAAATTGAGATGGAAACGAATCGGAATTGATAAATGTGGGTTAAAATAAGAAATTGGAAGATACTAAGGGGTCGATAAATACGTAAAAACTACGGGAAGTAACCATGGGTTAAAATGGGTGTGAGAGCTGGAATAGTTCAATTCAAATCGGACCTAAACCATACCTGAACCGAATTGAATCGGGATAAATTATTATTCAAAATTTCATTTTTCTAGATTGTATAAAAATATCAATTTGAAAAATTGAATTAATAATTGAATAGAATGGAACGCACATCAGCGGGACCGCCTTCCCGAGTAAAACCCACGTAGACCAGTTCGATCATATCACTTCGACCTCGTCATAGGCATTTGGTGAGCCACACCATCGAGAGCGATACGAGGGCCTCGACGTGCCTTGAGCGATGGGCCACGTATGGAAGGGGAGCGCGCATAAAGTGACGAATGTGATCATACTAACACTAATGTAACGAATCCCATCAGAACTTCTAAGTTAAGTGCTTGTGTGAGAGTAGTATTAGGATGGGTGACTTCTTGGGAAGTCTTCGTGTTGCACCCCTTTTTCTACCAACGAGGTAAGGATTCGAGGAGGGAACGGGCCCGCGGTGGGTGAGCGCCCACAAGTAGGTCGCTCGACGGAACTGCTACCGCCGAAGTCAGGATTTGACATTGCATCCCCCGCCGCAGTGGGTGAGCGCCCACAGGTAGTTCGCTCGACGGAATGGAACGCACATCGGCGGGCCCGCCTTCCCGAGCCCACAAAATCTCACCCATAATGAGTTGCGGGGGCCATAATATATTGAAACGAAGCTCTTTTTTAGGACTACCGATTAAACGAGCATCCATGAAGCAGGAAAATGGCGTCTAGGGCCCCTACGGAGCCCCGAAACGTCCGAGTTGTCATTTCTCCTTGTGGTGCGGCGGGATTTTCCACGAGCAAAATCCACGTGGGCAGGTTCGATCATATCGCTCCGACCTCGCGGTAGGCATTTGGTGGGCCCCACCGTCCGGAGCAGTTTGGGGGCCTCAAACGACATGCCCCGAGCGGTGGGCCATGTATGGACGGGGAGTATGCATAGAGTGACAGGTGCGATAATACCAGCACTAATGCACCGGATCCCATCAGAACTTCAAAGTTAAGCGTGTTTGGGCAATAGTAGTAATAGGATGTGTGACCTTTTGGGAAGTTCTCATGTTGCGCCCCTCTCCCCTTTTTCTTCCGTGCATGGGTACCCGTCCCGTCGTTGCCTTTTAGAAAGTGTGCGGGTCAAGACCAGAACGGAACCGCTACCACCAAAGTCAGGATTCGACACTGCATTCCCCGCCGCAGCAAGTGAGCGCCCAGAGGTAGGTCGTATAGGTCATCATTTCTCCTCGCGGTGCGGCGACATTTTCCATGAGCAAAACACACGTGGGGCGGTTCGATCGTATCGCCCCGACCACGCAGTAGGCATTTGGTGGGCCCACCGTTCGGAGAGGTTCGAGGGCCTTGAACAACGTGCCCCGGGCGATAGGCCACGTATGGACAAGAAGCGTGCATAGAATGATAGGTGCGATAATATCAGCACTAATGCACCGGATCAAATTAGAACTCCAAAATTAAGTGTGATTGGACGAGAGTAGTAATCGTTTACTTTTAGAAAGTGTGAAAGTTAAGACCAGAACAGAACTGCTACCTCCGAAATTAGGATTCGAGGAGAGAACGGGCTCGCTGCATCTCACAACCCTGCCATGGCAGGTGAGCACCCACAGGTAGGTCACTCGACGGAACGGAACACACATCGGTGGGTCCGCCTTTCCGAGCCCACAAAATCTAATGATGCGGGGACCATAATATATCAAAAGGAAGTTTTTTCGAAGAGCTACCCACCGTGCAGGAAAACATTGTATAGGGCCCTACGGAGCCCCGAAACATCCGGTTGTCATGTATCGCTCCAACAGGTATTTGGTGGGTCACACCGTCCGATTCAGGTCTCGAATGATGTAACCCGTTTGATAGGTCACATATAAATGGGAGTTCGCATATAATGATGGATACGATCATACTAACAGTAATTTACGTAATAACCTGAAAAATTCAATTTTAAGCCTGGATGGGTGATTTAATCGGAAGTTACTGTGTTACGGTCAAAATGAAGGTTATTTATCTTTGGCATAACAAATCTGATCAACTAGGTAGAGTGCATGAACATTGAGCATATGTAGTGACAAAAAAAATTAATGATTAAATCTGATCAATTAGGTGGAGTGCATGAACATTGAGCATATGTAGTGGCAAAAAAAAAATTAATGTAAACTTTTGAGATCAAATTAATGTTTTTTTAGTAGATGAGTGTAGTTTATCTGATTATCTAACAATTTACTAATTTAATATTATTTTTTTGATAAATTAGTCATTAAAATCTTAATTTTTATAGAAATAATTTTTTTATCAATTTAGCTTAATATAAAATATAGATAATTATGTTGTATATTGTTAAATAGTTAATAAATAACATATTAAATTATTAAATACTTAAGTCCACTCATTTATTTTGAACGCAAAATTTGAAGGGAGTTATGGAAATTCAAGTGAAAATCACTCGAGAATACATTCATTTGATGAAATACTAATAACTTATAAATATTTTAGAGGTAATGGATTTAATATATTGGTTTAGTAGTTAATATTTAATGATAAAATTTAGACTAAATAATTGCTGAATATACATATAAAAAGTTCGAGTAAGAGTAGAGACAAATGGGTGGGAGCTTGTAATATATGGGGATAAAGGTTACCAAAATGGTCGAACGGGGAGAAGCTTGTCTCTCTCCTCCTAGGGGCCTTCTGGTGGTGTTTACGTCCACCTTGTTCATTCTATTCTTCATCGTCAAAGCCTCCCATCGGCTATATATCATCCGTCTTCTCTGCGCGATCTCTCTCCCCCTCGACGTGTTTTCTTCGGAGTAATTTGTCCGATATTTGTGTTTTTCAGTGAGATCACGAATAGAATCGATGGACGAGAACTCCGCCGTCATTGCTAAGATACTCAGGGAGCAGGAGGAAGAGGATAGGCAAATTAACCAGAACTCCAATCGAAATGAGAACAAGGATAGTCCCGGATGGCAGACGGTTTCATATCCGAAGCGGCACAAGAAGCAACTGAAAGCTCAGCAGGTGATCTCCAGCTCCGATCTCCATCTCAACGGCATCGTCTCCGCCAATTTACACGTTTTCCGGTCTGTTGAGCTTCACGCCGAGGAACGGCGCCAAAGAGTCCTCGAAGCCCAGGCAGCCGCTGCTTCCATAGCTGGAGTGAGTGATCACGCTGGCAGATCAAAGCGGAATTCTGATGATGAGGATGACAGTGACGCTGAGGCTCCTGTTGAGAATGGAGGTGAGGAGGTGAAGAAGGTAAAGCTAAAGAAACCTAAGAAACCGAAGCTCACTGTTGCTGAGGCAGCTGAGAAGATCGACGCAGCTGATCTCAGCGCGTTCCTCGCTGATATCACGGTTGGAAAGTGATTCGATTTGTTCTTATGTTTTGTCCTTTTTCATTTGTTACCTTGACTTCTATAAGATTCTGAAACGGCCACTCTTTTTACCTTTCCATGAAAAAAATGTTCTAGGTATCGTACGAATCGCAGCAGGATATACAGCTGATGCGATTTGCTGATTATTTTGGCCGAGCATTTGCCTCTGTTGGTGCTGCGCAGTTCCCTTGGTTGAAGATTTTCAAGGAGTCATCTGTGGAGAAATTGGTCGATGTAAGCATTTAATTGAGCAGTGGATACGCTTCCATCAAGCTGATTTGACCTTTTTCTTGTCAATGACATCTTTGGGAACAAAAGAAAGAAATTTTATTTTTGATCTAGTCTAATGGGCTTATGGTAGTTTTTTTCTTTTAAAAATCCGTCTTATTTTCCTAGAATTCTTTATAAAGCCTTTGTTTCTCCTATTTTCCCCCTTTTTGATTCATGACGCCATGGGAATCCCGAGCCTTTGTTTCTAAGGGCTTTTTCTCTAGTTGATGAAAAATTGTCTTTTGAAACATTATGTGCATTGGATAATAACTAGGCTTGGTCATGTTTATCCTGAATGAAATAAACATACATAATAAATTTATCTGGTTATAGCATTGCCACACAAATACATGTGATTATTATATCATTATAGTTTGAAAATAATATCAATGACTTGGATATCCCATAAAGTTTTGTGTATATTGTTATATGCATTTTTGGAGGTTTAATGTTGGGAACATTGATATTATTTTCTTCTCATTTTACCATAATTATCAGATCCCAATTTGTCATTTATCAGAGGATGTTTTCAGAACATCTGTAGATTGGTTGAACCAGAGATCACTGGAATCTCTTGGGACATTTGTTCTATGGTCAACAGATGCCATTTTTGCCGACTTAGCTAGCCATCTTGGAGCTGCTTCAAAGGGATCCAAGAAGGGGGCTCTGCCTGTATCATCAAAGTCTCAGGTATTCTTCACAACCTGATGCTCCATGGTGCTGTCAAGCAGTTTGGGTGTTGTAAATCTTTCAATCTTGAGAATAAAAATTTATTTAGTCCTGCATTCCATTTTTACTATCTATCTTCATTGAAATGTGGTTGTCATTTATAGGATGTATTCATATTGAATTTTCAGCTTGGTTGGTTGTTATGAAGGTTTAACTTTAATCTTAGTATGGCTGCATGGGATTCCTCACTGGTGTTCATTTTTGCTTATCCCCAACAGTCATTACTGAGAGGAAAATCACATCTTTTATTTTTACCAGTGTTGTTGGAGAAGTTGTGATATCTATATTGTTTTGGCTGCAACACACAGGTTCTTAAATGTTTGAACCACCCAGAATCAGTTTTTCATACTTGAAAGGATTGAATTTTTACAGCCATGCAACTTGAAAAGCAGGTTGCAATATTTTTGGTCTTGGCCATGGTTCTGCGAAGAAAACCTGATGTGTTGGTTAGTGTAATGCCAAATCTTAAGGAAAATCCAAAATATCAGGGACAAGATAAGCTTCCAGTCATCACATGGATAATTTCTCAGGTACTGAAATGCAGTGAGTGTAGATATCACTCTTTCAATTACCAATCAAGATGTTATTTCGAATTGCTTTGTTATCTATGTGGAATTTCAACTTGGGGCATCATTTTGTTATTCTTTGCAGGCCTCACAGGGAGACCTGACTGTGGGTTTATACATGTGGGTTCATGTTGTCCTGCCACTTTTAAATGGAAAAAGCTGCAATCCACAGTTCATGGACTTAATTTTGCAATCTGGGGAGAGGTTGTATATTTTCATAATTTTAGATCCTATAAGATGTGTTTTGCCTTTTCTGCATTCAATTCAGATAGTACAGCTTATTCATTATCCATAGTTTTCCTGAGCCAGAATTTTGGCTTCCCCAAAAGCACGACCAATACTATTAAATGGTGCTGTGAGGAAGGGAGAGCGCTTGGTGCCACCATCGGCTCTTGAGGTGTTGATAAGAGTCACTTTTCCAGCATCTTCAGCTCGGCTTAAGGTATTAAGCCTGCGGAGTTCATGAAAATACTATTTTATTTTTTACTCAATTTGTGTTAAAGTGGTTACATATACTAAACTTTTTGTGGTATGCTTTCTCCATAGGCTACGGAGAGGTTTGAAGCAGTGTATCCAACTCTGAAAGAGGTTGCACTGGCTGGTGTTCCAGGGAGCAATGCACTGAAACAAGTCTCTCTGCAGATAATGAAATTTGCAATCAAAGCTGCTGGAGAAGGCAAGTGTTTGTTACTGATGCCTGTCACTTGGATGTTTTTTTAATAATTTATTGGCAAAAGTACGGGGCAATGATTTCTTTAATTTACAGTGGGATTTTCTGACGAATACCCAAATATATGTAGGCATCTCTGACTTGTCCAATGAAGCAAGTAGTATTTTCATATGGTGCTTGACACAAAACAGCGAATGCTACAGGCTCTGGGTGAGCTCCTGCACCCAGTGTTCATAAATTAAAAAGTTTCCTTTCATTGGGTAGACCCTCTGTTTCTTTACTTAATTCTCTAATTAGATAATATCTGGAAACAGGAAAAGCTTTATCTGGAACATCTGGATGCAAGTGTTGTGGTTCTGAAAAAGCTGTCCCATGAATTGAAAATTCACTCCTTTGAACATTCTACTCTTGAACCTGTAAGGGAAACACTGAAAATTTTTAGGCAGAAGGTAATTAATCTAATGCTCTATTTTTTGCTTCACTCCATATAACTTTTTACTGGCATTGTTCCACCTGTGAACCTTACAGACTAATTTTTCCTATGGTTTTATGCAAATAGAATGAGACAGCCATGACTGAGGAAAATGATGTTTCTCGTAAAGCATTATTGAAAGAAGCGGATAAGCACTGCAAAGCTATCCTGGGCAGAGTTTTGAAGGGCCATGGATGTTTGAAATTTGCAGTTTTTGCTTCCATTCTAGCCCTTGGAGCTGCAGTAGCTTCCCAAAACATACAAAACTGGGATTTGAAGAAACTCGCTGAACTATTCAACATCTCACAGAACCTCTGAGTTACTTGGCCTGGAGAGTTTGAAAATACCAGCACTCAATTGGTGCTTAGCTTACACTGAAAGCATGTGAGGCTTTAGTTAGTAGGAGACTTGTTCAAGCCTGGGACAATGCCCATTAACAAAAGCATGGAGCTGAGGTATGAATTTTATTTTAATGTTTACTAGACTAGCTAGGAGTCAAGCCAAATGGGCATCAAATATGAACCAAGTTCTGTTGGGCGGCCTTTCACAGAATGTTGTGGTGTGAAAAGGATTAGTGTTTCTTTTGTTTGGACATATGGGGGTTTCCAACTCACTCCCGTTACCTAAAAGGTGGTCCTTTCCAATTTTCCTTTATCTTGGTGAATTTTCTTGGAATTTTTCAAGTGCTTTTGATCTGATTTACTTCGTCATAGCACATTCAAGAATAAAAATGCTTTTGACTAATTTATGCTAGGCATGCCTTGGATTGTGAAGTTTTATTATGTTTTTTTGTAGTTTTTTAAAGTTGAAGTGATTTTATTCCCAGTTGGGGCTTTGGACGTGATGGTGAATCATCCCTGTCCAGCCAGTCTCTCCGACTGGTTAATGCAATACGAATCAAATAGCATGTGATTGTCAATCTTTTGTATTCCCTAGAGGGAGCCGCGGAAAACTAAAGATGAATTTCTATGTTGTTGGACATCTCTCATAAAAGATATAGTATTGTACATTATTGAAGCTGGATTACACCCTTTGGTGCAAAAAAAACTGGATTACATCCATGATACAATGTCTCAATAAATTCTCTTTGTTACAAAAAAATAAAAATTATCCCTCATTGTTATTTAATGGACAAGAATATATCTATTCAATATTAATTGTAAAAGATAATCTATTGAAACTATGTATATAATTTGGACTTTATACATATTAAATTGGTTATTTACACAAATTTAGTTGATCTTGATGGTGAACATCAATTCAAACTTAGTATTTTAACCTGGAACAAGAGGGTCGCTATTTCATTGGATTCCACTAAGCCGGCCTTGACCAAGGCATAGAAGACGTAGGACCTGTCCGCCTGAGAGTGTCTCGATCAGGGAGGTTTCCTCAGATATGTTGATCGCAGTGGTTACCGGGCTGAAACTCTTCCACCCGCGATGCCTTCTGCCTTAAGAGAGAAGTTGATGGTGATGTCGACGCCGCCAAACGTCAAAGCTCCGAGGAAGGAGGTGTGTACAAAGCTCGCCAAACGTCCTACAATGGAGGTGAGTATTTTTTTTGTTGCTGCTGACCCTTGAACTTCTCATGGGGAACTGAAATCCATCATCTTGCTATTTGGGTATTGCTGAAGCTTTAATTTGGTAATCTCACAAGACATTGGATAGAAATTAGAGATGGCTAAAACAATTGGATAGAAATTAGAGATGGCTAAAACAGTAGGTGTTTGTGTATCGGGATGTCATTTTAAAGAATTAGGAAATTATATATATATATATTTGTGTTTTTTTATGTGTATTGTGAGGGAGATAATTCACGCAAGAATAGAATTGAACTAATATATACTCAAACTAAATTGATATTTATAATTAGAATAATTAATTTGATGTGTAAAAAGTATAAATTTGATGTGTAAAACTAAAAAAAATAATGAAATTGATGTACATTACATATCTATGAAAAAATTAAGTATTTTTTTCAAAAATATTTATTTTACACCTAAAATTATGAAAATTAGGTTTACATATTCATTTGTACCAAAAATCTTCTCCCAACTCTTTATGCTTTATTTATACACTATTTTCTCATTTATTTTTATAAATATGGCTCAAACTATTCAAATTTTACACTTTAGTTCACAAATTTCAATAATCACTTAACCAACTTCAATTTTCACGTATCCCTACCAATACCATTATTTATTTCCTAATGGCTCCTCCGGGAGCTAGGGGTATTAGCTGAACCGAATTTGGTCGTTTTCGATCAGTGGTTGAAATAGAAGTATTAAATGTATAGTAAGAAATTCTCATAGGGGAATTTACCACTAGTGGCTAGAGTATAGGCAAAATATAGTCAAAGACCATACAACCCATTGGTGGTGGTTGGCCGAGTTGTTGTCAGAACTAGTCGAATTTTGGCCTCAAATGGTCGTGGTCAAAAGTTATAGAACAGACCCGTTGTCGAAAATCGGGTCGGTGCGATTGAAAGTCGTTTTGTCGAATGAATGCTTGTGGGAGGTAGATGAGATGTATGGGTTCTTTTGATATCCTTGTTGACCAGAGTAGTAGTAGGGGGTGGCTGAATTTGGCGATGCAATTTTTCTATCGCAGAAATGAAGTCAAGAAAACGACACTCATGTAGTGGTTTTCGACCGCTTTTGAGTTAGGGCCGACCATAGAATATAAGAGGGGTCCCTTATTGGTATTTTTAGACTATAGTCACCTCATATGATTGTCGGGTGAGGGAGAATTTGATGCTCGACCACGGATGGTGGTTAGTAGTGTGTTCGATAATGATTTCAATATGTTAGAAAGAGATAGTTCAATTAATTTTCTAGGGAGATTTGTATGGGAGTTGTAAGTTGAATTATATTTTTTATGGTGTGCAATTTAATAAAAAATTGAATTAATTAGGTTAATTAATATAATAGCGCATACCCACAGTTCGTTAGTGTAAAAAGAGGGAAGGGAGCAATGGTTTCATGTGAGATCAGATTAAACAACTTGGATTTGGGTCAGGTTGATTGGGTTCATTAACTTTTTTATTAAATTACAGTTTTCCTCTTAGGTTATCCGCTAATTTAACCTAAAATCTCTCTATCTTAATTGGTACAATTGACTTTTTCTAAAAATGATGATTTCTTACTTAGTAAATTAATTTCTAATCTAATTATATCTCACTTCCTAATTTGTGTTCCTATTATAGGTTCAACCTCTATTTCTTATATTATAAATTCTAGTTTTTGGTTTTCACTCCTATTTTAAATTTTTATTCCTAGTTCAACCTTAATTTTCGATTCAATTAAGTTTAAACTTTAATTTTAGGAAATCCTATTATTACATAACTCAGTCAAACACACATTTACTCAAAAAATAAGGGTTGGGTTGCTATCTAGTAAATATCTCTTATAATATACAAATTTATGTTAATCAATACTCTAATATCATGTCATTTACATATAAATTTATTTTCTCATTTTCACAAAATATTATAACACAGACTTTAGAAAATGAGTCGAACATGGCCTCGTCTTTTTTAAACATTTGGGCCATAATATTTTTACAAACATTGGGTTTTGTCCCACTTTAATGTTGAGTTATAACTCATATTTTGTTAGGTTGTAACTTATCTTTCATCCATTGAGGTGTGTAACCCCTCTTTTATAATTGTAGGGTCCTAACTTATTTTATTAAATTATAAGTCTTAGTCCATTTTTCTTAATAGAATGGTGTTAGTCCATTTTATTTATTGTTAGACCTTAGCCTATTTTTTAAGGGAGGGGTTGTAACCCTTCATTTTAAAGTATTGGATCTTAGTCCCTAACTCACTTTTTAGAATATTGGATTGTAATTCTTTTTATTAAATATTAGGGATTAATTATTTTTTAAACATGGTGTCTTAACACTTTTTCTAAACATTAGATTTTAGTTATTTTTCTTAAAAGTTGGTGGTTGCATTTTTTTTTCTTAAAACAATGATTGTCTTATTTTCTTAAATGCTGGGTATTAATTCTCTTTTCAAATTCATTTACTTATCAATCCATTTTGTATAAAAGAGTCAAGTTTTTTCATATTTAGGTAATTTTCCTTTGTTTAGTTTTTATATGTTATTAAATGGTCTTTTATAAGTACGCATACATATATTGTTTATAAATTAGGTATATATTAATTTATTCAGTTCAACCACGCCCTTACAAAAAAATTTATTTATCTTGAGTTGGTCTACTATAATTTGGTAAATGCTTGTATTGCGTATTAGCTTGTACTAACGCATAAATCTTATAAATAATTCTTACAAATAATTTATGTATTCGATTATATCATATTTTGATATTTTAGATTTATACATTTTATATAATTACTTAATCTTTATTGTAAATTATGGTTATAGGTTTAGAAAGTTGCCATAAATTTTATCTTATTTATAGTTTGGCCCTTCTCTTTTCAAATATTTACATTAAGTTATCTAAAATTTTCATTATTTATGTTTAGATTCATAAGTTTTATTTTCTTTACATTTTAATTCAAATCTTTTTAAATATTTCTTTTAAGGTCTTAGGCTTTACTTTAACTCCATATGTTTCTACGTGGATTTCTAACTTTTCTAAAATTAAAAATTAGTCCCTAAATTATTTCCTTCCTTATAAATCAATCTTGATGTTTAGGAATAACTCTACCATAATTCTAATAAACTCTTGCATTACCTCACAATCATTTTAATATTCGAATCAAATTATTTGACCTACTTTTGACTAGATTTTAAGCTTCAACAATAAATTAAAATAATTTAATAACTAGTCATAAACTAATTGGCAATAAAAGATTATCTGTAGTTGGAATGTGGAAAGATAGTTAGGCTCTTTGGAGTACTCTTAGGATTAAGTGTCCCCTAATTGGTCGCCAAAATTTCCTGCGATCATCATCGATCGGAGTTCAGTTAAATGTAATTGAAATTTTAATTCCAAGAGTAAGAGATGACTTACCAAAGCTATATGAAAGTTGTGGGAGAAGATTAAGCACGGGTAGAAAGTCTTGAGGAAACTTGCACAATCATTGTTGGCCATTGGAGAGGGCAGAAAAAAAGCTAAAGAATAAAATGCTCTATTACCAACTACTTACATAAGAGCATTATTTGATTATACTAATACTCCTTGTTCACCTCACGTAAAAGCAGGTATGTAGTATTCTATACAACACAAGATCACCATTTTTTATTGCTAAAAATATTCATATTAGAACTGTAGTTCACGTATTGTCACAAAATAGATCTACATGGAGAATAAGAGTGGGAGCTACCCTATTTTAGAGAGTTGGAAGAAGCAGGGAGGCATTCAATCCACTTTTAATCGTCAATTTTATTGACTTTTCCATACCATAATATTATCATAAAAATTTCTCTTTTATCCCCTTTATACAGTATGCTATCATGTTATTTAGCATTGGGTAGAGATTATCACTTGTATCTAATCGTCAATTTTATTGACTTTTCCATACCATAATATTATTACAAAAATTTCTCTTTATCCCCTTTATATAGTATGTTATCATGTTATTTAGCATTTGGTAGAGATTATCACTTGTATCTAATGTGCGAGCTTATGGGTTCGAACTATACATCATATCGCCTGATTGATTGATATGATAGATTTATTTGTTTGATTCAATCAATTTTTAATATTTTGACTGATTTTTTGAATGCATTTATATATTTGAATCGAGCGATTTTTAATACTTTGACAGATTTATCAATTGGATCAATTCACAAGTTTTTAAATTTTTTTAAAATTTTAAAATTTTTTAAAATTATTTATTTGTAATTTAAATTTATAAATATTATTTTCTTATTTTTTATTTACCCAATGTAAAATTTGAATTAGTTCGAATCAAACTTTAAACTCAAATTTTAATTTGATTGAAATGTATTGAATTCAAATCATTAATTATCGAACTAGAATAATTTTTTAAAATTTTATCCAACTTAATTTTGACAAAATTTCAATAATATCAGTTTGAATAATTTACAGTACCATTCATTTCCCAATTTCACTTCATCTTTCATTTTCAATCCAAATTTAATTAAATATATTTTTAATAAAGGAGTGTTATATATATATATATATATATATATATTTGTAAATTCATCCTAAACATTAAAAATTTTACAAAAATATCTCCAAATTTAATATTATTTCTAGTTAAGTCCATAAATCCCAAAATATAACATAGTAATCCTTAAGTTTTAGATGAGTTGAACTAAAAAGTAAAATTTTTTTTCAAACAAGACCAATATTGGTTATAAAATCAAAATTTTACAATTACAAGTCTTTTTGAAAGTTTAGAACCATTGAGTAGTTTGGCTAAGTAAAAATTATGATTCCACTCAATTTATTGTACATTTGCTTTATGTAAAGTACATTATAATTGGAAAATGTATATTTTAGTTCTCAATGTTTTTTTTATCACTTTTATCCTAAATTATTTTTTGATTACACATATAGTCCTTAACATTTTATTGATGGTACACTTTTTGTTTATTCTACTTTTAATATAAAATATGCCACCAACAATAATAATAATATTGGCAAATGTATCAAAATTAAAATAGAAGGTATACTCTAAATGATATATATCCCATATTAATCAATCATGCTTTTACTAAATATGATGTAATTTAAACTAATAATGTGTGAAAAGTATATAATAATAATAATAATGTTGACAAATGTATCAAAATTAAAATAGAAGGTATACTCTAAATGATATATATCCCATGTTAATCAATCATGCTCTACTAAATATGATCTAACTTAAGTTAATAATGTGTGAAAAATTTATAAATTATGATTCTCAAATTTTATATAAAAATAAATTATTTATAATATTAATTATTAAAAGATAATTAATTTAAATAACTTAATTGGAATATACCATAAATATTAAGATGTGCTATTCCTATAAACATAGTATATATTTTTAGCTTTTTATAATTATTATTTTGTTGATATTTTAATATATTAAAATAGAAAAAACTGGTAAATGCGCACCACTGTACAATGTTTATAAGAAAATTGTGAATGATGAGGACAAAAATGTACTTTCCCATTATAATTTGGTGTTTATAACTTACCTCCCATTCTTTCCTAACTTCAATCTTCATTTAACCATAAAATTTATTTCTCAAATTAGTTTTTTCCTTGATAAAAATTTAGCAACTCCTTGCACTTCCCTTTCATGGATGCACCGAATTGAAAGTTCCATTCAATATTAGTTATGCTTTTCTGATTTCGTCTACCTAATGTGGATTAATATCATGGTTTAAATAATAGTTTTACTACTACTCTACTCTACTCTACTGTTAGGGATTAATAAAAAATTGTTTTGATGACCAAAAAAACAAAATGCCATAACTAGGCCTACTAAATAAAGGAATTTAACCGGCAAGTCCCAACTCTCACCAACATGCTAACAAATTCTCTTAATAATCTAACCAATATACCTTAATCACCCACCATGTAACTCTTGACAACCGGTTAATTAGTTGCTTTTTTCCCCATAAAACTCTCAGACATTTCTTTCCCGTCCATCTTAATAAGTCAAGCAAAGGATTCCTCGGAAAAAAACGCTGGTAGAGTGATACCAGTAATCCAAGACCAGACCAATCTTCTTCGACATGGAGGCGATTCGAGAGAATCTACCGCCCTTACTGTCGAACATGCCTTCCGAACCGGTAAAGCAGCCGAAGACACCCGCGCAGAAGGCTACGAGGAAGACATTCAAAGGGACTGCACAACTAGCTAACCTTCTACCTACCGGGACGGTGCTTGCGTTCCAGATGCTTGCTCCGGTGCTCACCGACCTGGGCAGGTGCCCCAACACGACCAGCCGAAGCTTGACTCTATGCATGATAATCTTGTGTGTAGTATCGTGCTTCTTATGCTCCTTCACCGACAGTGTTAGGGATTCTCGGGGCAAGGTGAGCATGAAAGAACTTGATGCAAAATGTTATTCAATGTATCATGTAAACATATACAAAATAAAAATATTTAATATTAATAAAATGTTCATACAAAAAATTGTCTTTTTTAGACATTAACCTTTTTTTTTCAGGTAAGATACGGGGTGGCAACATTTAAGGGGCTATACATCATGGATTCTGCGACGGTGGAGCTTTCGCCAGAGGCGGCGGCCAAGTACAGGCTAAGATTGATCGATTTCTTCCACGCGCTCATGACATCGCTGGTTTTCGTGGCGGTCGCACTTTTCGACCAGAAGGTGGTGAAATGCTTCTGGCCGACGCCGACTGCGGAAACCCAGGAGATGCTCGTGGCGGTGCCTGCCTGCATTGGGATCATATGCAGCTTATTCTTCATTGTTTTCCCTTCCAGGCGTCATGGGATCGGGTTCCCCCTCTCAAAACAGTAGTAGCACTTGTATAATGCTCCTACATTGTCGGCCAAACTTTGAGTTTAGGCATGGGGTTTGTTCAATTGAGCCATTTATTATCTTCGCGACAATGATTGCATGTTTCATTGCAAAGATGGGAGAAATAGCAGCAGGACCCGTCACCCATCTCGCTAATTGGACTTGATCACACTGTACTTGTACATGATGGTCGAGAGTCAAATTGGGCCGGTTTCATATTATTTTCCTTGCCCAAACCCGAAACCGACCTTCTCTCCCTGCAAAGTCTGTTTAAACCCTTGCCGAGGCTGAAATCGTAGAACCTCTAAAACCCTGGCCGATTTTTCATTTCTTCCGTTCTGCTCAGCAGCTCAAGTTCCAAGCGCGCACGCGGCACACACTCTCTCTGCCTGAGCAATGGCGTCAATTGCCCTGAGAAACCCTAGTTCGAGGCGGCTGATTCCGTTCTCTTCACAAATCTACCTCTCCTGCTGTCGAGGAGACTTCCATGGCCACTCCTCTGTCAATGAATCGATATCTTCAAATGAGTGGATAAGCTTACCGTTTTGGAGATCCATGGCCACTTTTACTCGGACGTGAGTTATATATTCCAATAACTTGTCGTTGTTAGGGAGGACTTTATGTTCATTGATTTCACTCTTCTTCGATTGAGCACCAACTCATACGTCGGCCACAATTTCAAAATTATCTGGTGGCGCTTTTCTTCATCTCCGTGTGTTACTGAAGAATTTAAATCTCTAGCTTTTGTTGAACAAGACGTGGATATTTCAGATTGGCAGTTAAGTTAACTAGCTGAGCATATTAAGCTGCTGAGTCGTGCTTCTGTGCTTGAGTTTCAACCGCGAAATGAGCTCTAGGTACATTAGACATGCTTGTGCAAGCATGTGTTAATGTTGGTATTAAGAAATCTTTAATTTTACGGTATTCTGTGTGATATTGCCCCATGATTCAATAGGGATTATGGGCAAGTCATTCTGCGTTGATCATTAATATTGAATTCTGAATTTTTTTTAAAAATGTGTACTGGATCTGAAAATATTTCAGCATCACTTGCTTAATTTTGTGCCATGATTTGATCATCTCATCTATACTCAGTTAATTTTCTAATATCTTCATCCTCATCGTGCTGAATATTCTTTACTTGTTGAATTATTTCTCATTCTATCTTGTTTGTAATGCTGATCAAATCAATTTTAGAATGATGATGAGGTGTTGGAATGGTCATGGGCTTCATTTATTTTCTTTACATGCAGCAAACCTCATGTAAATGTCGGAACTATTGGACATGTTGATCATGGAAAGACTACACTTACTGCAGCAATAACAAAGGTAGATTTTGGTTTAAATCCCAAGGAAGGTCACACTTTGTGGGATAGATTAATTTAAGACATCTACTTTTATTTGGCTCAATTTAATTCATGAAATTCCATTCTCTGCTCAGTTCAAGCAGTTTGTCCGATATTTAATGGGGCCTTATTGATAACCCTATTTATTAATTAAAACAAATTACTGATGAAGGTTCATGGCTTAAATGTCAGTTTTAACCCCAATGTTAAATCATTATGACCATTTATGAAATTAATTACCTAAATTGAGTCAAAGAAAAGTTTATGAAGTAAATTGAGTTATTGGTCAAACATTATTATTTTATTTGGAATTTGAACTATAAATTTTATCCATTTTAATGCTAATACATCATGATTATTTGAGAAATACCAGTGCTACTAGTTTTTCAGTTTTAATGACTGGCCATATAATGGTTATTTATTTTTCTTGTGAATGGATGTTTGATGACTAAAATTTATATACTACAAGTAGGTTCTTGCTGAGGAAGGAAAAGCAAAGGCTGTTGCATTTGATGAAATAGACAAGGCCCCTGAGGAGAAAAAGCGAGGGATCACTATTGCAACGGTATTAATGTTTTCCATTCATCTGATTTGAAGAGAGGGAGAGGGAGAGAAGGATGTTTCATTTGATGAAATTGACAAGGTCCCTGAGGAGAAAAGCCGAGGAATCACTATTGCCACGTATTAATGTTTTCCATTCATGTTATTTAGAGAGAGAGAGATATTCACATCAAGCAGTTATTTAAGCCTTTTCTTTTGATATTATGTTTGGATAGTTTATCCCTGGTTTATTTTTATCTGGCAGGCACATGTGGAGTACGAGACTGCCAAACGACACTATGCACATGTGGACTGTCCTGGTCATGCTGATTATGTTAAAGTAAGCTGGATGAACTGTTTTTATAAATAGAGTTAATAAGATTGAGCAGTAATCGGCAATGTTGTTGATTTATGAGGAATCAAGCTTGCATTTTATATGTCCTGCTATCAAGTGCTTAGGAGGGATAATAGTGTGGGTTTCTAGTATAAACCTATGTATGCTATGTCTTGATAGTGATTTCTTGCTTTCTACAACGAAAATTTTAAAGGACAACTTTTATGAAGAAAACATCTTGTTATAATATGCTTAATGCCACTAATATGCAAGTCATGTGATTTTTTGATACTTTTGAAATTATTTATGCTCAGCAGTTATATGTATTCTCTGTACTTTCTAGGTAATTCTGCCATTAAGTTTCTGTGCAATCTCATATCTAATGAATATAATTGTCTTGCAGAACATGATTACTGGGGCTGCACAAATGGACGGTGGTATCTTGGTTGTATCTGCACCTGATGGGCCTATGCCCCAAACGAAGGAACACATTCTGTTAGCTCGCCAGGTTTGTGCTGCATCTCTACATAAATATAGATAGTACATCAAATGTAGAGGATGACCCTTTCCTGATTTGTTTGCAATTTGAAGGTTGGTGTGCCTTCTCTTGTTTGTTTCCTGAATAAAGTTGATGCTGTTGATGATCCAGAATTGCTGGAACTTGTAGAAATGGAGCTTCGCGGTGACTTTCTCTTATAATTTTCACTCGTATGGGATTTGCTACTTTGGTTCATTTGGTGCCTCGTTGATATATAATGCTTGCTGACTTGCTAATGAGGCAGAGCTTCTGAACTTCTACAAATTCCCTGGGGACGACATTCCTATTATTCGAGGATCAGCTCTATCTGCACTTCAAGGGACAAATGAAGAGATCGGAAAGAAAGCTATCCTAAAATTAATGGATGCTGTAGATGAATATATTCCTGATCCTGTGCGGCAGCTTGACAAACCATTTTTGATGCCAATTGAAGACGTTTTCTCAATTCAAGTAAGTTGTTCTACTATTTTCTTCTCTAGGGGATGTTTTTGTTAATTTTTTGTGCAAATCTCTAAAAGTACAAAAGAAGTACTGTCTCCTTCCCCACCTCCCCCCCATCCTGACTTCTTTAATATGCTGATGGAACTATTATATGGACTTAATCACCATCAAGGAATGCACTTTTTCCCATTAATGAGAAGTACTCTTCTGCATTTCTCAAAACAGATGTTATTAAGGACATGGAAAAATGTGATGGCTTGACATCTTACCATGCTCTGCGATGCAAAGTGACTTGATTGTCTTACATGCCTCATGTGAGTGGTTGTAATATTAGATGTATGTTGGCATCTTCCTCAGGGACGTGGAACTGTGGCCACAGGACGTGTAGAGCAAGGAACTATAAAAGTTGGTGAAGAAGTTGAAGTATTGGGTTTGACGCAGGTCAGGGTTATGCATCTTTTGTGATAATGCAACTTTACTTATTCCACGCATGATCCTGGTTGAACCTGATTCCTGCCATGACACATATTATACCTGTTTAAGTGATGTGAGTGTTGCAGACTGGCTAGATAAAAGTTTAATTTTTCTGACAATTATTTCATGGACAAGTCATATGGTGAGCCACTGAATGCAGGGGGCTCCTCTTAAAACCACAGTTACTGGTGTTGAAATGTTCAAGAAGATTCTGGATCAAGGACAGGTAAGTGAATCTTCTATGAGCTTCAGAAAATAGGGCCAGTCGTGTAGCACGTCCAAGGACTGATAAAATTTCTGCACTCTTAGGCTGGTGACAATGTTGGTCTTCTTCTACGTGGTTTGAAAAGGGATGATGTGCAGCGCGGTCAGGTGAGTAAACTTCAAAGTGCTTTAAGATGGACAATTAGCGTGTGTTAATCTATGATCATGGTTATATATTTTATTGCATAGGTAATTGCCAAGCCTGGTTCTGTTAAGACATACAAGAGGTTTGAGGCAGAGATATATGTTCTCACCAAAGATGAAGGTGGAAGGCACACTGCATTTTTTTCCAATTATATGCCTCAGTTCTATATGAGAACGGCAGATATCACGGGGAAAGTAGAGTTGCCTGAGGAAGTGAAGATGGTCATGCCTGGCGATAATGTGACTGCTGTGTTCGAGCTCATTCAGCCCGTTCCTATGGAACCAGGTACATTTTATGGATGCCTCGCATCTAACTCTCTTTGCACATTGAATTTATGGATCTGGAACATTGCAGTTTACTTTTTAATACCACCACCAAACGGTCTTAAGACCTCAATCATGCCTAATGTGAAGATCTCATTATTATAATTTGTAGCTGAGTGATGATGACTGACCGAACTATTTAATCTGGTCTGACAGGGCAAAGATTTGCACTGAGGGAAGGCGGAAGAACAGTTGGTGCTGGTGTGGTCTCCAAGGTTTTGAACTGAGCTAGCATGCTTGTTTCTCCTTTTGTATGTTCGGGAAGGATACGTCTAATTCTTGGGTCAACACGGCATTAACTCTCCAGATATTCAGTGTATGAGAGGCTAGAAAACATCTAGATAGAATCCATTAGTAGGGATTGCCAAAATAATTGGATATTCTCCTCTCTAAACCAAATCGATCCTTCAGGGTGGCTTCATTGGTATTGTTTGAGATTTTGCATCTCATTTCTTAGTTCAAATCTCAGAAACAACTAAACATGAAATACGGTTGCCCTGAAACTGAGAGTTTTATGGAAAAAAAAATGAGCCAAATGAATATTATAATATGCAAAAATGTTGATGTTATGAGTCGTCACCTGTTAAAAGAAGCGCAATATAGAAATAATCCTACGAATTTTCTTCAAAATTGCTAAAGGATATAATTTGAAACGCCTGGCAAAGCTCTCCCTGCCCACCGTTTGAAGTAATTGCTGGCCGTGCACAACCTCCCCAAGTTTGTTTATTATGTTTGTAGCAGGGGAGGGGTGGCAATTGGATCCAACCGGGTCGGGTCCATGCAGATCCGATCTGGGGTCCTTGCCACCGCAGCCCGATCCAATTAACAAACTTGGGACCCGACCGTCCGGTCCCCGGGACCCGACACGAATTCCATCTCTTACCCGGGTCACATAAGGGAAAATATGAGGGCGCCAAACTCAAAGCCGATGGTTAGGTCATGAACGGGTTGGAACCTCTTGTCAAGCCTGCATCCAAACGTCAAGCTCAAATCAGAATCTACGCACAACACCAACCAGAACACAGAGAGCAGAAACTTAGGATTCCGAACAGACTGTGTCGCTGATGATTATGTATTCGAAGAGACAACCGTAAACATATCTGGAGCTGGATATAGAGCCGCTGAGTGCTACAGAGTGGAGAATAAGCACAATTGAGATGGGTGAAGGTATACAGTGAAGACTAGACTAGACTATACAATGAAAATTGGCCGGGTCCCACTGGCACCCGGATCGGACGGATACGCGCTAGGGATCCAAAAATAGGGACGAGAACTGACTTTCTAGTTCGCCCCTTAGACCCCGAACCGAACTTGGGGACCCTATGTACCCCATCCGGCCATAGGCTTTAGAAAAGATCCTAAAATATATTATTTTGGCATGTCTTGACCATGGGGTTTTAGGTGTAGCACTTAGGTACCTCATATATATATATATATATATATATATATATATATATATATGATTACTATATTAAAGTTTATTGTGGTTAGAAACTAGAAAATAACTTGAGAAATTGAAGAATTTTTTTGAAGGGAAGTATACTATTTAAACTTATTTATCATGCTATCATATAAGAGTAATCCATCCTGAATCTGTTATAACAAATAAGTTATAACGACAAGTACGATTACACTCATTGTTATATTTTATAACTTGTTATGAAATTCATTAATATATGTATATATTTTTGAAAAGTGTTGTAAAAAAATAAAAGAAAACTAAATGTATGCATGATCATATAATAAAAAGAATAAAAAATATTATTTATTGAAAAGAATGGCGAAAAATAATGAGAATTATAGTTATAATATAAGACTATATAAATTGAGGATCCAAAATAGTTTAAGTAACCAGAATAATAGAGTGGGTGAGTGAAGAATCTAACTCTGAGAAATTAAGATTTATTATATTTGATTCTTGCATGTTTGCTTGTTATATACCATTTGTGGAATAATGGGACATGGTCAAAACATCTAATTAGAAAGTGTGAATGTCCATGGTAGATTATTTGTGGCTAATAAGGAGAGATTGAAATTGAATTATGCTTCCTATGACTTCTATTACCAACGAATGGAGAGTTCGAGTACATTTCTATGATCAGGAGTTGACAGCATATCATTCTAATTGTAGGGAGGCATGATTAGGAGTTGAAGATATATCATCATGAGATCAGGAGTTGACAACATATCATTCTAACTGTAGGGAGACATGATTAGGAGTTGATAATGAACTTTAGGATGTGCCATGGTCATTATGAGTGAATAAATTTCTATGGTGTTGAGTGTATGTGTGCATGCCACACACAAACTCTTGGAGAATTGATTGCACCTATGCGTGGGTTTAGGAGAATGGTTAGGCCATGTTTGCTTTGTGTATATATATATACTTATTGTTGTTGTGCAAAACTTGAATGTGAAATCTTAAGGGTTGGGAAATTATGAAAAATAACATGATATAAAATTATGAAAAAATTCTCCATGTATTGATATTTTGGGTAAAGTATGGGTCGAAGACATGTAGTAGCCCAGTGTTAGTAATCTCATTAACTAAATTATGATCTCATTTCACTCGATAAAAGTAAAAATTTGTGAAATCTTACATATTTGGGCAATACCTATATCATCTACGTGTTTTTGAGATATATATGTCGAAGTACGCATACAAAGGTTTTTTTTATATTCTTATTAATTGTTATTATTATTCTTAGATTTTTCTATGAGATTTGTAAAACAAATCTATCATGTTATGAAGGTTCAAGTTTTATGAAAATTGTGATATAGGTTTTATATTTTCATTCTTGTACCCTAATGGTACTATGATAGTAAGGGGCCAACTACTGCACTACAGTATCAAGAGTGGTACGATATATTGTCATGTCACGGTTTGGGTTGGGCGTGACATTTATAATTTTCCATAATACTCATCATGCAGGAAAGATATAATTAGGGATCCATATTATTGTCCGGTAGTAGCATGATACGGTCTTATGAAATATCAATGACACGATATCGACATTCAAATGAGTGGTCCATACTATATTAATGATTTGGGTTAAATGTTCACACGTATTTATCCACTCAAAGTTTATGAATGGCTCACCATGTGGTGTTTGATAATGTGACGTAATCTACATATGTAAATGATTTTTTGTGATTGAATCCATTGACCAAGATATGATATTTGTGTTTGGAAGAAAATATAAGAATTTATGGGAAACACACCTTTGAGAAAAGGGAAACAATACATGATATTTGAAAGATGGTGAAAATACCTCCATATTAGAGTTTTGAGTAGAGGTCGAGATCAAATACATTAATATTCGATTGTTAGTAACCTCACTTAGAAATTGCTCACACCATCTCTCTAACCCCTTTCAAGAAATTACTAAGTATTTGAAAGATGGTGAAAATACCTCCATATTAGAGTTTTGAGTAGAGGTCGAGATCAAATACATTAATATTCGATTGTTAGTAACCTCACTTAGAAATTGCTCACACCATCTCTCTAACCCCTTTCAAGAAATTACTAAGTAAAGTAAGTGTACAATGGTAGAAGACCCTTCTAGAGAAAGAAAACTAATGTAACATCAGAACTTCATCAAAACCAAGGGACAAATTGTGAATTTAGAAGTTCATTTAAATTAAGTTCCAAAGTTTAGGTACTAAAATATTTTATAGAGAGTTTGAGACTAAATTGCAAATATGGAAAAATATGTAAAATGTTCATACGAATAGCTTAAGGAGTTTAGAAGTGATTTTAAGACATATGGAGATGTATAAAATGATTTTCGAGAGTTTTGGTAGTAAAATCGTAAATTTTATGTAAAGGAGGGGCACAATGGTCATTTTGCCCAACTTGGGGAATATTTTTGCAAATAATGGAAAATGAGACATAGGAATATCCTAAGGTGTTTTAAGGATTTGAATGAAACTTAATGAAACTTGAGGACTCAAGTAAAAGACTTGGAAAAGTCTAAAGTCCAAAAAAGAATGATTTAAGTCAGGAAGGGCAAAATGGTAATTTTGCCCGACTTAAGGACCAAAGTGCAATTTTGGAAAAATTGAATGCCTAAATAGTAGATTAGGAAAGTCTAGACACGTAGACAAGTATAACCTCAAAAGGTTATGACCCTAAAGTATATGTTAGCTAAACTTGTATGAAGGTTGGTTGAAGTATGGTTGTTTAAAAAGTGAGTCGAGTAAACCGAGCCTGAGTGAAAAAACCGTAATTTCCTAGTAAAGTTACGGTGTACCATTTATAAGGATAATTGGGGCATTTGAACTGACCTCAATTAATTACTCTCACTCTTGTAGAGAAAGTACAAGAGCGCCCGAGCAAGGATCGCTAAATCATAGAAAAGAGGAAATGGGTTGGAACGAGTAAGTTCCAACCGAAACGTTGAGTGGGATTTTCGACTTCGTGTTCGATTGGACTGATATTGCATTTACTCACATTTATATAAAATTATGACGTGATCTTTAGAAAAAATCCTTTGGAAAAACTTAGAAAAGTTGACATCATGGAATTTTACCCAAAGTCATGGAATTTGCCCGGTTCTGGAAAAAATGAACTAAGAACCAATAGTGTAATATAATAGAGTAGGAACCAAGGGACAAAGAGGGATGAGATCCCACACCTTATACTGCCATAAGAAAAGGGGAACATAGAGCCTTTGCAATACCTAGGAAGCGACCCTAGGATAAAATAGGCCAAGGACCTATCTAGGACAAAGAGACAGGGATTGTAACGAGGAAATGAGGTCATACCCATGTTGAAAAAGGCGTACGTCCACTAGTTGAATAAGGGAGCATAATGCGTCCGAGCACAAAGACCATGGACTTATGGGGGCCAAGTGAAGTCCCCAGATAGCGTATGTACAAGAGGTTAAGACCTAAGACCTAAAGATGTAATAAGGTTTAAATGGGGGACCAAAGAGTGGTCCATTGAACCATGAGTTAACATCCCCCAAAAAGGGTTGTGTTTGGGGTCGGCTAGTAGAAAGTTGAACCCAACAATAAAAAATGGTTGCCCGGGTATGAGAAAATGTATAGATAGGTGTATTAAACCTAGAAAATATCATTTAGGGAGATGGTCAAAGGAGGATCGGGCCCCTAGAGAAATCATTGTATACGACAATAATATAACCCGAATAAATAAGAAAGGGAAACGATCGATATGAGACTGTGCTCCAAGAATAAATACAGTAGATGTGCCATGTGCATTGAGGTAAGGCATGAATGCTAACCTCATAAGATGAATTTCCGATAGGCGAATTGAGCTGATAGTGAGCCAATCCAAAATGAATTATTTTATATTGCATTTATGCATTACATTTTCATCTGAGTAGATACAATGGGGAGTCATTTGCATACCTGGCCGGGAAACAAGGGAGAAATATACCTTTTAACCAAGATGTGAAAAGGGGGAAAATTGTGTGTTGCTATGAGGGATGAGATATAAGGGTGACACTTGAATAACAGGAAAATGTGATATATATGTGTGTTTTGTATTATGTTGCAACTGAATTATATGTACTAATGAATTGGTTTCCGTAAGAACTACGACTCTACTAGGGAACTAGGCCTTACTTGTAGACCATGATTGAAGGGTGGAATACACTTATGAATCTCATCTTTAGAGGAGGTTCGGTCGTGATAAATACGATTGAAGAGGATAGTAAATCTTCCAGAAATGGAAATGACATGGACGTGAAATCTGCCCAAAACCGGGCATGGAAATGAGTGGCGCCCATAGACGCCACTAGGTTAGTTGGTGCGGGAAAAAAGTTTCGTCCAACTACACCAAAAAGCCTCATAGGATGGTAAATAAACTACAATGGGAGATTTCTGAAATGAACTATCATAGATAAGTGTTTTAAAAAGATTCTAGGATGGGGTACAAACCCTAAGATAGTTTTGAAGAAGAATGCTAAAAAGTAACAAAATGATATAGTAATTAATTTTAGTCATTTTTAGTAAGGGCAACATCGAGCCATTAACGACTTGATGATCGGTCCTCTCACTCATTGAGCTTGGCTCATCCCCCTCCCCTAATACGTTTTTCAGGTGTCAGGGAAGAGTGGATGAGGAGAGGAAGATCCCGTGCATTGGGAAGTAGCTCCAGTAAAGCTGGTGATTGAGGTAGAGAACCACAGGAGGAAGTGCACAAGAATTTTCCATTAAGTTGTGGCTTTCCCAAGGGTTGTAAAGTGTTGTAATCCAATTAACATACTTTTGAGAAAAAAAATTTAAATTTTCACAGAAAATTGATATTTTTTTTTTATATTTTGAGTATTGGTGCTATCGGCACTAGTTTGGTGAAGATACCTACCATGGTAGTATAGGAAGGATGTGGCGGGTTGGCACAGAACCACCGGCCGATAAATCAAATCGGAAAGTAATATGAAAAGTTTAGGGCTCATGATGTGTTTTGGATGCTTAAGGATTTTAATGGAACTTAAGGAAAGGTTTAAGGACCAAAGTGTAAATAATAGAAATTGGGAAACCATAAGTGATTCTTGAGAACCTAGAGACCCAAATGAGACAAAAGAAAGTATTAGCACACTCGACTTTGGAAAAGTTAAGTATCTAAGTGAGAATCTCATAGAATTTTGTCCATTTTTGAAAATAGGAAAAAATATGGTTATAGCCTTTTATGTGTGGAATGAAATAATAGAATGCGGTTAGTTAAAATGGGTTCATCAACATGCGAGTCGAGCAAAATGGGCCCTAGGGGCAAAACCATAATTTTTGAAAAATTATGGGGTGGTATACGAGTACCAATTAAAAGTCGCAACTAACCACAAATTAAGATCTAATTTATATCGAGTTAGTAGCTGTTATACATGGATCACACATCCTAAGACAAGAGGAAAATCGTCAGGACGAACAAGTCTCAATAATAAGATGAGTGGAATTTTTGACTTTACATCTAATTGGATTGATTTAGTTAATACTTACTACTTTATAAATATTTATAAAATTATAATATGTATGCTTTGTAAACGCTTTTGAGGAATAAATAGAAAAGATACACAAAAGATTTTACTAAAAGACGGGAAATTTCCTAGACTATTTGAGAAGAAGGCCATGACCCGATAATTTTAACAAAAGATGGGTGTAAGCCCAAGGGTTTTAAAATGGGTGATAACCTGACCATTTTAAAACAAGATAGGAACAAATGGACTAAGGATAATGTTCAAGCTATGGGAAAAAGCTCGATGTTTTATGAAAGGGCTAAGGCCCAATGTTTATAAACTAATCTAAATACAAATTTTAGAAAGAATCTAAAAGTATGTATTTCGAAAGAAGGGCAATTACTTGGTACTATTACAAGCAAATAAGATTCGTGTGATGTATTATGACATTCAACGTCAAATTGATAATGATACCAATAGAGCGGATGGTCAATTAGCAAGCCAATCCTCAATATATAACTTCTTGTATAAATGACTTGTTTGGTTAGTGATTGTTTGACATGCATGCATCACATGGCGGACAAGTGCAATTGATAGTTTGGCATACGCCTACTAGAGTTTGTGTCATGCCCCGACTCGGTTTGATTGGAGTCCATGATCAACCCACCACCCTTTCCTATATCATATGGGTATTCCTACCAGAATGAAACATAGAAGGTAAAGGTGTGTTTACATGATCAACAACGCCTTTCTCTATCCACTGTGTGGGAGCTAGCCTGAAAAAGTGGGAGAGAGGGGGATGAGTATGAAATACTTAGTAAGGAAAACTACTATAACATTTACTTAAATTCATTTCTCTGTCCTTTAAGTTATTCATTTGTCGTTATCCACACAATTCACATGATCAACAACTGCCCTCCTATCATAGGGGGGATCACACGTTCGTTGAACGGTCCTCGACCATTCCACTTGTGGACTAGAGCATCTTTACCGTCCACCCTGATAGAGGTGCTGTAAACCCCACACTTTTGAGTTAAGGAAAATCGGGAAAGAATCGGTCAACTTGAGTAAGAAAACTGAGCCAGTTTACAAACCAGATCATTTAGAAACAAGCAATTTGGAAATTTACAACTTTCGGTTGATCCAAAGGGTTCATTGAACCTTGTAAAAGAAATTTAAGACAACTTAGAAGAGAAAAACCAAATTGGTTCAGGTGAACAAGAATCTATAAGAACTTTGAAGTTAAGCGTGCTTCTCCTCACACCTGAACACTTCTCCCCTTTTCAATTTTCGATTGGTGCTAGAGAGAGGGTCGATCGAATTTCAATGACAAAATTCTAATCCAATTCCGCATCATTTGAGGCGATTCTTGATTCTAGGATGAACCTCAGGACGAGAGCTATCTGCCCAGATCGAAAGCTCGGATTGTCGTGCCTTCATCAGTGAGTATTCCAAGCATTCTCTCTCTATAGTTCATTTTTCGGCGAAACTCCGTTTGAGCTCGTCCCAGCTTTAAAACTTGCGATTCACATTTCTAAAGAATCGTATGAACATGTAGAAACTCAATTTCAACAATTGAAAACGTTTGATGGGTCAATTTGATGAAATCAAATTCGGCTGTGTTAAGAAGTTGGAATTGGGGGAAAATTGGGGATTTTCGAAATTCAAAGGATCAAAATGAAATTTTATGAAATTGAGGGTCAATTGGGCATAAAAAATAATGTTGGAAGACCAATTGAGGAATTTTGAAAATTTTGGGGCAAAATTTACCATTTTTGTAAAGGAAGGGCAAAATGGTAATTTTGGAAAAGTTGGGGGATGAAATTGGAAATTTGGGAAATTAAACACCTTTTTTTGAAATGGAATAAATTGAGGTCCTATGATAAATTTTAGAAGTTTCGGGACTAAATTTGAGGAAAAACCGACATTTGGGACTTAAAGTTAAAGAGAAATAACTTTAGGGACCTAATTGCAAATAAATGAAAGTTTGACTTTTTCATTCATTTGGAATGAATGAAGGCGATTATACCGAAGAATAATGAACCAAGATGTTCATATCATGTAGGAACACGAAGTACTAGGAATGCCAACAAGGAAAAGCTTGCGTGAATACCAAGAACCGATCTAGTGGAATTCACGGCATTAACGGGTAAGTGGGTTTACTAACATCATACCCGGTTGGGATGATGAGCACAACTTAAAATTAAAAACCACTTACCGGTTGTGAGTAGGAATTTTATATCATACCCGGTTGGGGATGATAAGTATCTCGGTATAAAAATCCACTGCTTAGTGGTATTTTTAATTATCACTACTTAGAGAAAGTGATATGAAAGTTATGCGAAAAAACTACTTACGGGTTGTAAGTAGATCATACCCAGTTGGTATGATGAGACTTCCTCGAAAGAAGTTGAAAACCCGTTCATCGGTTATGAACGGAGATGTCCTTATACTAGTCGGTATGATGGACAATAAAAACCTATTTTTGTTGGAAGTGCTCTCCCCTAACTGTGTGCTAATGCTTAAACAATTTGGGATACCTTCTCGACAGGAGCTCGAATAGCTCTGATAGGCCCGGGGCCTCGATTTTGGAACATGGGGGATAGATGCCCAATTTTGAAAATCTCGTACAGTGGGCCCAAGGCTAGTTGGCACGAGCACGAGCTCGTAAACGAATATTACATATGTGCCATAAAACTTAATAAGTGAATTGTTTGGCTATGGTACCAAGATAGGACCGAAATGCTCAGTCAACTAGCGGCAGTGCGACATGACAGGTCGACAGACCAGTCAAGACAAACAACTGCAGGTTAAGTTGAGAGTCGGAGCCGTTGGACCAGTGGCACCACAAATTACATGGCAATATGAGAAAACATTGTTTGTGCATGCACTGTGAGTACGAGATCATTAAGACGCCCATGAGGGGTAGTGATGCGTCCTAGGGGCACTGGACGACCAGATGGCTATAAGGGAAGTTTGTCGTTCCAGGTGTCTGTGCGAAATTTGGAGTAGCACCAAGCGCGTGAGACCAGGGTGGGGACGGGATGAGGTCTCTGTCCTCATACGGACACGAAGAAGTGATTTCGGGATTGTGGGTTGGATGTCGCGTACATCCACTCATTCTCAAGGTTGAAGTGGTCGTGCTTCTATCCGGGTGGCAGGAAAAGTCGGTCCGAAGCCACTAGCGGGTTCAATAGTGATACTAACTTGCGAATGTGTGTAACCTTCATGATGAAGGATATTTGTTGGGTGATGACACACACTGGTAAATAAGAAAGGGTGGAAAAACCCAAATTTTGAAATGAAGGGATTTTTGAAAAGAAAGGAATCTGGCACACTCCATATAAATGTTTTTTCTAGTTAAAAGATTTGAATCCCATTCACTGAGTAGTCGTACTCACCCCCTACCTTATATCACTTTCAGAAAATCCCGAAAAGCCTACCCTTAAAGACTGTCAACTAAGATGCCTGTAAGATAGGTATGTAAAGTTTTAAATTTCATGCAGTTTTGATTATGCTATTCTAGGAAAAGGTGCAGGTTAAAGGACGCCTTACTCTTTACAGTTTACAATAAGGGGAAACCCTTTAATAAACTGGGAGAGTGGCGGGTTGATCACGGGGATCCAACCAAACTGGGTTGGGGCGTGACAAGGCCCTACCTCTACCTAGAGTTTAAGTGGACATCAATAGTCGGACTCTCAAACCCTGATCACTTTATCATGTCTGCATAGTGGGACGATACCTAATTTTCCCTATTGCCTCGGCCTTAGTGCGCAAGAAGCTTTCTTGAGTTTTATGACCTACTGAACGACATACCACCCTTATGCACCTTGGGTCGTCCATTAGTCCTTGAGCTCTATGACTACCTCATGCCAAGTGTCTAGATGGCCCAAACATCATAGTGCATGCACAATCAATAGTTTTTTAATAGCCTTTATCATTTGCCCTCTAGCGCAATGATCTGTCGGCTTGGCTTTGACCCACGCGTACTAGCCCATCAGGTTCGACGACCTGGCTTTGACAAAGTAGTGGTTTGGCCCAACAAGCTCAACGACTCTGACTTGGATCGATGGGTATCACACAAATTTCCCATTATCTGGATCTTTTAGCATCATTCATCATATACTAGTTTTGGACGGGTCCACGCCCGTATCCATTGGCCTTGGGCCCACTAGCATATCGATCTTAAGCCCGGAATTAGCTCCCAAATATTTTAAGTAGAGTCACCCAGTCAGGGGAGATTAATTATGAGAAAATTGGGTTTAAAGCTGAACTGTCAACCCAATCGGATTAGACGTTATAGCGGTTCCCACGCACCCATTGATCTCAGCGGGGTCGCGTCGGCGGAGTCTCTCTCCTCTGTGTGCTTCTGGGGGGCGGTGCTCGAATAATCCATTCCTATAGGGTACGAGTGTTCGTATTAGGACGTGGTGACAAAGATGTCATATATTTTCTCATATTTGCACCAAGGGCTCTGTACTTTGCTTTAATTGCACCTGGGTCCCTAATTTATCTTTAATCTCTATTAAGTCCCTAGGTTTCCAATCATTCTTTTTGGGTCCTTAACTCTTTCAATTTCACCCATTGGCCCTTAATTTACCAAAATTGCCCTCTAGTCCTTAATTTTTCAAAAATTGTAATTTGGTCCCCATGTTTTAGCAATTTCCAATTTGCCTCTATTTCACGCAAATTGCCCAATTGATCCTCAATTGGGGCGAATTTCGTGAATTTTCCGTTCAAACCTTCAATTTTTTGAAAATTGCATAAAAGTTCCCAAAATCCCCAAATCGAACTTTATCTTCTTCCCCAATTTAAGCTTATGAACTTTCAGATCTTACCTTGTCATATTGGTGGCCTGTAAGTCCTTAATTTCTCCAATTCTTGCCTCAATTCATCTCCTCTATCTCTCCTCAATGGTCCTACACTTCAAATTTCCAAATTTGGCTAAGTTTTTAGCCTCGTCGGAGCTTCGCCGGAAAATTTACAATAGAGAGAGAAAGCTTGCGTATCTTACCAATGGAGGGGCGGTGGCCGAAGCTTGAGGTGGGGGCAGCTAGTACTGGTCGAAGGGAACCTACCAAGGCTGAATTCTGCTGCAATTCGCTGTTGTCCTACGGGAATTTGAAGAGAGAAGTTTTGGGGGGTGTAGCTCTAAAACTCAAATTTCGACGAGGGGAGGTGGAATTGAGCTTACCGGGGCCTGAAGAGAGGCTGCATATGGTCTTATGTGGTTAGAGATGGCTAATGCGGGCGACAGAAGGGCCGAGTGTGTCAAGGACAGGTCGGTCAGGAGCTCACTGCTTTGAGCTTCGAAGTGACTTCACTGTGCGATCCCCTTCCCACTTCTCTGGTTGGTCTTGGTTTGTTTTGAGAGTGTCTGGAGCTCGAGTGTTCTTCCTTGATACCAATTCTGCCCTTTAGAGCTTCTTTGTGGAGATTTCACCCGTTGTCGGAGATCTAGTTTGTTGCTCATCGAAAAATGCACTATTCTTCTTATTCGCTCGATTGTGGGATGCTGATAATGAATGGAGCGGTGCTCTTTATATAGGGAGCTAAAAACTGCTCAGGCTACTCGCCAGCATAAGACTTGGCCTCCCACTCGGTTTCCGATGACTTGACCGAAGAGTTTTCCTAGTCACCGGAGACTCTAGCTTTTCTAGCATCTCCCTCTCCTCCGTTCTTTCTATCAGTGTCTAAAGGTTGAAGATGATGATGTGGCGGTCGTGCCATGTGGCGCGCTATGATTGGCCAGTTTTTCTAATGTGGAGGACCAACTTGGTTGCAGCGTCAGCCGTTGACTGGACATGTGTCAGCCTCTCATTGGCTGCTTGTGTTTACGTTGCATGATGACGGGTCGCCAGCAGACCATTGACCAGACACTTGGCAGCCTCCCATTGGCTGCCTGTGTCTACGTGGCTGCTGACAGGGCGCCATTGACCATTGTCTGGTCTGGTTTATTGACTAGTCAGACTGTTGACCGGTTCGGTCAGACCCGATTCACTGTCTTGAATTCAAAAATTGGTCGGTTCAGACTCGATTCGACCGGTTTTATAAAATTTAAAATTTTCTAAATTTATCTAAATTCATTTTATATCTAATGGTGGCCTCAATTCAAATTGGCATTTTTAAACCTCCTAGAAAAATTCATTTGTGAACTGGTTCACTATGGTTTATCTCAGTTAAGCTCGGTTCAGGTCCGGTTCACCCCTAATCAGTTCGGTTATATCCTTAATTCCACTTCTCAGTTCTTCCTCATAATTTTTGTGAATTTTTTATCACTTAGGATTCTCCAGTTTCCCACGTTAACCCTTTTTTACTATTTTCTATTAATTAAATTGACCCGGTTTTTCGACATTCATGTCGGTTCTCCTCCTAGTTTCCTTGGTCCGAGGGGACGGGTTCCACAACTCTTCTCTCCTTTTAGGATTTTTTTCCTGAAAACTCTGTTGTTCCTCTTTTCTCTCGGAAGGAATCCCTGCACGACCCCCTTGGGATACAAGTCGATATCCTACCGTTTTGGGTCACTTCCTTTGCCTCGCTTCCTTTACTCTTTGGGACTTAGCTAGTTTGACTCATCCCTTCACTAGATATTCTCGAAGTCCCTTGTGTCTGATACTTCTTGCAACTTAGGGTCAGGCATTCATTCTGGGGATTTTGTCTAAACTCGAAGTTCCAACATCTAACTGTACTTGAGTTTGTTTACCCCCTTGTTTGTTGGGACTCTTTGGCACTTCACCCCCCCTTCGAGCTATTGCATTTATCCTTCTTAGTGTTATTTCCTTTTCTTGCTCCTTTAGTTCATCCTTTCGCACTTGGGTTCCCTTTTTGGTTGGCTGTTGAACTTAATTGTCCTTAGCAGTAGGACTCGACGTCCTGTTGCTTTATCCTGGGCCTGAAGCTCGGCCTGCCTTATGGTTTGGATCGTGTCCTTTTGCTCTTGTCATTTGGGTGTACTTCCTCTAGTTCTTGTCCTTGGCTTTATCTAGGTTACTTGGTTACTCGACCATTTTACTCTGGGATTCTGATGTCCCTCCCATGCTCCGATATCCTTGGAATATATATGTCAAACTCCTTACATGAGTTTGGGGTATCCCGTGTTGATTCATTCTATTCGATCTCCGTATTGAGTCTTCCTATCTCCTTTTGTCGGGTTTCCAGCAACGGGTTGCCCCATTGACCTATTGGTTCTCATGCCTCCGTCTGTTCTTACGTTTGTTGGGGTTCTTCGGCTAGCGAGGGGTCCTTTCTTATTCTGGCTCCTCTCTTCTCTCTTGGCCTAGGGGTCATTGAATAAATTTAGAAATTTTTAAATTTGAAAAACTCGGTCAAATCAGGCTTGAACAGGCCGGTTTAAGCATTGAACCTAGTCTGGTCCGATTCAGAACAATGTCGTCTTCTTCCTTTAGATGATAGCATTGTTCACTGACCGAAAAATTGAGCAGCGCCAGCAGAAAGGAAATGTTTCTATCCAGGACATTTTAGGCCATCAATGAGTATCATAAAGGTGTCTAATGGACGCCCGGAGAGTCCCCGAGCTCTCTATATAAAGAGCCCCACTCCATTCATCATCCACACATCTGAAAACTTCACTCTCTCTCAGCTACTCAGTTTTCCAATGAAGCTCGAACCAGAGCTCTGACTTAGGGGTTTTTCTGAGCCAAAGAAGGCGTGGTCAGGTTCCTTAGACTCGGGGAGAAGTCAGCTACCCGATGGTGATCACCATTCGATCCGAGAATCGCTGGAGAAGCGCCAATGTAATCAAATAGTGAAGCACCTCCGGCGGTTCAAAGCTGCCCTATTTCTATCGAGCTTAAGAAGGCCATATCAAGCCCTACTCAGGTCAAACAAGCTCTCCCAACACTCCCTCAACCCTCATACAACCGAATTAGAGTAGAAAGGTAAGCCAATTTGGCTCCCTGTGTGAAATCCAATCAGTGTTAGAGAGAGAACCAATGAAAATTTACTAACCGAATTCTCTCTCAATTCGACATAAATTGAGGTAATTCTTGATCTTAGGAGGAACTTTAGGACGAGAGCTACCTGTCCCGCTCGAATGCTCGGACCGCTGCACCCTCGATGATAAGTTTTCGAAACTTTCTTTCTCTAAGTCCACTTTTTCAGTGAAGCTCCATATTTAGCTCGTTTTGGCATCAATTCATGCAATTCAAAGTGCAATTGAATCATATGGATGTGTAGGAACTCAATTTTACCTTTCATTTCAATAATTAACCTCGTTTGATTGGTCAATTTGATAAAACCAAATTCAGCAAGTTTGAAAGGGGGAATTTTGTGGGAAATTAGTGATTTCAAAAATTTGAGAGAGTAAAGAGCAATTTTCCAAAATTGAGGGCAAATTGACCATGAAAAATATATTAGAGGACCAATTGGTCGATTTTTTGAATTATTGGGGTAAAATTTGCCATTTTTGTAAAGTAGGGGAAAAATGGTGATTTTTTAAAAGTTGGGGGCCAAATTAAAAATTTGGGAAACTTGAACCCTTTTTTGTGATTTTGAATAAATTGAGGTCCCAAAGTGAATTTTAGAAATTTTAGGACTCAATTTGAGGAAATATTAACATTAGTAACCTAAAGTTAAAGAAAAAGAACTTTAGGGACCTAAATGTAAATAATTAAAAGTTTGGACATTTTATTCATTCGTGATGAATGAAGGCTATTAAGTCAAATGTTAATGAAAAATGATGTTTATATCGTGTGGGAACACGAAGTACCAGGAATGCCAGCAAGGATAAGTTCGCGTGCGGCAAAGAGTCGATTAATAAGAAAAATACACTGCGAATATCGGGTAAGTGGAAATTTTCACATTATACCCAGTTGGGATGATGTATAACTCGGATATGAAAAACCACTACTATGTGAAATTTTAACTATCACACCTAGTTGGAGTGATGTGGAAACTATACAGAAAAACTAATTACCAGTTGTAAGTAGATCATACTAGGTTGGTATGATGAACTTACTCGAAGGAAGTGAAAAATCCGTTTACCGGTTGTAAGTGGAGATGTCATTACATCTGGTTGGTGTGATAGATGAGTGGAAAAGTATTTTGTCAGAAGTGCTCTCCCCTGACTATGTTCCACTGCTTAAAAATTTTGAAAGACCTTCTTGACGGGAGCTCGAATAGCTCAATTAGGCCAGAGGCCTCGGTTTTAGAACTTGGGGGCTAAAATACTCGGTTTTGAAATTCTCATACAATGGGCCCAAGGCTAGTTGGCACGAGTAGGAGCTCGTAAACAAACATGATGTTAAGCCATGAAAATTTTAATGAATGATGTGATTTGTCCATGGTACCAAGACAGGACCGACATACTCGATGTACTGGTGGCAGTGCGACAAGACCAGGTCAAGAGACCGGCCTAGACAAATAGCTGTAGGTCGAGTTGAGAGTTAGGGCCGTTGAACTAGTGGGACCAAAATTTAATGGCTTATATGGAAAACTTTATTTGTGCATGCACTGAGGTTTGGAACGATCAAGACACCCAAGAGGGGTAGTGATGCATCTTAAGGGCTACTAGACTACATGGTGTAGATAATGGTAGATTGTTGTGCCAGTAATCAAGGAAGCTCGACGTAGCTTCCTGCACATGAGGCTGGGGTAGGGTGAGGATGAGGTCTCTGTTGTCATATGGACACAGAGTTTCTTTTTGGGTTTGAGGGTCAGATGTTGCGAACATCTACTCATTCCCAAGGTAGAAGTGGACGAGCTTCTATCTAGGTGGCCGGTAAAGTCGCTCTAACACCACAAGTGGGTACAGTGAATGGGCTGCCTTCCGAATGTGTGATCCCTTCATGATGAAGGGCGTGTGTTGATTGTTAAACACACCGAATGTAGATAATGTGAAAAAGTTTTTGAAAACTGAGAATATGAGGAAGAAATAACTTTGAAAAAGAATTAAGGTGTCTGGCACTCTCCAAATTATTTTATTGAAATTTATTTTTTAAAACACCCATTCACTAAGTTGTAGAAAGTCACCCACCCTTTTTATCCCTTTTCAGGAATAGAGAAATGACTAGGGATAACACCAAGATTTACCCTCTCTCAGGTATGCTTAATTTTCCCTTAAGCTTGCATTATTATTGATATATGTTTTTCTAAGGAACAAGGTTGAGATTTCACCTAGCTCCTCTTGAATTAAAGTAGGGTGAAACCCCTCTTGAACCAAATGAGCGGCGGGTTGTTCACAGGAATCCGACCAAACCGGGTTGGGGCGTGACAGGCCGTGTCAACGACGCCAGCCAATCATAATGTGACACAAGGTAGCTTGCACGCGCACGCACAATGTCGTCTTCAACCTCTGAACGGGCATAAAAAATGGTTAGAACGACTATCATAATTCTAACGGCTAATAAATCCCTCCCACAAGGCCTTAAATCAGAGGGTTAATGGTTAACCAATGGATGAAGGGACAAAATGGTCAGTTCTCGAGCTCCATATATAAAGAGCTCCTCTCCATTTATCCTTTCCATCCGTCAAAAGCCTCAAGAAAATGAACTACTCCACTTTTCAACCAACCTTGAACCAGAGCTCTGACATCGACGATTTTCCTAACCTCTGACCGTGCATTTGGTTCTTTAGAATCCTAAAGAAGTCCTCTACCTTCCTACACACTCGGTTTAGCTTGTGGATTACCAAAGAAGCTCTAGCAAAGCCCCACAGTACCAAAACTTCGACAATGGAATTCGGGCATAAGCTTTTGAGCTAAAATTCGACCTCCAACGACCCTTTACGACCAAGCCGACCATATCACGGCTCCTCACGACTAAACCATGACCTCTCTCGACCTTTGTGGTAAGCCAATTCTGCCTTTCCTTGCCGAAATTATAAAATTACAAAGTGAAATTGTCATAAATTTTACTAATGAAATTCTCCTTGCTAGGTCAGTCAATTGACACAAAATTTGATCCTATAAGTATCCCCTTAACGATTACTAGCCACTCATATCCAGAGCTTTAACAACCATCCCTTCGTCGATAAGAAAACGAAGTTTTCTCTCTCTAAAAAGAATTTTATGGTAAAGCTCCATTTGAGCTCGATTTTGGCTCAAATTAAGCAATTCAAAACTTAGAATACTCGTAAGGAGATGTAAAAGATGATTAGTAGCATGACATGAGGAAATTAATAAGGTTTAAACATTCAATTTGATGAATTAAAGATTTGGAGGGTAAAGTGAAATTTTTGGGAATTGAGAAAATAGAGGATTTTTGAAAGTTTGGGAATTTTTATGAAAATTACATCAATTGAGGATCAAATTACAAATAAAGAGTTTTTTGGATTTAATTGTAATTTAAAATAATTTTGTGTAGAAAATTGTAATTAAAAATAATTATAAGGATTTATTTACAATTTTAAATAATTTTATTTTTAATAAAATTTTATAATGGATGAAATGGAAAATAACATAAAGTTATGAGATTTTGATAATTATTTGGGAATTAATTTCCAATAAAATAAATTTATGGACTTCTATTTAATTAGGAGAAAATATATGAATCTAAGTGAAAATTTTAGATATTTAAGTAATTTATTATCCGTGATAATATAGGTGCGAAAAATGACTTTTATATATGACTGCAAGAACCATTCAGTGGCAAATGAAAATCCATCTAGGACGAACAAGTTACGGATATCGGGTGAGTGGGATTTCTGACATCATGCCCGTTTTGGATGATGAATGTACTTTTATGCTATCGAAAGTCAAAATATTTTCTACAAATAGTCTCCACTGGCTCTGTAAAACTGCTTAAAAAGTTTTGGGAGATATTTCTATAGAGAGTATGAAGCACGTATCTTATAGGGCTAGAATTGCTCTAGTGGATCCAATGTCTCTGTTTTTTGAACTAGAATGGGCTCAATACCATGTTTTAGAAAACTCGTGAAGTGGACCTAAGGGCAATAGAAATGGGCTTAGACCCATAGACAAGTTTTAATTTATGAGCATTATGAAAAATTTTATTGTAAACCCCCCACATTTGAGTTAAGGAAAACCGGAAAAAGAACCGGTCAAACCGAATAAGAAAATAAAACCGATTTACATTTAGGAATAAGCAATATGAAAATTTACAACTTTCGGTTGATCCAAAAGATTTATTAAACACTGGAAAAGAAACTTAAGACAAACTAGAAAACAAAAAACCAAATTGGTTCAGGTGAACTAGATTCCATAAGAACTTCAAAGTTAAGCGTGCTTATCATAAATAGCCATCAATTAATATATATTTAATTATTAAAATTAATACCAATAATTTAATACCTAAATTAGATTATTGGAATTAATACAAATAATTTAATACCGAAATTAAATTATTGGAATTAATACCGAAATTAAATTATTGGAATTAATACCAAAATTAAATTATTGGAATTAATAACAATAATTTATGGCAATATTAATACTAGTAATAAATCTCGCCCATTTAATACACGGGTTTTACGACTATATAAAGAGGTTATCCCCATTTCATTCTCCTCACACCTGAACACTTCTCTCTCTCTCTACTACTCCATTTCCCGGTAAAGCTCGAACCAGAGCTTCAACTTGAACAAAGGTCGGGCTCTTTAGAACCGAGGAGAAGACAGCTATCTGATAGCAAACTACAGTCAATCCGAGAATCGTTGGAGAAGCGCCGACATGATGGAATAGTGAAGCAACTCCGGCGGACCGAAGCTGCCCTATTTCGGCCAAGCTGAAATCAACCATTTCAAACCCTTCTCAGGCCAAATCAACCCCTCCCAACACTTACTCATCCTTTCCACGGCCGAATTAGGACCGAAAGGTAAGCCAATTTGGCTTCCCTTTATAATTTTCGATCAGTGCTAGAGAGAGAGTCGACCAAATTTCAATGAAAAAATTCCAATCCAATTCCGCATCAATTGATACAATACTTGAATTTAGGATAAATCTCAGGACGAGACCTATCTGCCCAGATCGAAAGCTCGGACTGTCGTGCCTTCACCGGTGAGTAATCGAAGCTTTCTCTCTCTACAGTCTGTTTTCCGGCAAAGCTCCGTTTGAGCTCGTTCCGACGTTAAAATCTGCGATTCAAAGTTTCTTAGAATCGTATGAACATACAAGAACTCAATTTTAACTCCAATTTCAATAATTAGAAGTGTTTGATCGGTTAATTTGATAAAATCAAATTCGGTAGTGTTGAAGAGTTGAAATTGGGGGGAAATTTGGGGATTTTCGAAATTCAAAGGGGCCAAAATACAATTTTATGAAATTGAGGGTCAATTGGGCATGAAAATAATGTTGGAGGACCAATTGAGAAATTTTGGAAATTTTGGGGAAAAAACTTACCATTTTTGTGAAAGAAGGGCAAAATGGTAATTTTGGAAAATTTGGGGAACCAAATTGGAAATTTGGAAAATTAAACCCCTTTTTGGTAAAATTGAATAAATTGAGGTCCCACGATAAATTTTAAAAGTTACGGGACTCAATTTGAGGAAAAACCGACATTAGGGACTTAAAGTTAAAGAGAAATAACTTTAGGGACCTAATTGCAAATAACTAAAAGTTTGGGTTTTCTCATTCATTAATGAATGAAGGCTGTTATGCCGAGTAATAATGAACAAGGTTGTTCATATCGTGTAGGAACGTTAAATACCGGGAACACCAGCAAGGACAAGCTCGCGTGAATACAAAGAACCAGTTTAGTGGAATTCACGGCATTAACGGGTGAGTGGGTTTACTAACATCATACCCGGTTGGGGATGATAAGTGCCTCGATATAAAAACCCACTGTTTAATGGTATTTTAATCATCACTACTTAGAGAAAGTGATGTGAAAGTTATGCGGAAAAACTACTTACTGGTTGTAAGTAGATTATACCCGGTTGGTATGATGAGACTTCCTCGGAGGAAGTTGAAAACCCGTTCATCGATTATGAACGGAGATGTCCTTATACCGGTCGGTATGATGGACAGTAAAAACCTATTTTTGTCAGAAGTGCTCTCCCCTGACTGTGTGCCAATGCTTAAACAATTTGGGAGACCTTCCCAACGGGAGCTCAAATAGCTCTGATAGGCCAGGGGCCTCGATTTTGGAACTTGGGGGCTAAATGCCCGATTTTGAAAATCTCATACAGTGGGCCCAAGGCCAGTTGGCACGAGCAGGAGCTCGTAAATGAACATGATATATGTGTCATAAAACTTAATAAGTGAATTGTTTGGCCACGGTACCAAGATAGGACCGACATGCTCAGTCAAGTAGCGGTAGTGCGACATGACAGGTCGACGGACTAGTCAAGACAAACAGCTACAGGTTGAGTTGAGAGTCGAAGCCGTTGGACTAGTGGCACCACATATTACATGGCAATATAAAAAAACATTGTTTGTGCATGCACTGTGAGTACGGGATCATCAAGACGCCCATGAGGGGTAGTGATGCGTCCTAAGGGCACTGGACGACTTGGTGGCTATAAGGGTAGTTTTGTCGTTCCAGGTGTCTGTGCGAAATCTGGAGTAGCACGAAGCGCATGAGACCGAGGTGGGGACAGGATGAGGTCTCTGTCCTCATACGGACATGAAGAAGTGATTTCGGGATTGTGGGTAGGATGTCACGTACATCCACTCATTCCCAGGGTAGATGTGGTCGTACTTCTATCCGGGTGGCAGGAAAAGTCGCTCCGAAGCCACTAGCGGATTCAGTAGTGATACTGACTTGCGAATGTGTGTAACCTTCATGATGAAGGATGTGTGTTGGGTGATGACACACCGTGGTAACTAAGAAATAATGGAAAATTCCAAATTTTTAAATGATGGGATTTTTGAAAACAAAGGAGTCTGGCACACTTCATATAAATGTTTTTCTTAAAAGTCAAAAGATTTTAAAAACCCATTCACTAAGTAGTCGTACTCACCCCCTCCCTTATATCCCTTTTAGGAAATCCCGGAAAGCCTCCCCTTAAAGACCGTCAACTAAGATGCCTATAAGACAGGTATGTAAAGTTTTAAATTTCATACAGTTTTGATTATACTATTCCAGGAAAAAGGTGCAAGTTAAAGGATGCCTTACTCTTTACGGTTTACGATAAGGGGAAATCCTTTAATAAACCGGGAGAGTGGCGGGTTGATCACGGGGATCCGACCAAACCGGGTCGGGGCGTGACATTAATAATTGGTTAAATTGTATGATTTAGCTACCGAGTCAAATTCGAGTCGTCGAACTCGTTGGGCTGGTAGCACCAAAGTTAAATATCTTAACTAAATAGAATATTGTTTGTGCATGCTGAGATACGGAGCCATCAATGCACCTGCTATGAGGTAATTTTAGTTTTTAGGGGTGTTGGATGGCTTAGGGAGCCTTAGGGGAGTTTTTTTATTCTAGTATGTTAAGTAGCTTTGTGAGTTTCATGTGCATTAAGAACAAGAAATAATGGGGAGATGTTTCGTCCCCAAGATTAAAATTGGGGGTTTGACAATGGTGGTTATACAGATTTATGATAGAGGTTGTAACCTTCTACCAGGGTGGAAGATTCAGTTAAAATTGGGGGTTTGACAATATGATGTGAGCATCTTATTGACCGAGAGTGTCCCATTCCCTTAGTATTACTATTGTGAGATTAAAATTATGTGATCTATTTAGTTATTTATTTATCAGTCATATTTTGAAAATTGATTTGAGGTTAATTTTGTTTTAAAATTTAAGTATTATAACATTATTATACTATTATGGTTTGTCATCCACTATAACGGTGTTAAGATAATATGACGAGTTATTTGTAAGTATGACTCATGACTCGAGTGTATTATGACATTTCTATCATAGTACATTAAATTATAAATTAAGAGAGACCAAATAAGTTTGAAATAGATTGGATTGGTGAATTTATCAAATTTTATGAGTGTTAATTAGAGTTGTAAAGACCTAGTTTGGTCTAAGTCCTAGTGGACTCGAACCTAGTCATTGAGTTCGGGATATGGGACACAAACCCGACCAACTCTGGGTACACTAGGGACCCAACTTGATCAGACTTGATCGAGTATGTGACATGTCTGATGGGTCGACCCTAAATATTGGAATATGTTGAGTGAATTAGGTGTTTGAATTTAGATCATGTTGGGATTTAAATTAAAATTAAGTCGAGTCGAGTCGAGTGAATCAAATTTGAGTTAATTAGAATTCAAATGAAAATTGTGTAAAGTCAGGTTGAGATTCGATTCAAGACGAAGCGGTGAATTAAAAGTAAAGCTAATTCGAAAGAATTATATCGTATTCAATATTTGATTTCCAATGCATTATAAGCATTATATCATTATCAAATTTTATAATTTTACTATATATGTTTTTAAATAAGCATTATATATTAAGTTGTAGCTAATTATATTAAATTTGTTGAGAATATTATTTAAATTGAATAAAATTAAAAAATATATATCTTATTTTATAAAATTAAAAATATTTAACTATTTATTGATAATTACTTTTAAATATATATATATATATATAAGATTAATAACTTTTTAATTTATAATAATTTCTTATATATTATTGAATTAAAATACAATTGGTCATCTAGCCAATCAATTAGAGAACATTGTTATTATTGGAGGTGTTCTACCTACATGACTCGGATATAATTTATTCGACATTATACGAGTGTAAACTTTAATTTAAATAAAGGTACTATACTAAAAAATTATATATAATTCATATAAATTATTAATTCTGAATATAAAATTGTAATTCACAAATTTATAAAAGCTCTACTTAATAGAAGAATTGCCAAATTTTAAAATAAGTAAAACTTCTATAAATCGCAATTCAATTAGGATTAAAATTATCTATGAATATTTTAATACGTGAGTAGGGTTGTATTAGATCTCAGTCTATATTTCAACTACTCAATGAAAAGTACTTAATAATATTGTCTAATTATATTGATTGGTTAAATAAAATATAATATTTATAACAACTATTAGAATAAGTAGTAACTATAAATTTAACGTTTACTTCATAATTAGATACATCAATATGAAACTTAAGTACTTAATAATCTAAAAAGTTTTATATTTTGAACTAATAGTATAATTTAAAATAATATATCATTTAAATATTAAAATCAAAACTAATTTACTAATTAATTTTGATTGTATCAAATTTTATGTTAGTATTTATTTTATATTGACTATAATATTTATTAATAAATTTTATATTTATTTTAAAGGTCAATTAGGAATAAATAATAGAAAAAATATAACTAAAATATCACTTGTCATATTTGTCAATATAGAATATTTATTGTTACCTCTTACTTGTCATCGTTCCGTGTCAGTCAAACCCGACCACCCTACAAGGAAATAACATTATTTCGATAAGCATTGAAACGGCGTCATTTTATTCATGATACATGCTCAAAATAGTTGTTTTTTTTCTGCTCAATACTCAAAATAGTTGTTAAGTTGGGTCAAATTGTTATCTCTAATTGTTAATTATATTTTTAAGTATAATTAATTATGATAAATATATATTTTATTTTCAAAAGTTTTTTTTTGCACAAATGTTTTCAAAAGTTGACTGCTGTTTTTATAAATGTATATTTTTGTTTGAACTTAAATGTTTATTTTAGAAATTGGAATTATAAATTAGTACCATATTTAGCCGATTATTATTAATTTTATATCTTTAATATTTTATCAAATATGGCAGTTCCATGGTGGACAGATATGGTATTCTAGGAAGCCCACATAGATGCTAAGAGAGCACAAATGCAGGTCTCTGCCTTAACGCCAACCTGGGTACTCCACCTCCATGTTTCTCCATCTCCTACTAATTCTAGCTTGCAGACCCTTCTGCAACCGGCTTCACGTTCCACTTCGTCCCTAGGTTAGTTCTTCGAAATCCCGATTAGATTCCTGAATTTAAGCGTAGGATTTAAATTTTTTGGGGTCTCGTCTTCTTCTTAAAGATTCTAATTTTTTTTGTCAATATTTGTGGCCAGTTCTGCGGAGGAGCTTGAGAAAGGACGAGCCCCTCATAGATGGGCTTCCAAAGGAGTACTACGATGATGTATTTGCATTCATTCATTTGTGTGCTGGTTCTCTAAATCATTTTCCACTTTTTTCCTGTTTGTTGTAATATGCGCTCAATTGAATGTGATGGAATTGTTTGGTGATCTATTGGTGCTCGATGTCCCATTTCCACAAATATATGTAATAGTTGACTTTCCTCAACTAGGAATGGCAAGCCCGTCAACGAGAGAAGACCAAGGAGTTGCATCGACTACGCCAGGAGGAGGAAGAAGAAGAGGAAAGAAAGGTTGAAGAGTATCGTGAAATTGGCACGCGTTTGAAAGATTACCCTGAAGAGGATGTTAGAAAGGCCAGGAAGCTAGTCTCGGGCTTCATCAGAGCAGCTGAAGAAGTTGAAGAGGTTCGATCTTAGTTATGATAGTTTAACTTTAGCTGCAAATTCTCAATTTTGTATATGTTTAATATATAGTTATGTGTTTCATTACCCTATTCAGAAAATTGAGGAAGCTGCTGAAAGGGGAGAACTCACCGAACTTGTGTTAATGGTAATATGGAATCGGATGGATCTTGCAAAACGTGATGTAAGCTTCTGTTGGTTATCATTTTGTTCTTAGTAATGTTTCTATCCATCCTCTGATACGAGAAGTCCATCATCATACATTTAGAGGCATCTACTGGGGCTATTCTAGTTATTATACAAATAAACTTTTCTTGTGTAGCTTCCATCTATATAATTTCTTTTCATGGCCTTTCTATTTCTGTAGAATGAAAAGGAAGCCGTTAGAAGTCTCGATCTATTGTACAGAAGGGTTGAGGTATGCTTGTAACTCTAGAAATTCCACATGTTTACATTATTACCGGGCCTGAATTCTAGATGTTTATAGGCACAATAATATGATGTTATATGAAACTATTAATATGACGAAGCAAATACTGTTGATGGATTGTCTTGGTAAAATTACTGTTGTGCTTAAGAATCTCTGCTGAGATATTATACATTATGGAATTGGGAGAAATTGAGGGCTGAAATCCTTGAAACTAAATTCACCTTTATTGTCTGTATCCTCTATTTGATTGCTCTCCATTTTTATCCAGCTAAACATACATTTTCCAGCTTCACATTTTCTTTGGTTTACTATTACATCTTGTATGGTTTCATATAGGATAATGGTTCATGAGAAATATCCGGTACAGATAATCTAAAGAAAATAATTGCTTGTAAGGAGATATTGATGATGTGGATCAAATCCTTGAAATGAAATGTGGAAAAGATAGAATAACATCCCCAAAAGGTGTAGATATACATAATGATTTTTATGGGAGACCTTTTCTTCACTTAGACATGTTTAGCTTTTTCTTTCTTTTGTATATTAGAAAATTCATGGTGATCTTTGAGTTTATCTTAACATGCTAGACTGAGATTTTGAAAAGGGAGGCATCTCCTGCAATGAGATTGCTCAACGATCTTTTGAATATGCATGATGGATTTGATAATGAAGGGTGGCTGAAGGAGTGCAAGAAGCGCATGATTGATACATTCCCACGGGAGGACCCATTCAGCATTCTCGTACCTGCAGGATTTGACATTAACAAGGTAAACTATAGCAAAACTTATTATTTCGTTGCAATGTTCTTCTGATGTACTTGCTGTATTCTTAACATGTAGCTCATCCAATGAACTTCTTTTGTGCTCGATGCTCTATGTAACCCACATCTCTACTTATAGTTATAGAAGATTGTCTCAACAATCTTATAAAAAGCATAGTAAATATGAAAAAAAATGTTAAATATTGTAATCGCTGTTGGCTTGGCTGCTGGTCTACTGGGGTTGGAATTGATAGGCATTCTTCTTAGCACATATTAGTGCAAAAAGGCAACCTTAGGAGCACATATTGCCTCACCCTGAAGTAGGTATTGACAGTAATTGATGATTTCCGCATGCCAGATGTAGTGGTAAAGCATTCAAGTACTTGAACAAGGGCATAAGACATTTGTCAGTTGTATTTGTAATTTAATATTTAACTACCTTCAGAATGACTGAACAGATCATATGCAAATAACTGGGATATGATTGATGTTTTGCTTGGTTACTTTTAGATAGAAGTGACATACTAGTACTTTGATTATCAGCACGATGGTCTGCTCCGACCTCCACTTGAAGCAGAAGATCTTTTGCTTAGAGTAGATTTTGTTAGAGAGGTTGATGGTCTCCTACAGGAGGTGCGATACGAGCAGACGTTGCTGCAGAGTGCCGAGGGACTGGATGCTGAATCAGTCGCATTTAGGTTGAAGCAGCAGGAGAAGCAGCGTACTATACACCAAGTTGAAACTCTTCTTGATTTGGCAATGAATCTTCAATGGTGATATGTCATTCATGAGAAGGACTTTTTCAACCACAGTAAGACTTTGCTTCATGAGAAGGAATCTGTTGTGATAAATTAGCGAGGACCCAATTTTGTACCCACAGGGAATTTATAGTGGACAGTGGAAACTGCATTGTAGGATCAAATTGGTGTGGCTACCTATTCCATGACCGATTTGGTGGCACAGTGATTGTAGCTTAGCATTTAAGTTAATCACAATTAGAGGTTGTTAAGTTTGGTACATATAAATTAAACAAATCAAATTATATATATGGCAAAATAGTATAAGAATAAGTAATATCTTTAAATTCATAAATTTATATAAAATAAATTATAAGTTCAAATGCATACAAAAACCATGTAGGCTAATGCAAAGAAGACAATGATGAAAGGAAGAAGGATTGACGTTACAAACACAATAGACAAAACCCACCAAGAAATATAATTGAATTTGGGGTTCAGATATGGCAAAATCCAAGCAGCCTGGATCCATGGCCTTCTCCCTGTCCTTGTCTGTCTTGACCAAAAATGGATTCTCCGGGTGGAAGATGAACAAAGGAACCAATCTAAGGACTTACGCAGCTATACTAGCCCAGCCATCAACCATTATGTACGTGATGAAAAATGTGGCTTTCATAGGAATTGAGACGCCTACTGTTTTCGGAAATCTGAAACAGCACCATATGCAAAAATCAGGATCAGTATAGGAAAGACGGTAGAAGCATCTCTGTTGGGACCTCCTTTAGGAATAACTAATATATAGGAATAACTAGTTATTGCTGAGTCTGTGCACAAACAGCCGCCCCCCATGGGCTCTTGAATGAGACAAAGGCAGCAGGAACGATAGCATTTGGATCACTTATAACCATCTCTCGTTCACTTCTTCCTACCCGGGAGAGGAACGCCAACAAAACCAACAAAATGGTTAAAACAACTGATTTATATATCATACAATGTGTAACCTCACCTATATTGGTTATAGAGTTTCAGATTTTCTTGCAAATGAAAAGCTACCAATGCTGAAAAGAACTTGTAGTGTTTTGTGGTCAGCCTTTACCGTATACATACGAGATTCATGGTTCATGTCCTCAACCTTTCCAGAAAAACAGTTGAACTGCATAATTAACATCTATGTCCAGAATCATCATACAGATATTTACTTTGGCATATAAATAAGGATTACCTCTTTGCTTAGCTTCTCAATTTCAGAAGCGTAATAGTCTATTGCATCAACTTTATTTCCCCAAAGTCCAGTCTGTCAACAAAATTCAGAGTTTTAAGCAGCTTCTTTAGGGTGTTATTCTTTATGGCAAAGGATGAAATAATTATTATAACATCTACATCAGGTACAAGTATAATTTTATAGATGATAACCTTAGTGGCTGGCCTTCTCGAAGATTTTCTTTCATACTTGTTCGGGTAATAATTAAGCCTATTCTGCAGGTTCTTCTTCTTCTTCTTAACCAAGGATGCAAGCATATTTGCATTGTACACAACCTATCAATGGGAAACCAAGCTGTGTCAATAAAGCTTCAGTTATGTGGTGAAGACAATTCTTTCTGAGCAATCTGTACACCGGAGAAGGTTAATCAATAAGTAATTTTTTTTCCACAAGTACACAAATTGTACATGATGTGTGAGATAATTGTGAGTGAAACTAGTCAATCACTTTACACCAATGAGAGGTCGCACGCGCACATGTAGTGTCATCTTTTTATTTCAAAATTTTGAATAGCAGAGAAGAGGAATATCGTCATTACTCCAGTTGCCAATAAATCTCTCTGACAAAAAAGTAAATCGGAGAGTTAATTCCCGATCGATAAATGACTAGATAGGAACGGAAGTCCCGAGTTAATTATATAAAGATCTCCATTTCATTCATACTCTCCACATCCCGAAAGTTGAGAGAACACATATTGCTCATTTTTCCCTATCAATCGTGAATCAAATCTCCGACTTGGACACTTCTCTTCACCTCTGAAAGTGAATTCGGATTCCCTATAATCTTATGGAAGTACTCTACATGATTGCATACTTTGTTCAACTCGAGAATCACTAGAGAAGCGCCAGCAAGCTCGCACAGTACCATCGCTCCCTCGGCAGTCTACGACTACAATTGATCGAGCTCAATTCGAGCCACTCTTGGGACAGTCACGACCAAACCAAGCCCTCTATACCTTCACTGAACCGTTGTGATAAGTTCCCTCCATCACTATTCGTCGGAATTTACTGTTAATAGTGCATTTTTCCCAAAAACAAATTTAAGAAATTTGCACTGCTCAAACTACCAATTAAGTTGTAGTTTTATCCAGGAAATATCCATAGGAAGAGAGCTCAATGAAACCAAAAACTCTGATCGTCGGACCCTTACTGATTAGTAATCGAAACTTTCTCTCTCTCAAGCGATTTTTTGGCTAAGCTCCATTTAAACTCATTTCCAAGCCAAAATTAGTGATTTAAAGCTTGAAATGATTCTAAGGACATGTGAAAGATTATTAGAATCATGTTAAGACTCAATTGGGAAGAATTAAGGTTGAATTGATGGTATTCAAGTTGGAGAACTAAATTGTAATTTTTGAAAATTTGGGTAATTAATTACAATTTTTAAAAAATTGGAGATTTTCTATAATTAGTGATAAATTGTGTACCCAATTAGAAATTTGAGAAATTAGGGACCTAAATGGAAGATTTGAGAATTTTATGGACCTAATTAAAATTAAAGTATAACTTAAGGGTCAAATTATAATTATTAGAAAATTATGGGTCTTAAGTATAATTAACTTATTACTTGAGATTTAATTGTCCAATTTATTTTAGCAATGAATCACCTACAAGTTCATGCAAAAGAAAAGCACACCAAACACAGAAATCCCCGGGACGAACAAGTGTCAGAATACGGTGACTGTAATTTCTAATATGAGGACCGATTGGAGATAAGTGTAGGAATGAGATCAATTTGGTATCCTATATTCAAGCTTAGAACCTCATACAAAAAGGGTGCAAAATGTTTCTGGCATTCATTAACAATGAAACTCTTAAGAGGAAGAAACTTGAATAAATTCCAATAGTGAGATATTACCCTAAAGTTTTTTTGGAAGAATTACCTGGGTTACCCTTAGATCGTCAATTAGAATTTGCTATATAAGTGATTCCCGGGACCCATCCCATCTCACAAGCCCCTTACTGGATGGGTCCAACATAACTAAAAGAGCTAAATGAACAATTGGACGAATTGTTGGAAAAGGGTTTTATACAACTCAACCAATCCCCGTGGGGCGTACCCGTGTTGTTTGTAAAGAAAAAAGATGGAAGAATGAGATTATGTATAAATTATCGAAAGCTGAACCGGGTGATCATTAAGAACAAGTATCTCTCACTGAGGATCGATGAATTATTTGATCAACTCAAAGGAGCCGCTTACTTTTCAAAAATAGATATACGATCAAGGTATCATCAATTGAAGATTAGGGAGGAGGATATTCAAAAGACAACCTTCCGATCAAGATATGAGCATTATAAGTTTAAGTGATGCCCTTTGGACTAACCAATTCTTATGTAGCTTTCATGAACCTAATGAATCGGTTATTCCAACCTTATTTGGATAAATTCGTGATAGTATTCATCGACAACATACTTATATACTCACAAGCTAAGGAGGATCATGAAGAACATTTAGATACATCCTTGAGAGTTTTGAAGGAAAATGAACTATATACCAAGTTTTCCAAATGTGAATTTTGGCTTCAAGAATTAGGATTTTTAGGACATATTGTCTCCAAAGAGGGAGTTAAGGTGGACCCAACTAAGATAGAAGTAATATCAAATTGGAAAGCCCCTACTAATCCAACTGAAATTCATAGTTTCCTTTAAGTTAATCTCTCAACATATTTAGATTAAAGAAAATGTATCTTTATGCATATCCATGTGGGTAAGATATGTTCATCAAATACAAGTAAATTTTTAAAAACTTGTTATGAATGAACTAGATGATAGGTTTTTTTTAGATGAATTGAATAGTTTCAAACTTGTTATATACAAGTTTATTTATTTTAATCTCAAAGCTTATTTTCGTTAAACCCTTGTTTTTACCAAATGTTTGTGAAAACTTGTTTAGAGTACGTGTTGAGTCGTGGACATGACGTCACAATGTTAGCTAAACCCTCTCACTGAGTTGTAAAACTCACCCCCCTAAAATAATCATTTCAGGAATGAAAATACTATCGGTACACATAAAGAAATGAAAAGCTTCATACAAACTCAAGGTATGCATTACATTAAGTACTTGGTCCCAATGTGCTTTCTAAAGTTAATTTTCCAAAAAGTCAAATTTATTATTTTTTTAAAATTATTTGAGTAATTTTGTTTTGAGTCTTGCATCATGTTGGGTTTATAATGATGATACGTCCATTGTTGTAAAATCGAGAGGATGTGGTAGGTTGTCTGTAGGTCCAACCGATTAAACTGGGTTGAGATGTGACAACAATAATAGAATGATCATTTTTATTTAGGTGTGCGGTATGTTATCTAACCGACCCTACTACTCATGTTCTTTAACATAAATTACATAGCAACACATATTTCTTTTATTTAATTTCTAGGCTAGATATGATATCTAACTGACCTAATTACTCATGTTCTTATAATGCATCATAAAGCATATATCATTTCATAACTTCTTGGGGCTTGACATGGTATCTCACCGATCCCTCTATTTGTGTCCTCAAAACACCATTCAAGTATTTATGCACACAATGCAAGTAATTAATGAGATTCGGTTGTCAAACCAATCCACCCTTCATTATTGACTTTTTAATGCTTAGCTTAATAAAACATACAAGAGCCTAGCTTAATTTTCAATTTAGAAAATCAGACTTATTAGCCATACTGCTATAACTAGTTTAGGTTGTAGCCTCCTTTGAAAAATCTCACACAGGTTATAATTTCAATTTTTCTCTTATATCGTTATAGTGGATTTATAGTCCATTTCGTGTCTTATCATGCTCATCATATCCCATTTCTCATTTAAGTAAGGCCTATCATTCTCTCTACCTTCAATAGTTCAATAAAGCTTGTAAAGAACCACGATTAGTCCAATAGAACTCATCGTCTATAAACCCACTCAGCCGAGTATCTGAAAATGTGTTCGTTCTAGTTGATTTTCTAAGTATCTCTGATTGATGATTTAACTCGACTATTCGTAACAGCTCAAGCTACACAATTCACATACTACAACACATGTCAAGTTTGGTTCTAAATGTATATTATTGTAATGTCTTGTAATTTCTCAAAATTATAATTTTGCCCATCAGGTCGGGCTTGCTCAAATTGTGGATCGACAACCCATTTATATGACTTCCATTCATATATTCTAAGTCCCCATACTCCCTTCTTTCTCTCGGTCATTTTCTCACTAGGGCCTTAAGCCATTTCAACTCTTTCATTAAGGTCTTTTAACTTTTTACTTATTATACATTAGTCCCTATCTTTTCCAAAATTATATTTTGGTCGCTATACTTTCCTATTACCCACTTTTGAAATCTAAATTCAAATATAATTTTATCTCAAGTTCTCCGACCTTTCTCAAGTTCAATTGGGGTCTCTAACTTCTCATACATTCATTTTGGTACTCAAACTTTTTAAAAATTATCATTTGGTTTTTAAACTTTTATAAAAGTTTCAATTAGGTCTCCAATCTCTTTTAAGCTATCATTTCAAATCCCTAAGTTTTCTCCAACTTTATTTTAGGTTCCTAGAATTCTACTAAGTACCATTTGGATCCCAATTTTCATGAAATCACAGTTTGACCCCTATACTTTTCAAAAATTATGATTTAATCTCAAAACTTGCCCCAATTCATTTTTAAAAAAATCAACTCATTTCTTATGAGTTGGAACCAATAATACTTTTTTTCCTTCCCAATATCCCTAAAAAATCATTATGTTTAGGGTTATGTCTAATTCAACCCTAATTAGATTTAATTTTTTAATGAATTGTTTATGGATTCTTAATTTATAATTAATGAGGTCATTTAGAATTTGTATAGGTCACTTTAACCAGTTTGTAAGATTTCAATTTTAATTGATTTCTAATACTATTCGATTTCAAATCTCGAGTTTAATCTATCGATTTAATTTTAATTTCTAGTCAAATTGAATTTATCTTCATTTTTAGAAAATCATGGTGCTATAAGTTCAATTAATAATTTATTTTTTGATTGGTTTAAACTCGATTAATTTTATTTTTTTTATTTTCTAAAATAATTTATTTGTATTTTTGAAAATAAAATTAACAATTTACCTTTATTAGTTTTATTTAAAAATTAAATATTAATTTATTTCAATTTGATTTAATTTAATTTATTTCAATTCAATCTAATTATAATTTTTATTTTTCTTATCGATTTATTTATGTTCTCAATTCATCAAAATTAGACGGCCTTACCCTTGAATTTATTATTTCATTAATTGGTTGTTCTACTTAATTATTATTTCAATTCCTTTTGATATGTAGTTTAATTTTGGTTCTCCCATCCTATTGCAAAAAAGCCATATTACAATATAGTTCATTATATATATTTCTTATTTTATTATAGAATATATATATATATATATATATATAAATTATCATAATTTTAATATTTATTCATTTTTATTGTAATAATAACTCATTTTTAATAAAATATTATAGATATAATTTATTAGGCATAATATAAGTATATATACTTTATTTGACACCTTTAATTTTATATTAAAAAGTTTATATAATTATGAGTAATATAATTTAAATCAATTATATATATATATAAATTAGTATAAGATTATTTAATAAATTATTTAACTTAATTAAGAAATGAACATTGAACTTTTTAAATTTTCATTTACTTTCCCTACTCACATCCAAATTCCTCACCCATCCAAACAAAGATTTAGACAGTCCTTCACCCGAATTGGTGTAATTTATAGGTTGGGTTACGCATTTGGATAGTTTTTGTATACTAGAATATTATTGCTCCATAATATGCATTTTACTCTATTTTAGGGAAGTTAGTTTGGAATTGGAAATAAAGTAATTGAGATTTGTTTGGTTGCGTCATCTGGACAAAAAGTGATTAGTTTACAATTTGGTGGATGGTTTAATGGGGGGTTTTACCTTTAAAAGAAATAAGCCCACCAAAGAAAATGCAACCTACACATGCACATAAATAGGAAATATGAGAGCCCTTCCCCTACAGTGGTGTAGTAGTCCTAGCAAGGGACACAAAAATGACAATTCCCCCCATACAAGGTGGCTTTCAAACAAATGGGTTGGCTGACGGGCCTTGCGCACTGAGCGCATTTTAGTAGTTAAAACGCTTCTTATTATACGCATGCAAGCGCATTTTAGTGTATATCATCGATCTCCCCTTACCTGACTCATATCTGTTTCTTCCACTCAAACAACATTCATAATAGTCTCCCTTCTCTGTCTCTATTAGGGTTTCCGCAGACCCTAGACACTTCCTCCCAACCCTTTCTCCTTATCCCTCAGGATCTCTCTGAGAGGTGAAGAAACGTGCAATCTTTGCGATGCTGGGCGCCTTCAATGCCAGCAATTGGTGCAGCGCTTCCAAGCCTTGAGAACCCTGCACCTAGTATCCGGAGTAGGTTGTTCGCATCGGTATCCCAGTCGCTTGGAACCGGATTGCGTTGGTAGAAGCCGCTGTTTGATTTATACTGTAGCCTGCGACTATCGGATGGCACCCAGCCGTAGAAAGGGTGTGAGCAAGGCCGCTGCAGCTGCTGCCGCTCGCAGACAGTGGAAGGTCGGGGATCTTGTGCTTGCCAAGCTCAAAGGTTTCCCTGCTTGGCCTGCTACGGTATGTTATCTTACTTGCTATACTCTTTTGCTGTGGGTTTGTGTAATTATCGGTGTGAATTTTTGCCAGAAGTATGTTTTTCGATTAAACATTTTATGCTCATGCCAGACAATTCGGATCTTTTACAGGTTTTTTTACTTGATATAAAATTTCTCTATGCATGAGTCCGGAAAATCCATTTTTTTGGCCACTTCAAGGTAGAGGGGGTGTATAATTAGCTCTGAAGTTCTTGAGTGGGTTTCCCAGATCTTTGCCATTGCATATTCTTAATGTTTTATCAATCTGCCTTTGTATCAACTGGCTTTATTAGACCTCTTATGATTTTGTACTTGTGGGAGCTAAAAAATTCTATACAATTTGAACTGAAATTTGGAGAAACTTGTAAGTTGAAAGATAGCCATCCGTTGCAATTTATCATGTTCCTCTGTGATGTGATATGTTATTTTCTATGTTTGATAGTGAGTTTTTTAATATACTTAAGGAAAATTTTGATTTGCATTGTCTATCCATCTATTTTATATGGATCCTTCTGCCAATTATTGTTCTGCTTGTGGCATAGGTAAGCGAGCCAGAAAAATGGGGCTTTTCAGCTGATTGGAAGAAAGTGCTTGTATACTTCTTTGGAACCCAACAAATGTAAGTTCTCTGTGAACAGTTAGTAGTTTGTTTATGTTGCACAATACGGATGCCCAGCATGTTTTTATTGTTTTATCTGCTAATTTTTCTTAGGGAATTGTTATTCACCATCATGCAGTATTTCACTTTTTCTTTTTTAGTGTATTATATAACAAATGTATCATCTGCACTTAGTGGAACGAATGCATCATTAATGACAACAATTATTACCATGCCGAGTATGATATTTCAATTTATAGGCATCAATAAGTAGGTTCTTCTACGGATAATTATGATGTCATGCTGCTTCTCTCTCTCTCATGTTACAAATTTTAATAAGGTTCGTTTTAGTTTTCATTCACATCTGGAATTTTCTCATATTCTCTTCTTTTGTATGATGGCATTATACAATTGTATGCCATGTATCTGGTTTCCTTGTCAACTATGCATTCTTATCCTGTCTTTTTCAGAAGGAATCACATTGATCTTTTTACTGTATGAAATTTCCAATTGAAAGTAGAACTAGTGTGATATGGTACTGTCAACTGAAATTAAGAATAAGTTCTAGTTATATTTCATGCTTTACAGAATTTAACAGTGGCACTGTTATTTATGCTTAATTTTTTAGCTATTAAGGGAAGGAATAGAAGAAGGCTTTTGAGGGTGCAGAATTGCATGATAAAATGTGAGTTGAAAGATAAAGAATGCACTAACAATTTGGTCCTAGAAAGATACTCGAACCAACAATTAGGTACCTAAAAGATTTTTTCCAACAAAAAGATCCCTCAAAGATGAAAAAGACTAACACCTAGGTCAATAACCTTTGTCTCTCATTTGTTTTCCTGAACTTTGAGGGAGTCATTTGTTAGCAAAAATCTTTTGGGTCCAAAGTGAGAGACCTTTTCATCTTTGGGGGATTCATTTGTTGGAAAAATTCTTTTATGTACCAATGTGTTGGCTTCAGTATCTTTTGAGGACTAATTTGTCCACTCAAAGATAAATTAGAGATGTGTCCTTTTGATTATGTAAGTAGTAGAGTGAGGGGACTAGTGTGGTTTCTCAACATGATTGATTTTATGTCATGCTCATGGACTTTTTTGATAGAATCTTGTATATGACGTTTGGATGGATGGTTAAGGTGAATGGAGAAGTTGATGGATTATAAGGAGTTGTTATATCCATGTCTCTTAACTGCTCACTTTTGAGCTTCCAGAATTAATATAAATGAATGGGGTAGCATATATGGAGTACTTGGTACCTGGAAAACTATTACTATCAGATAGTCACCACTAATAAGGTACAAAATACTTCTAACTTACGTTCTTTCCATCCTCTTTTTAGCCTCCAAGTTACAAGTTAGGAAGACTCTTGTCTTTCCACTCATTTCTTGAAACTAGGATTTTGTCTGTTCTCAAATATTGCCTGATGTGTTATTGATGCAATTGTGGCTAAGAGGCTGGTCATTGTATAAAGAAATGGTGGTTGGAGTGAAGTGAGAGAACTAGTTAGTTCCTATGAAATGATATAAGATTCGTAGTGTTGAAAATGAGGACACATATGCCTCAGATTTTATTATAAGGATGCACAGATTTTGGACATCTTTTTCTTTCCTAATGTAAGGCTAGGAGTTAACTGAAAATATGTCATTGAGGGGTCACATGTCTTGGCCATTATGCCATATTTGACCCGGTGTCTCATTATTGTTAGATCAGCTAATAAGTCACCTATCAATTTCAGGAAAAATTGGCATGACAATATAAGTTTAGGTACTTTTAAGTTGATGAAAAATGGTTGTGCCAAATTTGGTATGATGACCAAAGTTTAAGTAAAATCAATGAAAAAGTTCATGCCAAATTGAGAATGGACCTAAAATTCAAGCTTTTTTGAGCTTTTTTCTCTAGATACCAATGTCAACTCTTGCAAATGGTCTTTTCATGTCACCAAATCTAGTGGAAACCTTTATTTTTAGGAAGTCTAGGGCAACTGCATTTGGCAAAGATAATAGCGAGATAAAATCAGTGATTGTGATCTTTCTTAAATGCCTGTACATGTAGGTTGACCTCCTATTAGAGAGAGTTAATATTTGAGAGTAGTCTAGTGGCTAAATTGTAAAATTGGAAAGATCGGCATTTTCAGGTCTTACCTGTGCTAATTGTTTTCAGAGATGAGAGTTCCATCTCATGCCTGAGTTAAATGTTACATGGGTTATATTTAGACATAATTCATCTTTCCAGTTACAATCACTAAATCAAATTTTTTCTGGGAAAAAAACCTTACAAACTGTTCTTTTGATACAGTACATCTTGGATCATGTTGAACCAAATTAATTGTTGGAGGATGATAAAAGAAATAGTATTGCATTTTCCAGTTGCATAGGAGATTCTAAAGGAAGAAGACGAGAGGAATAAAATGGGTACAAGAAGGTACACCATGAGAATTGAGCCTCCGATCTCTTGGTTAATAGGCCAAGGATGATGTGATTGCACGAAGTTCCCTTTCTTGCATTCTATTGCAACAGTCTGTATTTTTGTGAATTATTTAAAAAAAGCTGATTTTTTCTTAGGAAGAATATGTTTTCAAAATGATGGCACTTTCTTTGGAAATATCATAAATATTATGTTTTCAAAATGATGGCACTTTCTTTGGAAATATCATAAATATTCTTTCTTAGTTTTGGGCTGTTGCTGATCAAATGGGGCTGCATCATTTTTTTCTATTTTGTTAATTCTCCACCATCTAAGTCACCACTGCTGTACATTATAAATATCCATTTTATTATTTAGGTGCAGGAACAGTTGTCATATTTTTGTGGAAACATGAATGTTAATTGTTGTTTTTTATAAGGGCCACGGCAGCAATATAGATTTTCTATGAATAGTTTATTTGCCATCTAGATCATAATCTTGAAGGACATCTTGGTTCTAGAATTCCAATACATGTATGTGTAGTTTTTAGGTTTTGCTACCTTAGCCCTTTCTTATTGCTGTGTTGTGACTCAAAGCATTTCAAGAATCTACTGTTTTTCATAATACCATTATGAGAATTAAGCTTTCAAGGTTATAGTTCCTGATTTTAAAATTTGGAGAAGAGATTCCATTTGATTCAGCTGATTACAGTGTTTTACATTACTTTTTTTTGTGCTCTAATATTGAGATGCGATTTCCATGAATTTGGGTTCTTGATTATTTCCATTAAGTGGGGCTCTGTATTTTCTGTCATGGGGTAGCTCAAGGCGAGCAATATGGATTTGAAATTGAAAGTACATGAATTTCTGAATCATCGTTAATTACATGGATGCCCTTTTTATAGTGCATTTTGCAATCCTGCGGATGTTGAAGCATTTACGGAGGAGAAAAAACAGACACTTTTGGTTAAACGTCAAGGAAAGGGGGCTGATTTTGTCCGTGCTGTTCAAGAGATTATTGATATATATGAGAACGAAAAGAAGCAGGAACAAGCTGATGATTTGAACTCTGGCACTGAAGTTACTGTTGCAAATGGTAGGAACTCAGTGGAGTCTTATCCTGACTTGCAGGTGAAGGAAGTAGCAGATGCTCCAGCTGAAACATCTGATGCACAGTCAAAATCTTCAATTTTAAAAGATAAAATGGATTGTGATGAGCATAATCTTCTGTGTAAGGAGGAAAAAACTCCCATTGAGGTTGTTAATTTGAATGTTAAGCCAGAGGAGAAGGAACCAGTTCCTGCTGAACAAGCTAAAGGTCAGACAGTCCTCTGTACATACTCACTGAGAAAGAAATCTGGGGGCTCACGAGTCAAAAGCTCCACTGCACAGAGAAGGGTGCCACCTGTTAGAAGATCTAGGAGCTCATCAAGGGCGGAAGCTTCTAGACTCGAGAACATAAACGTACCTTGGACTATATCATCTAATTCAGCACAAGATCTTTCTTCACAGAGAAGTAGATGGACCAAGAGAACACATGTTTCTAATGGGGATGACAGGGATTCTCCAACTTTTGTTCAAAATGGAAGTATTGAGGATAATGGTTCAGAAATTGTATCTATGGAGAGTGAGGGGACTAGTTTCTATGATGGTAGTGCTGCAGATTCTCGTTTTAAACAGGAACACTGTGAAACTGCTACTGATTTTATTGATGGGGAGTTTGAGTTGAGGAAAGGGTTGGATCTCCCAATAAATACTGTCCTCAAGAAGAAAAGGAAACCAAACAGAAAGCGATTAATTTGTGATGCTGTGGATCCTTCTAATACATGTAATGGTACAACCACATGTGCAGTGAATTCTGCTTGCCAAGACTCGGAGAACACATTTGGTAGGAGTAATGAAAGTTATCCCAAGGATGATGGAGATGAGCATTTGCCCCTACTCAAAAGAGCAAGAGTGAGGATGAGAGAGTTGTTGTCAAAAGAGGATGAAAGCACTAGCATTACAAGTTCAGAAGAGAAAGTCATTAAGGAGGAAGCCCAAGACAACTCATCAGATTTGAATCACAATAGCTTTTGTGAAGGAAAAGCTCTGCAAGAAGCTGAAGTGAATGCATTGGAGCATAATATCAATGATCCTTCTCATGCAGAAGAGATCCCAAAGGAAAGTTCCATGCATATGACACTAAACATTGTATCTTTAGATAATGATCTCACAAGTTTGTGCATGAACAGAGAAACCTCTGGTGGGGTTCCAGAAGAATGTATTGAGTGTCCTGACCAGCAGCCTTCTCTCTGGAAATTGAACAAGAACCAATCTCATGCTTCTTCAGTAGATGGTGAGGCTGCTTTACCTCCAAGTAAACGGCTTCATCGTGCTCTTGAAGCTATGCCCTCTAATGCTGCCCAGGAGCATGCATCAAACTGTGAAACCTCAGCAATTCTACAGCCAACCACTAACAGTTGTTTTTCTAGTCATGACTCTCCTTGCATAGCTAATGCCTATGAAACTGTTAATTATGGGCAACATGTTCTTCATTCTGTTTCAAAGCATGTTTCTCCCGTCATAGTTTCACCATCCCCTGCTCAATCAAACCAGAAAAGTTCAGGGGTGACTAATACTGATGAGGAAATGTGCATCTGCCAACCTTCTATTGATAGGCCAGGGAGCCCGGTGCAGGTGGAAAATGCTGAAAGTGATAGAGATAATGCTGTAAAAGATATAAGTACTTCAATGTCTGATGATCCTGTTGGTGATTCTCCAATGGAAACACAGAGTAAAATAACTCTGTCCACTGCTGCTGAAGCAAGGGAGCTTACTTTGAGGTTGAATCAAGCCTTGCATGATCCTTTAACTTCCAAGGATGAAGGAAATGCTGGCACTCCCAAGTTTGGGAGCTCAGGACAGGAATGTGCTGAAAAACAGGATGATCCTTTAGAAAACACTTGTGAAGGTCCATGCTTAGCAATTGAGGTTGAAAAAGTTAATGCATTTTCTTGTGGATATGGAATTGAAGCCCTGCAGATAAGTTCAGAATATAACTCTGAGAATGGTGGTAATGATCATATCAGGCATGAATGTGAATCCAGCAGCCAAGATGATATCATGTATGCTATATATTCTCTTGCTGCACAATTTTACATTATTAAATGACGAAATATAGTCTTTATTTTCTCTTCAGGTGGGCGATTGTGTTAAATGCTTAAAATATGGTACTCTTCCCTTTGGATTTTGATAATTAGTTTAGAAAATATAAAATGGTAAAAAAGTGTTTTCAGAAGATACTAAAAATAGCTAGGTAATATTTAGTTTTCATTTTTTGATATCTATTTGTTTTAAATTGCAATTATTATCTTTTGTTTATTTGGGGAAAACATCTTTCTTAGTAATTTCTGATTTCTTTTAGCTGTGATTTTTCAGGTTCCATGTCAATGAAACCACATGTGATAATGTCTTGCGGGATGGAATTTTTGTTTCTTGTTCGAACACTGATTTGGATAACAATGGATTTCCAAGTTCTAATCAAGTTGATGGAATACTTTCTTATACACGGGTTTCTCATCTTGAAGATAGGTCTAACATATGCAATTCAGATGAAGACAGGTCCAGGAATTCTAAACAAGATGATGAAAGTTGTAGTCCTATTGAGGCTTCGGATTTCAATAACTCTGAGCATGAGGGCAGATCTAGGAACTCTAAACAAGATAATGGAAGTTGTAGCCCTGTTGAGATTTTCCATTTCAAAAATTCTGCGCATGATACTGCTGATTCAGATACAAAACTTGAATCATCAGTAACCCCATCAACACCTGTAGACAGGAATAGCAATAATTCTTGTTCAAATGCTGCACTCATGGTGTTTGAGACTGTCCTTGGGACCTTAACAAGAACAAAAGACAGCATCAGTAAAGCAACTCGCATTGCCTTTGATTGTGCAAAAGTTGGTTCTGCTTCTGAGGTATTGACAAACTTAATAACCCTTTTAGGATACCTGTTTGTGCTGCACTGTATATTAATTGAATAACCTTGATTTCATTTTACAAGAATAGTTGAAGAAACCCTTTGGCACTTGCATGTTACTGGTTTTCCATAATTATTGTTTCTTTTAGTCCAATTTGATCTTTTAGATTCACCCGTTCTTGATGGTTGCTGCCATCTAATCTGTTTCCAAGTGGTCTCCTTGGGATTATAGGTGATAATACATTGGGAAACCAACAGTCAGTGGGAATAAATATATTGGATGTTAAATGCTTTCAAATTATTTTATATTTTCTTTGTTCAATAATATGGTACAATAGTTATGTGAGAACTGAGAATGCTTCATTTGTGGTAAACACACTTGTGTTGAATACATATATTTGGTCTCCTTTATGGATATATGAATTGTGCACACTTGATACATTAGCTGCTTAATATTCATCTCCATTGGGCTCATTTAGCAAGTAAGTTGTACTTATAAATAGTTTCAAACATAATTTATTGAGAAGAGGATAGTAAAATGATTTGTAAGGTCAGGGAAGATGTATATTGTACCCTCTGGGTTTAGTGCATTAAAATATCAGTCGACTATCCACTTATTTTAATTGTTTCCAGTGAGTTTCGTGGTTGATCTTCCTCCCTTACTGCCTACATGAAGATATATCAGTTGAAGCTTCTCCTGGAGGCAATATGTTGTACTAAATCAATTAAGTGATAATCATGTTAACTTTATATATGTCATAATCTATGGAAGTCTCCTTTACTACATCATATATGTCTTTGGTTGTCAAATTTTGCTTAATTTTTATAATGACAACATAGTTTTCTCTCAGGCGCTTGAAGTTCTTGCACATAGCCTAGAGAATGAATCAATCTTATACAGAAGAGTGGACATGTTTTTTCTGGTTGATTCCATCATGCAATGGTCTCGGGGCTCAAAAGGTAGGACACTGTTCTTAATTCTTTTATATGCTGCAAGGATACTCGGGCCCAGAGATCAATGAACAGGATAAATGAGTATTTATGATTGATTTGAGACTTTAAGTTGCAGGAGATGCTGGTTGTGTATATCCATCTCTTATACAAGGGGCACTTCCTCGATTATTGTCAGCAGCTGCTCCACATGGCAGTTCTGCTCATGAAAACCGACGCCAATGTCTCAAGGTAATATGTATTAATATGTTTCTCCATTTGTTGGCACTCGTCCCTCGACTTTATATTTGTCATTTTTCTTGGGTGTAGATTCAAATTGCCTGTTTTTATAGGTTTTGAAACTCTGGCTAGAGAGAAGATTGCTTCCTGATTCCATCCTGCGACATCATATACGAGAGCTTGATGTTTTTAACTGTCCATCTTTTGCAAATCCCTACTCTCGACGCTCTTCTAGAAATGAAAGAGCATTTGATGACCCTGTAAGAGAAATGGAGGGTATGCTTGTTGATGAGTATGGAAGGTGAATTATTCCCTTAGCTTTTTGTTCTGCTGATTTTCCTGTAGTAGATGATTTTTTTTTCAAATTTAAAATGAATTTATTTGATTAATAAGGTTTTGGTATGTGTAGAAGGTGAACTGAATAGATTTTTGACCATAAGTGCATTGAGGGATTCAATGAGATTTGGTGAGGATGGATTCTGAAATCCCTCTTTTGGGTATTTGAGTTTGGAGGGATTATGAGGGATAATCTCTATCTATCCTCCTTTCTTCTATTTCTCAATTCCGCAAAAAATGGGGGAATAGGAGGAACAATGAAGAACTGTATCAAAATTACAACTTGACCCTTCAATAACTATGGAAAATAAATATTTTGAATATAGTAGTCATTTTGTATACAGATTCATCACTTCTGATCCCTTCTATAATATCATTTAAACAATGATATATTATCTCTAAATCCCTTCCTTCCCATCCCTTTTGAACCCATTGGCTTCCATCTCCTCTGAACCCCTCCTCACTTTCCCTCTGAACACTTCAATCTAAACATAGCCTAAGTTTGATTTCTAGTTGTATGTTGAAAATATTACTGAATCAGGTTCTTGTTAATTAATTTGTGGTTTTGTTCAATTGGGCCTAAATGTTTCAGAAACTAGCTTTGGTAGAATTTAGTGCAGCTGAAACAAGACTTGGATGTTTAGGTGATTCATGTGAAGCTAATGGTAAACCTCAATATGGCCTTCTTTTTTTGCTTCAAGTATGATGAACACAATATAAGTATTTTTTTTTCAAACTTTGCAATTTATTGCATATTTTGCTTATTCCAACAGCAATTCAAGCTTCCAACTTCCTGGCTTTTGTATGCCTCAAATGCTCAAAGATGGCGATGATGGAAGCGATTCTGATGAGAGTTTTGAGGCTGTTACTCCCGAGCGCACTGCTGAAGTTTCTGAGCAGGAAACAGCTACCATAGGGAAGCATCGACATATTCTACAGGATGTTGATGGTGAACTCGAAATGGAGGATGTTTCCCCTGAAGTGATCATGCCAACAGAAAATCCACCAGTGCTTGCTGCTTCTGCACGGCTAATATCTCCTCTTCCACCTCCAGCAGTGCCAGCACCACCACCCCCTCTGACTCAACATCCTCCTAATCCTATTGGATCAGCTATGTCAGATTGTCATGTCAATGGGCCTCACCAGAATTCTGCACAGGTAATTCTTAGTCAGTTGCCTTTCCTGCTCCTTTGTCATGGAAGAACTTAGGTGATTTAAATGCCTTCCTACTGTGCATGTTGGATCGATCAGTTAGAATACAGGGTACAAAGACAATTTTGTTTCCTATTATATCAAGTTCCTTTTCTATTCTACCATATCAACTATTCCTTGGAGAAGTTTCACATACGTGTAGAACCAAAAATAGATAGATTTGGTGTTAACAAGAGAACACTGTGGTACCTGGAAGTCATCAACTAGAATAGGATTCCTATGCTAGCTACCTTTTCATGTTATGACTCGTGTTACATCCCATCCTTAAGAGGAGATTCCTTATAATATGTTATCATGTTGAATTATAAAAAATGAGTTAAATATGATTTTTCATTCGAATAACTAAGTAGCCTTGTTAAATGTCAAGTTTTCTCATTAACTTTGTGGCAAATCTGCTACATTTTGATCTTTCAGAGAAAGTAGTCTTCGTTTCAACAACCTATCACCTTGTTAAATTATCTTGCAAGAAAAAAACCATGTTAAATTAGTTGTGAGAAACCTGTCCCCTTCAAATTCTGTTGTTAGAAAAAGTAAGCTTGCACAGAATTGGATGTACTAACAACCTGGTTAGTAGTAAGTTTTGTTACTTAATTGTAAAAAACTGCTATGACCTGTTTCAAAGAAAAAACTTCAGTGGTCAAACAACCTTTAACTTGTTAGATATTTGCGTACCAGGTGTTGCTGTTATTTGAAAAAAATGATAGTCTTGTCTTGTCCAAAAAGAGTGATCCGTATTGTCTATTGATATTTCTACTTGAAAGCTCCTTGTATTATTTTACTATTTTTTCTTGTTAGTGGTTCTGATATCAGTGATGCTGGTCCATTTGTTTTGTATTTAGCTTTTCATTTGGGCTGAGTGATTATGATTATTTTCTCTATTCATATTCTTTAGTACCCTTAAGTATCAGTTTAACAACGTAAATGCATGTCTATATTTGGGTGCATCTTATAGAATGCTCAAAGAAACTTGGGCCAGCCTGTAACTCATCCACCTGTTCCAAGAACGGAGAGAATGATGAGTGGGTCCCACTACCAAAATTCTGAAGGCAGAGAGCATCATCAACATATGCATATGCCCAACCCTAGTACATACAACAGGAGGTCCTTGGAGAATGGTAACCGTGAAGATGTTTCTAGATTTGACAATGGCAGGGGGTACCACATAAGACCGCCTTATGCTCCTCCAAATCATATCTCATACAATCACTCAGATCAGCATGGTAGACCACGAAGAGATGGGCCACCACCTTATTCAGTCCGATACCACCACCAACACAACAGAGGGAATGGGAACTATCACAACAATAATCATGATAGAATGAAACCTCCACCATATGATACCCGAGAGAACTGGAGGTTTTCAGCTCCATATTCTGGTAAGATATTCTCTGGCTGGATAGAATTGTGCTTAAACAATGTATGGAAAATGACATTATTGCTGGTATTTGGTGACTAATTAGTTGTTTGACAGTTCTTATATTTGAGCTGCCCCTTTCATTGCTATTTTTCTCTTCACCAAATGTAATTATAAATGTGGCTGCCTGTTACTGTGACTATTACCCGAGTCTCATCTTTTCTTCCATGCATTACTGCAAGAAAAGACATTGTGACTGAACTGGATTTGGTAGAAATTTCTAGATTCAGTCAGGCCAAGGATATTCTCATGGGGCACCTTAAGTTCTGAAATTTCACGGGTCTCCTTGTTTGCTTGGTTTCTGATTGCTGCTCTTTTTTTGCATTGTTGCTTAGGGCCACGATACCCTGAGAAGGGTAAATCTTCTTGTTTGCCTGATCCATATGGGGGTCCACCTGGCGAACCAGAGAGGATCCCAAACCATGGTTGGTCATCATATCCTCCCCGACCAATGGGTCACAGAAATCATATGCCTTGCAGGCCTCATTATGAAGGTGCTGCTAAATCATATTGTTAGATTCTTTCTTCATTTACAATGATTGGTGGATTTTTGCTACTTGGTACTACATTGAAGTTAGGCATAGGCAGTTAAAAGTACTACTTCAAGTTTAATTGCTCAAAGTTTCTTCTGATTGGGTATTGATTCTTTTAAGTTGGGCATTTTAACTAAGGTGATCGTCCTAAATGATCACTAACATTTTTTTCTCTACCTTTTCCTCTACCTTCAGGTCCTGGATACTGGCAGCCGAGATGAAAATGAACTGCTTCATACATATTTTGATGTTTCCATACTTGCAGAATCCTTGGCCTTGGAAAACTTTCCACTCCATGATATGATTTCATGGCCTGCTGACTCAGTTAGGTAGCTCTCTTGTTTGTAATCTGGTTGTTCCTGCCAAAGGTTTATTGGGTACTGCAAGGCTCTTGTTCTGGATGTCACTCAAATCCTTAGGGTCGGGTACATCACAGAGAATTTCTGGGAAAGAACTGTCTTCATAGAATTGGGCCGTTTGCTTTGAGTTAGATTGCCCGATTATTTATGTATATATGACTTATATGGGTTTCCTGGAATGGAAACGACATTAGTATCCCTAGAGACTTGAGTAGATAGCTGTAATTAAACTCTATTAAAACATGTAATCAATCAACATTTCCCCTGATGTATTAGTTCCATCAAATTTAATTCCAGGGATGCAATTTGTTGCATTATCTTTTATGTTCCTTATAGCATTATTGTATTTGCCCAGCACCTACTACCATCATAGCTTCAGTAGTACTGGGATAATCAGCTTAACAACTATCGCATGATAGATACGGTTTCAATTGGCTAATCTAACCCAGCTCTGGCTTCCCTAGGTCCTGGATAGTCAGCCCAACACTTCCCCTACCGGCCACCGAAAGATTATAAGCAGCATTTATAGAGTGACATTTAGCATTTATAGAGTGACGTTATATTTGTATATTTGTATTGAGTTGGGAGGGTTCATATAAATTTGGAGGTAAAGTGAGAGTAATAATTATTAATAAAAAATTAGAAATATAAATTTGTTATTTTAATTAAATTAAATAATTTATTATCTATTATATATAATTAAATTATATTAAAAATATTTTATATAATAATTTTTTATTTATAATATTTGTATTATATATTTATATTATATAATTTTATATAAATTATTATTAATATATAAATTTATTTAAAGTATATAATAATAAAAATAAATAAATAATATAAATAATAAATAAGGGTATTAAAATAATTTAATCAATAAATTATACAATTTCTCTAAACACCTCTAAATAAAGAAGTTTAGAGGTGATTATTCGCACTATAAACCCATACTAAATAAGTAATTTTTCTACTCTACAAACCACTCCCCATCAAACCCCTCAAAATCATCCAATTCAAATATAACCTAAAAGAGTGAGGTAGTAAGACAATTAAAAGTGTATTAGTTGACGTTCTACAATATGTGCCCACTTGTAAATGGAAATGCTATTTGTGTAACAACTCACTATTTCTTACTTAGACTATATCACACTCTCTAAATATAAATACAAGTTATAAATATAATAAATAATAACATATATGTAAAAATACTTACTATATTTGTCAAGAATAATATTTTATGCATAAACAAAACGTACTCCCATGCTCTATATCAAACTTGTAACTTTGATCAATCTCTTATCATAAGAATTATGTAAGCCCTAAAATTCCATTCAAACTCTAAATTAAGTATCTACTCCTACGTTATTGAGATACACAAACAATGAGTTAATGCAAAATGTATCCACTTATTCACTCATCTAGTCTAATATCATCAAATTATAACTTTATATATCATTTCACAAACAACAATCCTATGTACTATATAATAACGGGCCATCACGTACATCAAATATTTTTAAATTATTTTATTAAAAATGTAACCATTTTCTTTTATTTTTAAAGTTATATTTCAGAAAAATATTGCAAAAATATATCTCATCCACTTCATTATTGAAACTATAGACTTATTATTAGAATTGATAAAATAGTTTTGAATTTCGAATAATAATTATATATATTTTATTTTCTACTAAATTTTTTTCCACTAATTCTCTCACTTATTTAACACAATATTATAAATTATTAAAGTTTTTCTCAACTTTTACATAAATAATTGATTGAATCCAATCATTAAACCCACTTATAGGCACTTGTAATCAAAATAATTCGAATGAATTGTTTGTATATATGCTAAATTTAAGGAATGAGTTACTCCTAATTATATATCATTTGAGTATATATATATAATTTTATGGATAGATAGACGTATAATTTTCTAAGGTTTTTTGTGTTACAATTTAATATTTTAATAACTGAAAATATAATTAACTCTTCTAAAACTCTTTTTATTCTCTTATTTATTTATAAAAATTAATATTTCTTCTTGTCCACCTAAATTTTTAAAATTTTCATATTGATCTATAATTTTTGAAAACTTTATAATTTTATTTCCAAGTTTCTTTTACTTGCACTTTGGTCATCCATTAAACCAAATTTCCAAAATTAGCCTACATTGACCTAAAACTTTGAATATGCTCTTTAAACTCTTCTTAATTATAATTCACCCAAAACTTAGCTTCCACTTGCATTACTCCAATGTTCATAATTTGAAATTATTTCTCATATTTTATATTTTTACAAATTAGTCTCTAAATTTTTTAAATTTATAATTTACTCACTAAAATTTTCTTAATTATAATTCACCAAAAAAAAAATAGAAATTTAGGATGCAAGACCCTAATGTCCATAATTTGAAATAATTCCCCATATTTCTCGTTTTTATGAAGTAGTCCCTAAAATTTTTTAAATTTACATTTTAATATCTAAAATTTTATTAATTTCATTTTAGTCCCAAAAATAATATAACATCAACATTCACTATTCCAAATGTCCATATTTCAAATCATAAACTCATATTTCTCATTTTTGTAAATCGATCTCTAAAATTTCTAAAATTATAATTTAGTCCGTAAAATTTTAAAATTTATCTCAAACTAGTCCTTAACCTTAGAAAATGTCCCATACGAGTCCCTTCCATCTATCCCAAGCTTCTCTAATATATTTTTTTTTTTAATTTTTACCTAAAAAAGGATCAAAAGTTTCCTATGGTTGTTTTCTAGTTCAGAAAACGACCAATGGAAGCACATTTTATCTGTACAATTTTATCTGTAGAGATATGTTTACTCATTAGAAAACTAATTCATAAAACAAAACATTCAAGTTTGGGAATGACGAGGCTTACGAGGAGGCGTGGAGGCCACAAGGGAGGTTGAGGAAAGTCGACGGAGTCCTCGAGGTGTTTCATAGTTTGGAATTGGTCCAGTAGTATAATATTGGGAATCCCAAATTGGAAATAAAGTCAAACCAAATTGAAAACTAAGGCAAGCCAAGAAGGAAAATCGAACTCGATAATTTAAAAATTGAACATATTTTAGAATATGGTTTGAAACTGAGACATAAGATAATGATAATGGTCATGAAAATATTCTTGGAGAACGTTCCATGATTTGAAATAAATGATCGGGAAAAACTCGAGAAAGAACCAGTTCGAATCGGGTTTGAATTGACTTAGGTCATGAAACCTCCTAATTTTTTAAAAGGGCTAAACAAGTCAGAATTTAATGATTTTTAAATCCATTCAATAGAAAATTGAACAAATAATTTTTTTAAATTTTTATTGGGCTAAGAACCGGTCGAATTGAGGGTGATCCGACCGAAAAATTTGCTCGAAACCGGTTCGAAACAGTGTCAAATATGATGAACTGATCGAAGGATCAGGACACACATTACGTTCGCACACATGCGCCTTGTCCCCTTCATTGGAACCCACTCTACAAAACATCACATGAATATAGTAACTTAAAATAATTTACCTTCATGTATGCCTTTTGAATCCAATACTCGGTTGCATGCCTTTGGGTGTTGTGGTGTCATAAGGCTTTATATACTCCTTCATACACATCTGTAATTGGTTTAGGGGAGTAGGTGAGCTCATAGCTCAATGAATGTATTTACTAATATCGAGCTATGATATAACTTACGACCCGGTCTGCATACGGTCTCTTTATTAAGGCTTATTCACATTTTGACTTATTCACAAGTACTTAATTCCCCATTTTAAACATAGTATCACACATTAATTTAAAATAATTATCCCTGGTGTCTACACACATACGACTTCGGGGTAGGAGGAGTAATGTGTGTATGTATTTTGCACTTGTGAGGTCATCCTAGATGACCTTCCCTTATGTACCATCGTTGATGGAACTCATACCATCACGACATTACACATGGTGGCTTTGCTACTATATCTCTTGAGATCTCACATACGGGCATCTCATGTGTATAAGAGGTATGTGCATTATATATATGCACTCTCATGGAAATGTCTCATGATGAACCATTCCACTAAAACAAATGTCGATAATGTGTTATCTAACATCACTCATCCTTTAATTTGATCGGCCCATCTCCTATTACTTTCCAGCAATTTAATAAAAGCTAGTAAGAACTAGTCCCATTTCCATGTTTAGAGAAAATCCTGATCTTTTCATGTTCTACCATATATAATATTTATTTCTATTCATAAGACATCATACTAATCATTTTTATGTTCCACTTTTAAAGTCTATCATGCTCTTAGATAATTATTATTAACTTAAGAAAAACTTGATAAAGTACTACGATTGATCCAATGAGACTCGTTGTCTATAAACCCACTCACCTTTATAGTTGGGACGCGTTCGTCATGACGATTTCTCCTTTGTCTCGAGATGTGAGATTCTCATATGATTCATTGTCAGATTCCTCTACACAATCAAATTATAAGTTAGGGTCATGTTTGAACTTTACTAGAATGCCTAAAATTTTCTAACTTCTCCACTTAGATAACTCAACTTTTCAAAGTATGCATTTGTTGTCCTTAAGTTAGACAAAAATTTTATTTTGCACCTAATTATCAAAACTTTCTCATTTTGGACCCTAGACTTCCCAAGTCTCTCATTTGGGTCTCAATTTTCCTTTACACTCCTTTGGATATCTAAGTTCCCAATAATTATTTATGGGTCCCCCAAAGTTCATTTATTTACACTTCGGTTCCTAAAATGGGCAAAATCACTATTTTATCCCTTACTTGCAAAAAGTCCCATTTTTGCTTCTTTACTTGAAAATTTTATAATTTTGCCTACCATATCCCAAAATAAACCATTTGATCTCCTTTTGGAAATAAATGACCATTTTGCCCCTATTTGAGTAAAATGATCACTTTTCCCTTTTTTTAATAAAAAAATAGGATTTTACCTCCGAACTCCTCAAAATGACTTTAGACATCTCCATTTATCTCAAAATCACTTCTAAACTCCTTTAGACAACTCTTTTGGGAAAATTTTCACAAATCCCCAATTTGCAAATTGGTCCCAAACTTTTCCATAATTTCACTTTAGTCCCTAAACTTTAAAATTTAATCAAATAAAATTCTAAATTCACAACTTACTATCAAATGCTATCATTATACTCCTATTTGCTTATGGGAGGAGTTTGGGGTATTACCCCAACCAAATTTGGTCAAAATCAATCAAGTGCCTAAATTGCTCGAAACAAAGCTACTTAGGGAGTTGTTGGAAATTCTCACCGGAGGTGGCCGAAGCTTAGGCGTTTTGTAGCCAAGGTCTGGATGAAACTTTCTGTGGTGATGGTCGGCCAAGTGGTCTCAGGAGTTGGGAGAATTTGGTCGTTAGCTGGCCATGATTAGGCTAAACCCGATAGACCCATCGGTGGAAATCGGCCTGTGGTGACCAATTTTTCCCTTGCAAAAGGTTGGCCCTTGCCATGGAGAGGTAGAGGGGAGGTATGTGGTCACTTTAACACTAGTGTCCACTGGAGTGGTGGCTGGAGGTGGTCGAATTTGGCCCTGAAAAGCTGGTTGTGACATACAGATTTTTTACTATGGATATGGATTGGCCAAAATGGCACTGATGCGGCATTTTTTGGCCACTAAGAAGTCAGGACTCGACCATAGAACTCTAGAGACTAGTGATATTTTGACACTAAGATCACTCCATTTGGTGGTTAGGTGAGGGAGGAGATAGTTTGGTAATGAGTTTTCTAACTTTGAGTGTTAAATTTGATCCGATGGTGAAGAGATAAGCTAATTAATTTTGTGTGTAGGCCTTTAGGTTGGTTGTCAAGTCAATAATAGGATTTGTGGCATGAAATTTGGTTTAAAATTGGATCAAATACAACTGGTAAATAATTTTTTCACGTAATTTTCACATCACTACTCTTAGGTGTGATATTTAAAATTTCACATAGTAATGGATTTTCATTTATGAGGTACTCATCATCCCAACTGTAAACCCCGCACATTTGAGTTAAGGAAAACCGGGAAAAGAACCGGTCAAACCGAATAAGAAAACCAAACCGGTTTACATTTGGTAATAAGCAATATGAAAATTTACAACTTTCGGTTGATCCAAATGATTTATTAAACATTGGAAAAGAAACTTAAAACAAACTAGAAAACAAAAAGCAAATTGGTTCAGGTGAACTAGATTCCATAAGAACTTTAAAGTTAAGTGTGCTTACTTGAGAGTAGTGTGAGGATAGGTGACCTCCTGGGAAGTATGATTTTTTGTAACCCGAAATTTTGGTCAAAAATTTTTTATGCTATGGCTTATCATAAATATGCATCAATTAATATATATTTAATTATTGAAATTAATACGATTAATTTAATACCTAAATTAAATTATTGGAATTAATACCAAAATTAAATTATTGGAATTAATACCAAAATTAAATTATTGGAATTAATACCAATAATTTATGGCAATATTAATACTAGTAATAAATCTCGACCATTTAATACACAGGTTTTACAACTATATAAAGAGGTCATTCCCATTTCATTCTCCTTACACCTGAACACTTCTCTCTCTCTCTACTGCTCCATTTCCCGGTAAAGCTCGAACCAGAGCTTCAACTTGAACAAAGGTCAGGCTCTTTAGAACCGGGGAGAAGACAACTATCTGATAGTAAACTCCAGTCAATCCGAGAATCGTTGGAGAAGCGCTGACATGATGGAATAGTGAAGCAACTCCGGCGGACCGAAGCTGGCCTATTTTGGCCAAGCTAAAATCGGCCATTTCAAGCCCTTCTCAGGACAAACCAAGCCCTCCCAACACTTCCTCAACCTTTCCACGGCTGAATTAGGACCGAAAGGTAAGCCAATTCGGCTCCCCTTTATAATTTTCGATCGGTGCTAGAGAGAGAGTCGAGCAAATTTCAATGACAAAATTCTAATCCAATTCCGCATCAACTGATACAATACTTGATTTTAGGATGAACCTCAGGACGAGACCTATCTGCCCAGATCGAAAGCTCGGACTGTCGTGCCTTCACCTGTGAGTAATCGAAGCTTTCTCTCTCTACAATCTGTTTTCCGGCAAAGCTCCGTTTGAGCTCGTTCCGACGTTAAAATCTACAATTCAAAGTTTCTTAGAATCGTATGAACATACAGGAACTCAATTTCAACTCCAATTTCAATAATTAGAAGTGTTTGATCGGTTAATTTGATGAAATCAAATTCGGTAGTGTTGAAGAGTTGAAATTGGGGGAAAATTTGGAGATTTTCGAAATTCAAAGGGGCCAAAATATAATTTTATGAAATTGAGGGTCAATTGGGCATGAAAATAATGTTGGAGGACCAATTGAGGAATTTTGGAAATTTTGGGGAAAAAACTTACAATTTTTGTGAAAGAAGGGCAAAATGGTAATTTTGGAAAAATTGGGGAACCAAATTGGAAATTTGGAAAATTAAACCCCTTTTTGGGAAAATTGAATAAATTGAGGTCCCACGATAAATTTTAAAAGTTACGGGACTCAATTTGAGGAAAAACCGACATTAGGGACTTAAAGTTAAAGAGAAATAACTTTAGGGACCTAATTGCAAATAACTAAAAGTTTGGGTTTTCTCATTCATTAATGAATGAAGGCTGTTATGCCGAGTAATAATGAACAAGGTTGTTCATATAGTGTAGGAACGTTAAATACCGGGAACGCCAGCAAGGACAAGCTTGCGTGAATACAAAGAACCAGTCTAGTGGAATTCACGGCATTAACGGGTGAGTGGGTTTACTAATGTCATACCCGGTTGGGATGATGAGCACAAATTAAAGTTAAAAACCACTTACCGGTTGTGAGTGGGTTTACTAACATCATACCCGGTTGGGGATGATATGTGCCTCAATATAAAAACCCACTGTTTAGTGGTATTTTAATCATCACTACTTAGAGAAAGTGATGTGAAATTTATGCAAAAAAAAAAAACTACTTACCGGTTGTAAGTAGATCATACCCGGTTGGTATGATGAGACTTTCTCGAAGGAAGTTGAAAACCCGTTCATCGGTTATGAACGGAGATGTCCTTATACCGATTGGTATAATGGACAGTGAAAACCTATTTTGTCGGAAGTGTTCTCCCCTGACTGTGTGCCAATGCTTAAACTATTTGGGAGAACTTCTCGACGGGAGCTCGAATAGCTCTGATAGGCTAGGGGCCTCGGTTTTGGAACTTGGGGGCTAAATGCCCGATTTTGAAAATCTCGTACAGTGGGCCCAAGGCCAGTTGGCACGAGCAGGAGCTCGTAAACGAACATGATATATGTGCCATAAAACTTAATAAGTGAATTGTTTGGCCATGGTACCAAGATAGGACTGACATGCTTAGTCAACTAGCGGTAGTGCGACATGACAGGTCGACGGACCAGTTAAGACAAACAATTGCGGGTTGAGTTGAGAGTCAGGGCCGTTGGACCAGTGGCACCACAGATTACATAGCTTGATAAGTAAACATTGTTTGTGCATACACTGTGAGTACGAGATCATCAAGACGCCCATGAGGGGTAGTGATGCGTCCTAAGGGCACTAGACGACCTGGTGGCTATAAGGGCAGTTCGTCGTTCCAGGTGTTTGTGCGAAATCTGGAGTAGCATGAGGTCTCTGTCCTCATACGGACATGAAGAAGTGATTTCGGGATTATAGGTAGGATGTCACGTACATCCACTCATTCCCAGGGAAGAAGTGGTCGTACTTCTATCCGGGTGGCAGGAAAAGTCGCTCCGAAGCCACTAGCGGGTTCAGTAGTGATACTGACTTGCGAATGTGTGTAACCTTCATGATGAAGCATGTGTGTTGGGTGATGACACACCGTGGTAACTAAAAAATAATGGAAAAATCTGAATTTTTAAATGATGGGATTTTTGAAAACAAAGGAGTCTGGTACACTCCATATAAATATTTTTCTTAAAAGTCAAAAGTTTTTAAAAATCCATTCACTAAGTAGTCGTACTCACCCCCTCCCTTATATCCCTTTCAGTAAATCTCGGAAAGCCTCCCCTTAAAGACAGTCAACTAAGATGCCTGTAAGATAGGTATGTAAAGTTTTAAATTTCATACAGTTTTGATTATGCTATTCTAGGAAAAAGGTGCAAGTTAAAGGACGCCTTACTCTTTACAGTTTACGATAAGGGGAACCCTTTAATAAACCGGGAGAGTGGCGGGTTGATCACGGGAATCCGACCAAACCGGGTCGGGGTGTGACACCAACCGAGTATGATGTAAAAATCCCACTCACCCGCGAATGCCGTGAATCCTTCTCGACGGGCTTTTTGTCCCTTCGCAAGTTTGCCTTAGCTGGCGTTCCTGGTGTTTCGCGTTCTTACACGATATGAACATCCTTGTTCATTATCCTTTGGCTTGACAACATTTATTCATCACAAATGAATAAAACACCCAACTTTTTAATTAATTATAATTAGGTCCCCAAAGTTCTTTTTCCTTAACTTTAGGTCTCTATTACCTAGTTTTCCCCAAATTGAGTCCTAAAACTTCAAAAATTTACTTTGGAACATCAATTAATTTAAAATTACAAAAAGGGGTTCAAGTTTCCAAAATTACCATTTCACCCCTATTTTACAAAAATGGTAAATTTCACCCTAAAAATTCTAAAATTTGACCAATTAGTCCTCCAACATCTTTACCATGCCCAATTGGCCCTCAATTTTAGGAAATTGCACTTTAGTCCCTCGAATTTTTGAAATCCCCAAAATTTTCCCAATTTTCCCCCAATTCCAACCTTCCAACATGGCCAAATTTGATTTCATCAAATTGATCGATCAAACGAGTTTAATTGTTAAAATTAAAGTTAGATTTAAGTTCCTACACCTTCTTACAATTCAATTGCACTTTGAATCGCATGAATTGATGCCATAACAAGCTCAAATGGAGCATTGCTAGAAAACTGAGCGTATAGATAGAAAGGTTCGAAAGTGTACCGTCGAGGGCGTGACGATTCGAGCTTTTGATCTAGGCCACTAGCTCTCATCCCGAGGTTCCTCCCAGAATCAAGAATCACCTCAATTCATGTTGAATTGAGGGAGAATTTGGTTAGTAAGGATCTGCCAGTTCTCTCTCTAGCACCAATAAGAATTCAGAGAGGAGCCAAATTGACTTACTTTTCCGCTCTAATTTGGTCGTAGAAGGGTTAAGGAGTGTTGAGAGAGCGAATTGGCTGATTTCAGCTCACAAAAACAGGGTAGCTTCGGTCCGCCGGAGCTACTTCATTATTCAATCATGCCGGCGATCCTCTGAGCAATTAGAGACTATCACCTTGTATCTGACTTCTCCCCAAGCCTAAGGAACCCAACCACACCTTCTTTGGCTCAGAAAAGACCCTATGTTAGAGCTCTAGTTTGAGCTTGATTGGAAAACTGAGTAGTTGAGAGAGAGTGATGTTTTCATGTGTGTGGAGGATGAATGGAGAGGGGCTCTTTATATAGGGAGCTCGAGGACTCTCCGACCATCCGTTTGGCACCTTAATGACAATCATTGATGGCCTGAAATGTAATAAATAGAAACATTTCTTCTTTGTCGGCACTAGTTCTATTTTTTTGGTGAGTGAATAGTGCTGTCATTTGAAGGAAGAAGACGACCCTGGTCCGAACTGGACTAGACCAGTCCGAACCGGGTTCAACGCTTAAACCGGCCAGTTTAGGCCCGATTCGACCAAGTTTTTCAAAATAAAAAATTTCTAAATTCATCTAAATTCATTCTCTATCCCATGGTGGCCTCAATTCTCCAATTTGAATTTTCTGAGCCACCTAGAAAAATGAATTTAGCATCTGATTCAATAGTAGTTCAAACTGGTCAAAACCGGTTCAATCCGGTTCACATGAACTGGTCTAATTTTCTCTCCCAAATTGTCCTAAGGTCCCTTTCCAAGGTTTTTATGACTCTTTGGGTTGTTTAAGAGTTTTAAATTCCCCAATTTACCCATTCTCTAGTGATTGGAGTTGTGAACTGGTTTAGTTTTCTCACTCAGTTTAACTAGTTCTTTCCCTGGTTTTTCCTTAACTCCAAAAGGCGGGGTTTACAATTCTCCCATCCTTTTAGGAGTTTTGTCCCCAAAACTTACTCAGTATTTTTCACGCTTGATGGGACTTCCCTTGATGTCAAATTGATTATTGATAGACATTCTACCTTCTCGATTATTCTCATTTATCCCTTATACAACATATACTTGAGATTTTTCTTTTCCTTCCCATTACTTTCTCATTCCATGGAGTTTACTTTAGTTAAACTTATCTCATTGGAAAGTTTCAGGTCATATTCTTAAATTCATATCCTTCTTTCTTAAAAGTATAATTCCTCATCTTGAGGTTCTTTACTTAGATTTTCAGGATTGAGAGTTCTAAGATACCAATTCATTCCAGTGTGTAGTCACTTCTTTTGTCATTAAAACCCTTAGCTTGGGGTCCTCTCGAGCATAATCTTCCCACTGCATAGATTTCGGTATTGGCCTGTTTGACTTCTTATTTTCTTTTTTAGTTCCAGAGGTGTCATTTTTCTTAGGAACTTTTCTTTTTCTAAATCCACTCTTGCTCACTCATGATTACTTCACGATTCTTTATCCTGAGTTAATCCTCTTTAGACTTAGTATTAATAAATGATTTGAGAAAGTTCTCCTATTACAGGTTTATTCTCTACTATGTCCCTCACAGTAGAGGCTACCACCTTTGTAATTATATACTTAACCTTCCTGTCATTTATTTGAAGGTTTCATTCCTTTCTTCATACCCTTCCTTATAATAGAGCATTTGTCCTTTTTTGAATCCTTCTTTAATTGAAATTTCATTCTCTTCCCATATTCTCACTCAAGGTATTTTCAATCATCGATCTTGTTCCTGGTACTCCACACTATGGTTAGTAGTTCTCTCTTTCAGCTCTATTTGTTTGAGCATTGATCACTACCAGTTTTGATGTCAGTAATCATTCACTTAAATTCCTCGCTAGCTGAGGGGTTAACTTTCCAAAGTTTCTTAGATGTACTTTTCTCCGTTTCTTCATTTATTATGTAATCCACCCCTCCTTACTCGCACAAACTCCTTTGATGTATTTTCCTTCTTACACATTACTTGGTCTTAACTTACTCCTTTGTCGATCCCATTTCCTTTTTAATTTGGTCGTTTCTGTCCTTCCAAGGTTTCCTTCCTTGGTAGGTTATGTTCTTTTCTCTCAGGTTCTCTTCCCATCTCGTTATTTAGAATATTTAACTTAAAAGATATTCCCTGATGTCATCCTTTTCTACTTACATTACCCTTGAGAACTTATATGTACTTCTTCCTCATTCTCCTTTCTTTCCTATATCCATCTATTTCTGTTAGATGGGATTCACATCAGCTTCATTTTTTAGACTCCACGATTATCCTATGAGAGGTTTACCTCATCTTCTCATGTCTTGAGTTTGATTGTTAACTCAATCTTGGTTGTTGATCTCTTTAAGATTTTGTCTTCATCTTAAATATTCCAATATTTGATCTTTCCATCTCTCCCTCTTTACTAGAATTCAAATTATACTTCTCCTGAGGGTCAATTCATTAATTACTTTGTTCTTATCGTTTATCTTTATCAAATGATTTTGAGACTATAATCTCTTGAGTTCTATGATTTTTAATACCCATCTCACTCCCTTTTGAGGATGTAGTCCTCACTACTTTCTAGTCCATCTTAGGATGTTGTTTATTCTCTCAGATGATATGGTTGTTATGAGTTACTTTCTTCAATTGGATCCATCTAAAATCCCTATTTGGTTCCGTACTCTCTTGCAAGTAGATCATTCTTGGCCTTCCGGGTATTTACTTAGTCACCTATATCCTTTAACGCAGTCCTGGTTCCTACTCCAGTTTATAATATCTCATATGTTGATTATCTTAGCTTGTAACTTCCTTCTTTCCACGATTCCACTTCCCATCTTCATTCTTCTTCTAGGGACTCCCATACTGGGATTTTCACATTCATTTTCCCTATTGCTCCTTAAAAATTCTCCCTTCATTCTTTTCTCATTCTTTCCGACCTTTGTATGTTGATTCACTCTCGCTTTCTCCCCTATCATCTATTCCTTTTTTTTTTTTCACATTCTTGTCTCCAACAAAGTCCCTTATTCCTATCGAGTTCCTAAGAATGTGTGTCCTAACTCTTTTCCAAGTATTCGTATTATTCCCGGGGTTTCTTTCTATTTTACTTATTTCCCTTCTCTTTTCCTTGTCCTATCTTACTTATCTTAACATCTTCAGTGGTCCCCCTAACCTTCTTTCTTTCTTCCTGATCAACTTCCATTCCTTTAGTTTTCTTTGGAATAATATATTTGTTTTCTTTACTCTTATCCTTTGAACCCTCAATTAACTCCTTAGACTAATCCCCTATTCGTTAATGCTCACTTCCTTTTGTTCTAACTTCTCCTTCCTTCCCTTAGTTAGGATTTTTCTTCCTTGGGTGAACTCTAAGAGTTTCTTCCTTGCCAAATTTCATTGTACTTCTGAGGAAAATTTTAAAGGTTAAGGTTAAGTAGAAATAACCCATCTATCCTTTTATGTCGATCTTTATTAGCATACAATCATTGTTTGAATTTATCAAGGAAACTCAGAAGTTTTATCAAGAAGAATTTAACTTCATTCATTCAAGAAATTTTCTTGCTATACTTGTCATATTATAGAAATTTTCTACCCCCTAATCACTTGAGGTCATAGGTCGAGAGTTAGCCTTAGGACGGTTGTAGGATTCTTGATCAGAAGGCTCCGAGGAACTAGTTGGGGTCTATTTGTATTCCCTTATGGGACGAATTTCATGTGTGGCCTCTGATCCATACCGCCTTAGCACCTCTACCTTACACTCATATGTCCACTTCATCCATTAGAATGGATTAAAGCTGGACTGAGTAGGTGGGGGTACTTGGTGGACTTGTATGAAGGTAGCATATGCATCCTAGTAATTGCCCCATGCCTCCTTCTTGGTTGGATTCTTCTTCGGTTATTGTGGGGCTCGAGGAGGGGTTGAGCTCCTAGGAGGAGGTACAGGTTCCTCTTGTCTTAGTAGAGGATATGTGATGCTTTCTAGTTCCAATAAGGCTCCCACTAGTTTCCGGTAGTCTTCCACCATGTCCTTGGGTACTCTTTTCTTGCCTTTTAAAAATTTTTGAATAGCTGCCTCCCTTGGGGCAGGCGTCTTTTCCAAGATTATGGGTGGAAGATTGGATTTCATAGCGAATTTTCTAGGGATTCTCCTCCCTACATGAGAATTAAAGTTGGATTAATGTCAGGGCATAATATTGATAATGTTTCAAGGGAACTTAGCTCTAATACCACTCAAGTTGTCACGCCCTGACCCAGTTTGGTCAGATCCCCGTGATCAACCTGCCGCTCTCTTGGTTCAAAAGGGGTTTCCCCCTTCTTTAATTCAAGAGGAGCTAGACAAACTCTCAACCTTGTTCCCTGGAATAACATATATCAATAAAAATACAAGCTCAAGATAATTAAGCATACATGACAAAGGGTAAAGTCTTGTGCCATCCCTAGTCATTTCTCTATTTCCTGAAAAAGGATAAAAAGGGTGGGTGAGTTTCTACAACTAAGTGAATGAGAAATTTTTAAAAAATAAAGTTTCAATAAAATAGTTTTGAATTCAAATGTGTCAGACTCCTTATTTCCTTTAAAATATTTCATCATCAAAATCTCAATTTTCATAGTCATTTCTCATCATTAACTACAAATAGTGTGTTTATCAACCAACACACGCCCTTCATCATAAAGGGAACACCCATTTGTAGGGCAACACGTCCATTGCACCCACTTGTGGCGTCGGAGCGACTTTATCGACCACCTAGATAGAAGCCCATCCACTTCTACCCTAAGAATGAGTGGATGTACGCGTCATCCAACCTTCAATCCCATAAAAAACTCTGTCTGTATGAGGATAGAGACCTCATCCCGACCCCACCCCGGTCTCATGCGCATAAAGCTATGTCGAGCTTCCCTAACTACTGGCATGACAATCTGCCCTTATCTCCACCATGTTGTCTAATAGCCCCTAAGACGCATTACTACCCCTCTTAGGCATCTTGAAGGTTCCATACCTTAGTGCATGCACAAAACTACAGTTTTCCTCATAAGCCATTTAATCTTTGGTGCCATTGGTCCAACGGCCCCGACTCTCAACTCGACATGCGGCTGTTGGTCTCGACAAGTCCGTCGACCTATCTTTTCGCACTGCCGCTAATCCATCGAGTATGTCGGTCCTGTCTTGGCACCATGGCCAATCATATCATTCATTTAAAATTTTTATGGCTTAAACTCACATTTGTTTACGAGCTCCTACTTGTGCCAACTGGCCTTGGGCACATTGTACGATATTTTCAAAATTGGGCATATTATCCCCAAGTTCCAAAATTGAGGCCTCCGACCTATCTAAGTTATTTGAGCTCCCGTCAAGAAGGTCTCCCAAAAAGTTTAAGCAGTGGCACATAGTCAGGGGAGAGCACTTCCGACAAAAACAATCTTTCAGTTGTTCGTCACACCAACCGGGTGTGAGGACATCTCCGCTAATAATCGATGAATGGGTTTTCTATTTCCTTCTAGGAAGTTCATTATACCAATATGGTATGATCTACTTACAACTGCTAAGTAGTTTTTCCGCGTAATTTCTACATCACTCCTTCCAAGTGTGATGTTTAAAATTTTACTTAGTAGTGGATTTTCATTTTCGAGATGCTCATCATTGCAACCAATTATGATGTAAAAATCCCACACACGTGTGAATGTTGTGAATCCTTCTCAACTGGCTTTTTGTCCCTTTGCGAGTTTGCCTTAGCTGGCATTCCCGATGTTTCATGTTCCTATATGATATGAACATCCTTTTTCATTATCCTTTGGCATGACAACATTTATTAATCACGAATGAATAAAATACCCAACTTTTCAATTAATTGTAATTAGGTCCCTAAAACTTCAAAATTTTACTTTCGGACCTCAATTTATTTAAAATTACAAAATGGGGTTCAATTTTCCAAAATTCCCAATTTGGTCCCCAACTTTTCCAAAATTACCATTTCACCCCTATTTTACAAAAATGGTAAATTTCACCCCAAAAATTCCAAAATTTGACCAATTGATCCTCCAACATCTTTACCATGCCCAATTGGTCCTCAATGTTAGGAAATTGCACTTTATTCCCTCGAATTTTTGAAATCCCCAAAATTTCCCCAATTTTCCCTAAATTTCAACCTTCCAACTTGGCCGAATTTGATTTCATCAAATTGATCGATCAAACGAGTTTAATTGTTGAAATTGAAGCTAGATTTATGTTTCTACACCTCCGTACGATTTAAATGCACTTTGAATCGCATAAATTGATGCAGGAACGAGCTTAAACGGAGTTTCGACAAAAAACTGAATGTAGAGAGAGAAAGCTTCGAAAGCTTACCATCGAGGTCGTGGAGGTCCGACCATTCGATTTGGGCCGCTAGCTCTCATCTTGATATTCCTCCTAGAATCAAGAATCATCTCAATTCATGTCGAATTGAGGGAGAATTTAGTCAGTAAGGATCCACCGGTTCTCTCTCTAGCACCGATCGAAATTCACAAAGTGGAGCCAAATTGGCTTACCTTTCTGCTCTAATTTGATTGTAGTAGGGTTGGGGAGGTGTTAGGGGAGCTTGGTTGGCCAAAGGAGGGCTCGAATTGGCTGATTTCAGCTCGGCCAAAATAGGGTAGCTTTGGTCCGCCGGAGCTACTTCACTGTTCGATCATGTCGGCACTCCTTGGAGCAATTGAAGACTATCACTGTGTAGCTGACCTCTCCCCGAGTCTAAGGAACTCGACCATGCCTTCTTTGGCTCAGAAAAGACCTTATGTCGGAGCTCAGGTTCGACCTTCATCGGAAAACTGAGTAGCTAAGATAGAGTGAGGTTTTAAGATGTGTGGAGGATGAATGGAGAGAGGCTTTTTATATAGGGAGCTCGAGGACTCTTCGACTGTCCATTTGACACCTTAATGACAGTCATTGATGGCTTGAAATGTACTAAATGGAAACATTTCTTCTTCATCGATGCTGGTTTGATTTTTCCAGTGAGTGAATAGTGATGTCATCTGAAGGAAGAACATGACGCTGTTCTGAACCAGACCGGACCGGTCCGAACCAGGTTCAACGCTTAAACTGGCCGGTTCAAGCTTGATTCGACCAAGTCTTTCAAAATTAAAATTTTCTAAATTTTATCTAAATGCATTTTCTATCCAATCGTGGCCTCAATTCTCCATTTTGAATTTTCTAAGCCACCAAAAAAAAATGAATTTAGCATCTGGTTCAATAGTGGTTCAAACTGGTCCAAACCGGTTCAATCCAGTTTGGATCCGATTCACCTGAACCAGTGTGGTCTTCTCTCCCAAATTGTCCTAAGGTCCCTTTCCAAGGTTTTTATGACTCCTTGGGTCATTTGGGAGTTGTAAATTCCCCAATTTGCCCATTCTCTAGTGATCGGGGTTGTGAACTAATTTGATTTTCTCACTCGATTTGACCAGTTCTATCCCTAATTTTTCCCTAATTCCAAAGGACGGGGCTTACAAAGAGTTTATGAAAGCCTTTGGGGGTGCAGATGCTCGAACTAACTAGGGTTGCCCAACATGGAGGGGCAACTCTGGGTGTAGGCCCCACTTCAAGTGATGCCTGATGAGACTCAAATTGTACACTTTCCCAAGTTTGACATTGTCATGCCCCAACCCGGTTTGGTTGGATCCCCATGATCAACCCGCCACTCTCCCAGTTTATTAAAGGGTTTCCCCTTATTATAAACCGTAAAGAGAAAGGCATCCTTTAAACATGCACCTTTTCCAAGAATAACATAAATCAAAATTGGTGTCACCATGGAAGGGGATACTCATGTTTCAACAAAGAGGGAAGTTGAAACCAAGACACATTGGTCTGTATGCCATAACCTAGAGGGTCAGACTAGTAGCATACCAACTAGAGTTACCCTTGGACTTGTAGAGGATTCACGAAATCTTCCACGAGTCAATACTAAGAAAGTACGAGCCCGACCCTAGCCATGTGCTCGACCAATTACCGCCAGAGATTGAGGAAGACCTAACCTATGAAGTAGAACCCGTTTGGATCCTTGACTGACGTGAGAAAAACCTCCGGAACAAGAGCACACACATGGTAAAGATCCTTTGGTGAAATGGTCAAGTGGAGGAGGAAACGTGGGAGGTGGAGTCGACTATAAAGGGTAGATACCCGCAACTGCTTAATATGTAATATTTTTGAGGACAAAACTCCTAAAAGGAGAGTAGATGTCACGCCCCGACCCGGTTTGGTCGGATCCCCATGATCAACCTGCCACTCTCCTAGTTTATTAAAGGGTTTCCCCTTATTGTGAACCGTAAAGAATAAGGTGTCCTTTAACCTGCACCTTTTTCCTGGAATAGCATAATCAAAACTGCATGAAATTTAAAACTTACATAACCTGTCTTATAGGCATCTTAGTTGACGGTCTTTAAGGGGAGGCTTTTCGGGATTTCCTGAAAGGGATATAAGGGAGGGGGTGAGTACGACTACTCAATGAATAGGTTTTTAAAAGCTTTTGACTTTTAAGAAAAACATTTATATGAAGTGTGCCAGACTCCTTTTTTTTCAAAAATCCCTTCATTTAAAAATTCGGGTTTATCCACCATTTCTTATTTACCACGGTGTGTCATCACCCAACACACATCTTTCATCATGAAAGTTACACACATTCGCAAGTCAGTATCCCTACTAAACCTGCTAGTGGCATCGGAGCGACTTTTCCTGCCACCTAGATAAAAGTACGACCACTTCTACCCTGGGAATGAGTGGATGTACGTGACATTTGACCCACAATCCCAAAATAACTTCTTCATGTCCGTATGAGGACAGAGACCTCATCCTGTCCCCACCCCGGTCTCTTGCGCTTGGTGCTACTCCAGATTTCGCACAGACACCTGGAACGACGATCTGCCCTTATACTCACCGGGTCGTCCAGGGCCCTTATGACACATCACTACCCCACATGGGCGTCTTGATGATCCCGTACTCATAGTGCATGCAAAAACAATGTTTTCTCATATTGCCATGTAATCTGTGGTGCCACTAGTCCAACGTCCCCGACTCTCAACTCAACTTGCAGTTGTTTGTCTTGATTGGTCCGTCGACCTGTCATGTCGCACTGCCGCTAGTTGACTGAGCATGTCGGTCCTATCTTGGTACCATAGCCAAACAATTCACTTATTAAGTTTTATGGCACATATGTAATGTTCGTTTACGAGCTCCTGCTCATGCCAACTAGCCTTGGGCCCACTGTACGAGATTTTCAAAATTGGGCATCTAGCCCCCAAGTTCCAAAATCGAGGCCCCGGGCCTATCAGAGCTATTCGAGCTCCTGTCAAGAAGGTCTCCCAAATAGTTTAAGCATTGGGGACACAGTCAGGGGAGAACACTTCCAACAAAATAGGTTTTCACTGTCTATTATACCAACAGGTATAAGGACATCTCCGTTCATAACCGATGAATAGATTTTCAACTTCCTTCGAGGAAGTCTCATCATACCAACCGGGTATGATCTACTTACAACCAGTAAGTAGTTTTTCCGCATAATTTTCACATCGCTTTCTCTAAGTGGTGATGATTAAAATACCACTATACAGTGGGTTTTTATACTGAGGTACTTATCATCCCCTACCGGGAATGATATAAAATTTTCACTCACAACCGGTAAGTGGTTTTTATCTTTAAGTTGTGCTCATCATCCCAACCGGGTATGATGTTAGTAAACTCACTCACTCGTTAATGCCGTGAATTCCACTAGACCGGTTCTTGGTATTCACGCGAGCTTGTCCTTGCTGGCGTTCCCGGTACCTCGTGTTCCTACACGATATGAACATCTTGGTTCATTATCCTTCGGCCTAATCACCTTCATTCATTCCAAATGAATGAGAAAGTCAAACTTTCATTTATTTGCAATTAGGTCCCTAAAGTTATTTCTCTTTAACTTTAAGTCCCAAATGCCGGTTTTTCCTCAAATTGAGTCCCAAAACTTCTAAAATTTATCATAGGACCTCAATTTATTACATTTCACAAAAAGGGGTTTAATTTCCCAAATTTCCAATTTGGTCCCCCAACTTTTCCAAAATTACCATTTTGCCCTTCCTTTACAAAAATGGTAAATTTTCCCCAAAAATTTCAAAATTCCTCAATTGGTCCTCCAACATTATTTTCATGACCAATTGACCCTCAATTTCATAAAATTTCATTTTGGTCCTTTGAATTTCGAAAATCCCCTATTTTCCCCCAATTCCAACTTCTTAACACAGCTGAATTTGATTTTATCAAATTGACCCATCAAACATTTCCAATTGTTGAAATTGAAGTTGAAATTGAGTTTTTACATGTTCATACGATTGTTCAAAAATGTGAATCGCAAGTTTTAATGCCGGGACGAGCTCAAACGGAGCTTCGCTGGAAAATGAACTATAGAGAGAGAAGGCTTCGATTACTCACCGGTGAAGGCACGACGGTTCGAGCTTTCAATCTGGACAGATAGCTCTCATCTTGAGGTTCATCCTAGAATCAAGAATCACATCAATTGATGCAGAATTGGATTAGAATTTGTCATTGGTATTAATTCCAATAATTTAATTTCGGTATTAAATTATTTGTATTAATTCCAATAATTTAATTTAAGTATTAAATTATTGGTATTAATTACAATAATTAAATATATATTAATTTATGGTTATTTATGATAAGGCGTACATAAAAATTTTTGACCGAAATTTCGGGTTACAAAAAAAATTCATACTTCCCAAGAAGTCACCCATCCTCACACTACTCTCGTGCAAGACTTAATTTTAAAGTTTTTATGAAATCTAGTTCACCTGAACCAATTTGGTTTTTGTTTTCTAAAGTTTCTTAAATTTCTTTTCCAAGGTTTAATGAACCCTTTAGATCACCCAGAAGTGGTAAATTTCCATATTGCGTGTTCTCAAATGTAAACCGGCTCGGTTTTCTTACTCGGTTTGACCGGTTCTTCTCCCAGTTTTTCTTAACTCAAAAGTACAGGGTTTATAGTAGAGTTGTAAAATCCATTCTCTGGGATCAAAGAAAATCGGGAAAAGAACCGATAGAGATTTATATGCAAAGAAACGAGCCAATTAATGATTAACGTGGGAAATTGGGAAATCCCAAGTGACCAAAAATTCAAAAAAAATTGCAAGAAAGAACCGAGAAGTGGAATTGAGGATAGAACCAAACCCGAACTAGATTGAACTAGGATGGACCATAGTGAACCAGTTCAATAAATCATTTTTCTAGGTGACTTAAAAATGTCAATTTGGGAAATTGAGGCCACCATTAGATAAAAAATGAATTTAGAAAATTTTAAATTTTAGAAAATCGGTCGAATTGGGTCTGAACTGGTCGATTTTTTAATTCGGAACAGCGAACCCAGTCGAACTGGACCAGCCAACGGTCAGATCGGTCAGCGGACCAAACCAATCAATGGTCAACGATCAACGATGCCCTGTCAGCAACCATGCAGACACGGGCAACCAATGGGAGGCTACCATGTGTTCGGTCAACGGTTAGCTAGGGACCCATCAACATTCCACGTAGACACGAGCAGCTAATGATAGGCTGCCAAGTGTCTGGTCAACGATTGACGCGGCAGCCAAGCTGGACCTCCACGTTAGAAAAACTAGCCAATCACAGCACGACAACCATGTCATCATCTCCAACCTTTAGCCACTGACAAAGAGAACGAAGGAGAGATAGAGGTCGGGAAAGCTGGAGTCTCCAACGACTCAAAAAACTCTTCGGTCAGGTTGTCGTCGGCCGAGTTGGAGGCCGAGTCTTATGCCGGCAGGTAGCCTGAATATTTGTCGAGCTCCCTTTATAAAGAGCACCCTCCATTCGTTCTCAACATCCCATAATCGAGCGAAGAAAAAGAAGAACAATGCATTTTTTTGTCCTCGAACCAACTCAATTGAATCTAAAACTTCTTCATCAATTGTTACTTCTTCTGCATTAGTTTCATATGTTATTTCTTTTTTTTGCATTAGACTCAATAATAGGTTCACCATCATTAATAACTTCAATATGCTAATTTACTTCATCATCACAAGAGGTAGATTGAACTTCATAATTTCCTTTCCATAGTAAAAGATCATATTTAGTTTCCTTCCATGTGTCCTAATTTCACTTCTCATTTTCTAAACATACAACACTTTTACTTATTAAAATTTTGTCATTCACTAGATCATATAATATGTAGGCCTTAGATTCTTCGCACACACCTAGCATTACACATTTGATACTTCTTGAATCAAGTTTTATTTTGTGAGGTTTAAGAACATGAGCATAGGCAACACATCTAAACACCCTAAAATGCTTTACAGATGGCATAATTCAACTTCAAGCCTCTTCATGAGTCATATCCTTTACAGCAAAAGTAGGGCTATGATTTAGAACATGTATAGCCCAATTCGTATATTCTTCCCAAAAATACTTAGGTATCTTCATATCTATCAACAAGGTACAAATAATATTCATTATGGTTGTATTTTTCCTTTCTATAACACCATTTTGTTGAGGTGAATATAATGTTGTCAACTACCTTTGTATGCCATTATAGTAGAAAATATTAAACTTATTTGATGTAAACTCTCCTCCTCTATCTGTTCTCAAGCATATAATACATTCACCTATTTTCTTCTCAACTGTTACCTTGAATACTTTAAAGAATTTAAGTACCTCATATTTTTCAGCAAGAAAATATATCCATGTCTTTCAACTAAAATTATCAATAAAAATAAGAAAGTATATTCGTTTCCCATTTGATTTAGGAATAATATGTGCACAAAGATCAGTATGAACTAATTGAAGATGTCTAGATGCCCTCCAATTATTCTTCTTAGGATGTATTATTTTGTGTTATTTTCAAATTAAGCAACTACTACAAATTTCAGATTCTGTCTCTATCTTAGATAGTTCAATCACCATATTCGGTGAGTACAAGATAGTTAATCCTTGTAAATACAATTACCAATATCTTCTATCCCATAATTAAGCAATACTTTCAATAGTGACAAGAAAACAATCAACATCATTCTTTATTTGGAAATGAAAAGAAAATATACGATTTTTTGTCATATAAATTTTGAGCAATTCACCTCCTTCTACATGAATTAACATGTACCCATTTTTTTCAAATATCACTAATATTTTCTTTTTCAAGTAGTTGTCCCAAGCTAAGAATGTTATTTTTTAATTCAGGGACATAGTACACCTCTATCAATATTAGGATCATGTTATTTATAATCAAGGACACTCTTTCATTACCCTTCACCTCCATTTTCAAATTGTCATCGAGATTTACATGTTTAAAATTTGCTTGAAAGTCAGAAAAATACTCCAAGTTCCCACTAGTATGATTACTGTACCTTGAATTCAAAAGTCATATATCATTCGAATTAATCTACGTTTATGACTTCTTGAAAGTTATCAACAACATCCTCTTACCTTCATCTCCAAAGTTTTCTTTAGCTTGCCATTCAGGATATTCATACTAAAAATGTCCTAATATGCACTCAATCAATGCCTTGCTTCCAAAACTTCTTCCTTTACTTCTTCCTCTTCCCCTATACATAGAAAATGACATCCACTTCTACCTCCGAATCTAGAACTTCTTATATATTTAGGTCTATAACTTATTGCATATTCAAGTTTCCAAACCTTCAGTGCATGCTCTTCTTATATGGGCTTCAAACTTTTTCTTTTGTGTACTGTCAAGCTGCTTTGCAATTCTTCAATACTCATACTTGTGGTATCACATGCCTCTTATATAGCATAAACTATATAGTCGAATCTTACCTACATAGATCTTAGAATTTTTTCAATAATAGTGCTTTAATCCATTTGTTCTCTCAGTATCTCCATTTTATTTACCACACATAGAGTTCTTAAAAAATATTATTCAACATCTTCATTTTCTATTATTTGCAGGATCTCAAACTCTCTCTGATGAGCTTGTAATTGATATATTTTTGTTCTAGATGATCCATGGTAACGAGATTTCATCGCTTCCGATATGTCCTTTAAAGTATCTATAGTCAAGATGGTCTTAATAATTGTTCGATCTATCTATTGAAAAAGGTAATTCTTCTGTTATACTTTTTTGATTCAGCTAGAAGACTGGAATCAATCAAGTTCCATAGTTTCAAAGAACAAAAAAAATTTTCCACAAGCATATTTCAATGCTCATAATGACCATCAAATCTTGGTATTGCAGGTTGCAGAAAATTACATCTGCCAACGCAGTTATTTCATCGGCTTTGATACCACTATTTGTTTTGTTGATTCAAGAAAGATTCAAGCTCATGACCTTGGGTAGAGTGATTAACATGTACTGTATTGTACCTCTTTTTCAGTTTAATAAGCGTTCGATGTTGCTCTTAGTATATGCGAGTTGTAATTTAGGGATTGAAACATCTCTTGCTTTTTACAAGTGCTGCAGAGGAAAAATCTCTTATTACTGTTGTTGAAGATTGATGAAGCAAATAGACGATGGGGTTGAAGGATTCAATGACACTCAATTATTCACCTATTATAAACTCATTAAAGACACTTTATATTACAAATTAACGTATTGTACATCAAATAAATGAATTGATATCGAATTAAGGAAACCAAGACAATATTGAATATAATTATCTTTAATGGGAAAATAATATTTTTTTAATCTTATGAAATCAAAACTAGCACATATAATCTTTTCAAAAAATGAAAACCCGTTTTTTTATTCCAAACCCATTAGAACCAAACTTTGAAATATTTTTTTTCAAATTGTGTAAGAAAAGTCATTTTTAAGTAAGGGAGTGCAACAACAATAACATGATACTTGATTAAAAAAATAACATTGACTAGAGTACGGAAAGAACGTGTAAAATTAATGAAGTAGTGACTCCTTTATTTTGGTTTATTTGTTTTGAAATTTTGAGTCTGACTACATAATCATATATAAACTTATAATTAATATGTTTATGCATAGTCATCCTACCAATATAAAAGCAGATGGGGATCATACAATTGGGTATAAGACACTACCTGATGTTTCTGATCTGTTTTATCTTCAGCTTCATCTCTGACCCACTTTGTCCTTTTCTCCATCGAAGGGGAACTAACATGCATACTGAAGTATTGGATTTATATAGAACCAGTTTCATCAGTAAATGTGCTCTTCAAGTCGTCAGCAGGGTTTCCGATCAGCATATTCTAAATAGTCAAGGGCCAGAGTAACCAGTCACAAGGCCGGTCACCGGTTGTTTGTCAATCGCAAGGTCGAGCGGCTGGTCGCTGTCAATCGTCAATCACACCCCTGCTCCTTCAATCGCGTTAGAGAGGGGTTTATCGCTCGTAGGGCACTGTTCAGGGCCATCAGTTGTATATCAATCAGGAGGTTATTCACCATCTCTCCTTTACCATCATTCTTCACTGCCGCGTCGATTGTCGCCTTCATCTTCATCGTTGGGAGCAGTCGCCCTTGGGAGTGCCCGTCGTGGAGAAGAAATGGTTTATGGCTTTTTTTCTGAAATCAATGGAAGAAGGAAGGAACCTCGGTCACTTGAGTGTTAAGTTTTACCACAAATGGCTTATTTTCAAAATTTAGAGAGTAAATATAAAAAAATAAAAAATTTTAGGATTTTCGCAGTCTTAAAACTAATTGTTTTTTTTTAATTTTACATACTGACCAAAAATATTAAATTAATTATGATGATAATAATCCATATAAAGAATCATACTCAAATGGATGTTTTAGATAACCACCTGAGTTTGAGAAATTAATTGCTAAAGTTGGTGCAAAAATGGATGATGGACGATAGTAAAATGGATATTTTGGATTTTTTTATCAAATAATTATTCAAAAGGAAAATGAATGGACACATGAATAATTTTAATAACGTGAATAGTCATATAATGTAAAATGAAAAATAAATAAATAAATATAATATTTTTAATGATAACTGTATAAAATGGGTAAATATATTTTTAATATAATTACGAAATAAATTAAATGAGTATTTATGTTTTTTTTATAATTATTAAACCTAAGGTAGTGTAAATATTGGTGAAACTTGTTATCCCCTCCCTTCAAAGGAGGGCTAGATTCCCATCCCAAAAATAAGCCCCATATATATTTCTATTAGAGAATAAGTGCATATAGAACAAGTCTGTTTCCCTTGCTCCAGTCATCCTTGTGTCTGTCTTTTGTCCTTATGGTCAACAAGTGAGTGATTTGACAAAAATGGATGCTAACATTATTGACCAATCTTGTTGGGAACCTGCCAACATGAGAAGCTCACTCAGCAACATCGGGGTACTGGTGGTGGATGACGATTGCTGTGCTCGTCGGATCACTATGGACACTCTCATGCAACTGAATTATAAAGGTACACATAATTTGCCTATTATTTGATTATGTATGAGTTATCAAGTAACTTCAAAGGTTCCATAGGACAATGGTCATCTTTGGAAACACTTTACAAGGCTTAGATATGACGTTAATTTTCATCGAAGATTGATATAACAAATACAAGCGACTTTGAGGGTTTTTGCCTCTGAAACAACATTGAACATTAGTTTATAGTGGACGTTTGTTTCTCAGTGGAGGGCGTGAAGCATCCGATGCAGGCGATATCCATTCTTCGGGAGAGACGAGGACAATATGACCTCATCTTGATCGATTATCATATGCCCAACATGAATGGGATCGAGCTCCAACAGAGCATTCATGAAGAGTTCGACCTGCCAGTGATAAGTGAGTTTCATCCATCCATTAATACCCCTTTAAAATGCATTTCGAGAGAGTAATTAATTATCTATAGTATTTATTATATTATTATTAAAAATATAATTCTATATTTGATAAAATAATGAAATATAGTTTTATAAGATCGTAAATGTTGTATTATTTATAAATTATAATTTTTAAATAAATATAAATACGATTAATTATTAATATTTAATACTTTCTTTTAAATAATATTATAATTTATACGTTCGCAACCTATATGGGACCCGATATTAAAAATCTGGTTTAATCCGTATATAAAACGAAAAATAATATACTTTTTCAAATTTAATTTCTCTCCAATTTTTAAATTAATGCAGTCACTTCAAAGGATGAAAACCAGTATCTGATGGAGAGAAGTTTAGAGTGTGGGGCAGCCTTCTTCTTCGTGAAACCCTTAAAGCCTATGGATTGTAAGAGTCTATGGCAGTATGCTGTGGCGAGGTCAAGCACGAGAAGGTCCATGACTGTACCCAGCAATGTAGGTCTCCCAATAGGTGATCCTGCGACGGAAAATATGTGGATGGCTAACGATAGGAGGCTCCTGCAAGCGCCAATGAATTTAAACCAAACCGAAAATGGTCTGAAAACAAAAGCGCTGCAAAAGAACAGGACGAAGGACCAACCCACTGCTAAGAAACAGAAGGTTATTTGGGACGACAAGCTCCACAACAGATTCACTGAAGCTGTAAAGCTTCTCGGCGGCGTCGAAAGTACATACCCTCTTCTCTCTTCTATGTCTCTGGCAATCTATCTGTCTGTCTATCTAAGCCTCTACCATCTTTGCGATTCTATAACAAACTGATAGAATTTGCTTCATCCATTGTCTCAGAGGCCTCTCCGAAGAAAATTCAAGAGTTGATGAATGTTCAAGGACTAACTCGGCAGAACGTGGCAAGCCATTTACAGGTATAGATCTTTATTTACCAGCTGATTCTACATGAATGTTCAAGGACTAACTCTCTACCAACTTAGGTGCAATCTATTTAATGACCTAGTTCTTGTGCAGAAATATCGGGACTTCCTCAAACGAGAAGCAGATAAGGAACATCAATTCATCAACAACGTCAGAAATGTCTTGCCCCGGCTGGACCCGCTCATGTTTTACACCCCTTCGCAGCCTCTATCGAGCCTAAATTCAGTTATAAACAAAGGTGAATACTTGGATCATTTGAAGCCTTTGAAGAACCAAGGCTGCACTCCACGAGTCCAGCAAGGGCTGCCCCAGATTTCCAGTGGCACTGTGTCTGGAATGGCCCATGGTTCTCTTCATCAGCAGCACTGTGTCCAGTCTCTTGGGAAGGATCTCCAGAATAGTAATCCGACACCCATGCCCCGGGTAGTGAATCATCATGACGCTGCCCTTATGATGAACAATCAGGAACTTCAAAACCAGTCGATGCAAGCAATTTCGTATCCGCAAACCAATCCCAAACCTCAGGATCCCAATTCTTGGAGACATGAGTCTAGTTTCGCTAATCACTCTCGAACTCACGGAGGCACAGGTGTTCCGGGAAATGCCTACTCATCTACTCCGAGTTATGGTAACCCTCCTATGAGTCGGGACATTGGAGATAATACGAATGGAGAGAAGCTAATCGGTGCAAACCAGCAAGTACCGGACAATACCTTTGACCGCAGTTTGACAGGTCTCACAGGCAACAATCAGATAAGGGAGGAGGGAGGAGGAGAGTGTCAACCTAGCCAAATCAACCCAACGATCAGCTCAACGAATCTTTGTGACAATTACTTTATGACACTGCTCACTCATGGAGATTCTCCCGACAAATTGGTTCAACTTCCTAATCAGGTATGCTAATAATCAACGACGCTCGATGAATCCACTCGGTTAGGTACATTAACCATTGTTTTAACATACATATGTTGTCGTTCTTTATGGTGCTAAGACCTACTGACGTACACTACAGGGAGAAGAAGTAACGTTGCCAACTACTGCATCGATCAATGATCCGAGAAATCGCATACACCTACTAGTTGAAGATAATGCTAACAAGGATTATGAAGAACTCATGGGCCAGGAAACATCTATAAATGTACGTACCAATTTATTCCCACAACTATTTTAAAAAAAAAATATCTCATTCCAAATCTTGCATTCTTGTTTGCTGGATAACTAGTAAATATGCTGTTTCATATGTACAGATGCCAGCCACTGCAAAACCTGCCAGACTCCACCAGACAGAACAAACAATTCCCGCAAATTATATAGTTTTTGATGATTATGTGAGCCCTTCTCATAAAAAAAAAGATTAAACTGTATATCAACAAGAAATATGTCTGTCTGGGAAACCTTATTGACCAAGATTTTCGTTATTTTTTAGGTATGGGCGGACAGCCTCCTGTCAACCCCTCCACCAAGCCCGTGAATGGACTGCAAGATGTCGCGGTCAGGGCATGGGATCTAAGAGGCATTTAAAACCATATGGGAAGTAATAGCCCTACCTTTTTCTTTGCACCAGAAAGTAATAGCACCATGGGCGTGAACACCTCTAGCTCCATGCATGTGAAACCATCTTCCATTGAGTAAAATTATTCATGCTAGCTAATCGTACTCACAATAGTAGATAGGACCACATGAATATTTTTTGTACAAGAATAATACAATTTAAACATTGCAATTGTAATCGATGGAGGATATATTTTCAATCTTCCTCTACTGCACACATTCTCAATCTTTCTCAACTCTATATTCTCAAAATTTATATGGTATGAGAGTATATCTAATCTTTGCAACCCTCTATTTTCTCATGATTTTGGTTATTGTCTATTTCTCAAGAGCTATACCATCATCAAGATTCCTCCTCTTTCCACATCAGTTTATACTTCCTACCATCTCTATAGGTTCCGTCAAACCTGTAAGAATTATTGTTATCATTTATATATCAGCCTCTTTAGCCTATCAAGTTACTTGTCCATCAACTTTACCCTTCATAATACAAATTACTATATAAATGAAAAAAAATAGCACGAGTCACTTTTTGGATACTTAGTATTTACTGGTCTATGAGGATGGATCATTTCAAGCACCATATTTGACTATTTAAGTGAAAGGAGGAGACAAATGAAATCATCCGCCCAAAAAAACAAAGCATGATACATTCATGATAAACTTTATGGCATCTACTTGATTGGCGTCACTAATTCAGTAGAGGCATACATGAAGTTGGAAACCTTATATAGCTCCCTAATATGTTCTCATAAGAATTTATTGGATCAGCAATCAAGTAAACCGCCTAAATGTGGAATCTTTGTATTGCGTTGGCATCAACTCTGGAGACGATGTTGGCATGTGCTTACTAGTTTACTCAATTAACCTCCACTACATCCCTCTCTGACCTCCTTGGTGAAAATCTCTGAAAAATAAACCCGACTCATACCTACCAACGACTTATATTGATATCCCATTGAAATGGAGATGATAATTAGTAACGCCACTTAATTAATTAGTGTGGAGAATTAATAACCAACATTGTAAGTCAATCACTTATGTTGATATATTAACGGTATGATAAGTGATAAATTACCATAGATAATAACTTTTAAAAATAGCTTGTAGTGAGTTCAGTTTATTTTTATAGATAGTTTTAAAAATACTTGAAAGGTACGAGTTATACCGGTATGGATGCCCTCTATCATAGATAATTATTTTTAAAAATACTCACTTATAATGTAACAGAATATAATTTAGAGACATATCTCTTACGAGTATTCGTGTTTTATCTTCTAAGCATTATCATCATTTTTTAAAAATTGAATATATATTTAGAATGTTTTATAATTTTTCTTAATCCCGAGTTTAAAATCAAGTAATTAAATCACACATAGTTCATTAAGAACATGACTTGTCTCAGTATCAAGTGTAGCTCATTCAAGTATTTAGTATGGTGAGTGTAACAATGCATGTAGATCTTTACAGTTTTTCACGTAAACTACCTTCTCAAATTATAATACAATAATTTCTGAAAAAAATTAATTGAACTCAATTAAACCGAAAATTAAAATAGAACTAGGAATGGGGAAATTAAATCAGGTTTGAAAGATCAATATGTATTCAAGATCGGTTTGAAAAGGAAATTTGAACATTTGATAAAGTGATGTGAATTATCCCCAAAGACCCTTTTTTATAAGGAATCAAAGATCAGAAAATAGTCAATTGTGAACCGACTCAAATCGGGATCAAACACATTTTTACTAAAAACTCAACGATTTTTACAATTAGTTAAAAAAAATTAGAAAATGGAAAAATGCCTCGTTTTGGAAAATCATGTACAATGGGCCCAAGGCTAGTTGGCATGAGCAGGAGCTGAGAAACAAACATGATGATAAGCCATGAAAATTCTTAATGAATGATTGATGTGATTTGGCCATGGTACCAAGATAGAACCGACATACTCGATGGACTAGCGGCAGTGCGACAGGATTAGGTCGACGGACCGGTCTAGACAAACAGCTGCATGTCAAGTTGAGGGTCGGGGCCATTGGATTAGTGGCACCAAAGATTAATGGATTTATGGATAACTTTGTTTGTGCATGCACTTGAGGTTCGGGACCATTAAGATGCCCAAGAGGGGTAGTGATACGTCCTAAGGGCTACTGGATAACATGGTGGAGATAAGGGTAGTTTGTCTTGTCAACAGTCAGGGAAGCTCGACGTAGCTTCATGCACATGAGATCAGGGTGGGGTCGGGATGAGGTCTCCATCCTCATATGGACACGAAGTATTTTGGGTCTGAAGGTAGGACGTTAGAGACGTTCACTTAGACTTTGGGTAGAAGTCAGGGACTTCTATCAGGGTAGATGGTAAAGACGCTGCGATCCACAAGTGGGTGCAGTCGGCATAACTATATCTCGTGATTGTGTGTGTACCCTTCCTGATGAAAGGCATGTGTTGTTTGTGAAACACACCTAATATGGAAACGGGAAAAAGGTTTGAAAATCATGAAAAAGATTTGAGAATCCTTGTAAAAGAATTGGTAAACCTTGGAAAAATATTTTGAAAACCAGAACTTGAGAAAAGAATGTTTTTAAAGGAAATAAATAGTTTGACACATTCTGATTAAAGTTGTTTTTGTGAAAACTCACACCCAACACCCATTCATTGAGTTATCGAACTCATCCCCTCCCTTTACCCTTTTTCAGGAAACCAAGGGAAACCAACCTTAAACATCTGTTTGTAGCTAAAACTTAAGACATGTATGTAAAAATTATATTAAGTTTTGATTAATGTTATTCCAGGAAAGATATATGTGAAAAGGGCGCCTTACTTCTCGCGGTTTAGAGATGTGGAAAAACCTTTTTATAAATCGGTAGAGTGGCGGCTTGTTCATGGGGATCCGACAAAATCGGGCCAAGGTGTGACAACTTGAGTGGTATCAAAGCCTTTTTCCTCGAATACATTATCAAGACTATATAACATAGTAACTATGAGAAAGTTTTAAAATTTTCAGATGGCTCCCAAGAGAGGAACCAAGAAAATTAGGACTGATGTCACCAGCATTACCCTACAAACTGTCCTCGTAGGAAGTTAACCCTAGAAGCTCCTCAATGCCCAAGGCATAGTAGAAGTCTCAAAAGACCAAATGGGGAAGTATCCAGGAGGATGGTGCCAGGACCTGTTGAGGTCACAACTCTAAGTATGATGGGAGCCCAGCTCGAAGCCATAAACATCAACAAGGGGCGTATAACCTTACCTAGGAGGATGATTATCAAGAATCCCATAGCTCCCTATCTATTTTGTGACCACTTTTTGTAATAGAGCTAAAACCCCAACATATTGTACTCCTCTATTAATCAAGTACTGCAAATTCCTTAAAATCCTATCTCTCAAAGGATGTGATCTTACTAGGAAGATGGCGCTAAGAAAAATAACCATACAAACCTGCACTACCTTAGAAACTAAAGAGAATCCCATCCCATTTAAGGAAACTAAATTAGGGAATCAAGAAATCTTGGAGGACTCTTACAGTGATCCTTTGGCAAATAAGACTCCACAAGAAAACTCTCAAGGTATCCAGACTCAAGGACAGCAAAGCACCAAAACCAACAATTCCCTAGAATGGTGCTAAGAGGAACCATTTAGGTCCACACAATTATAAGTATGAATAATAGGGACACTACGTGAAGAAGTGCCCAACCCTATTAAGGACAGGTATCAAGTTAACGTGTAGGTGGATAGGATAGGTAATGGAGGACTTTTCTAAACCCCATGGATTTAGGGCAATACCTCCCAAGAAATACGCCGACTACCAAAAAAATCCAAAGCCACGGAAGGCAGGAAGGACCGAAGGTAGGACCTTGAGAAACAACAAACAAAATATAATATAGATGAAGGGAATCTTCCCTTACAAGAGAGCTATAGGCCATTTAGGAGAAAAGAAGGAAGCACCTCCACCAGAGAACACAAGCCTTATATGTTGAGAGACAAATAGGATGCATCGGGATTGCAAGGAGTAACCTACTATGGAAAAACAGAGGAGCCAAGAAGAAGAATCTAGCGAACAGATGTAACTAGTAACTGTGGGAGGAGATGTCCTAGGAAGGACCAGCAAGTAGTAAAGACTACACTAAAAAAGGGGCGATAGGATAGGCGCCAAGGACAAGTGAACTCGAATGGAAACTAACCCAAGACAAGTAAACAAGGAAAGTAGTAGGAGCGAGGCAGTTAACGAATTGACCCTCATAGAAATTATGGATTTAAACCTAGGCAAAGAAGAGAGAAGTGGAAAGGCCAAATGTTGGAAAAGAAGGATGAAGGAAATCCTTAAAGGAAATTATGGCCGAAAATAGAATGAGGGCCATACTCAAGCCATGAGGAGGATTAAGTAAGCCTCGCACAAAGAGGTCTTGAAATAAATCGTGTTTGAACCCTTCTCAAGGAAGAAAACTTGTGCGGGATACAAGTAGAATTAAGGAAATGGTACAAGGACGTACCGCCAGATTTCTTAAGAAGGGTACACAAAAAGGACAACAACAAAGGATATCATTTAATGATTAGATATTTCCGAAGGATAAATGAAAAAGAAATTTCGAGAGAAAGGGAAAGAATCCTACTAAGGAAGGAAGCCCCAAAAAGGCATACATATTCCAACTGAGAGGTAATGGAACCAACCGAAGTGGAAAGAAAGATAAGCTCTCCAATGAAATGCTGGTTGAGATGGAAAGATCAAGTACAAAGGAAAAATACTCACGAAGGCCCAAGAAGTAAATTAAAACCAAGGAACGGGTAAATAGGATGGTAGCATCAAAAGATGCCATAACAAGTAGAAATGGGTGGACTAAAATAATAAGGGAATAAAGGAAAGAACATATGAGAAACCTTGGAGAAGTAAGCCCTCAATTAAGAAGTGGATTAGGGAAATGACCAATGACATCAGGACGGGTCGTGGTCCACACTCACTTAATGGAGCCTAAAGAATGGATGGATGGGCATGGTGAGGAGTACACGAAATAACACCCGACGATCGTAGATACCTCGGATAGGAAAGTAAAGGGTGAGCTGGGAAATTAAGGTCGGTGAGTGATTAAAGGTGCACAAAAGTTCTAAAGCGTGTAAGAATGCGTAGGAAGGAAACCTTCAAGAGGGAGTCTTGACTTGAAGGACATAGTAGAGAAAGAAAATTGTTAAAGGAGAACTCTCCAAATAAGGGAATCGTGAAATGGTCACAAAAAAATAAGAGTGTTCAAGGAGATCGACACGATTATGCAAGACATGACGTCAAAGGCAAGATGGATGAGAGGATAACGGTAAAGGTAGTCGAGAAATACTACCAGACGAAGAGAGAGACGAAGCTATACGATCCCCGAAAGGTTGGCAGGTTGAGAACAACCATTATAGAAGTGTTCTAAAATTTAAAATGGTTAAAGATAGGTTCTAGAGTATGTCATGCTGTAAGGAACATGTAAGCCCAACAATCTTGAGGAAAAATGTGACTCAAGTAAGGAAGAGTCAGTTTGTAAGCATGACGAGGTCAGACCTAATTTAGATTAAAGTTGAAATAAATAATAGATGGAGGAAGGGTCAAAATAGGACGAAGGGGTAATAACATCGAAACCTGTAAAAACAAGTACTTAATGCTCAGAAGAACACTGAGCTAAGGGTTTCAATGATAAAAAAAAATAACTAAACAGAGGAATGATTGGGCATCTTGGAACACCCAACCCTGAAATTCTGAGCAAGAACCCTCAAGAGGAAGAATCTTACCCTAAGTAGAGAAGGAAGTGAACTTAAGGATGTACCTTGGAGTAGTGGGTAAGACATGCCTAATTATGATAAACTCCATGGAGTGAGTAAATAATGGAAAGGAAAAGAAATTCCTTAAGTAAATGATATGAAAATGGGCTAATAAAAAGAACAACCAAAGAGTTAGTATGTCAAGCAAACCCCAAGTTAACACCAAAAGAAATTATTCTTCATGCAAAGGTTGCTAATTAAGTTTTGGGGATAAAAATCCTAAAAGGAGAGGAGAGTTGTAAATCTCGTCCATTAAAGATAAGGAAACTAGGGAAAGAACCGGTTAACCAGGGTGAGAAAATCCAACGGGTTTACGAACCCCAACTGTAAGAGAAAGGGCAAAACAAGAAATTTACAAATCCTGAGTGACCTAAAGAGTAATAAAAGTCATGGAAAAAGACTTTGGGGCGACTTGGAAGTGAAAACCAAACCAGTTCAGGTGAACCGGACATGAAACAGATTGAACTGGTTTGAACCACTATTGAACCTATTTTTAAATTTTATTTTTCTAGGTGGCTTAAAAATTCAAATTGAAGAACTAAAGCCACCATTAGATAGAGAATTAATTTAGATAAATTTAGAAATTTTTAATTTTAAAAAACTCGGTCAAATCGAGCATGAACCAATCAATTTTAGCATTGAACCCGATTCTAACCGGTCTTGTCCGGTTCGGAATAGTGTCATCTTCTTCCTTTAGATGACAACACTGTTCACTCATTGGAAAAGCGAGCAGCGTTGGCGAAGATGAAAAGTCTCTATTCAGGGCATTTTAAGCCATGAATGATTGCCATAAAGGTACCAATGGGATGACCAAGGAGTCTCGAGCTTCCTATATAAAGAGCTACTCCTCATTCATTCTCCCCACACCTAAAAACTCCTCTCTCTCTCTATTGCTCCAATTTCTGGTGAAGCTCAAACCAGAGCTCTGACTTGGGCATTTTATTGAACCAAAGAAGGTGAGGTCAGGTTCCTTAGACTCGGGGAGAAGTCAGCTACCCAACGGTAGTGACCATTCGATCCGAGGATCGACAGAGAAGCGTCAACGTAATCAAATAGTGAAGCAACTCCGGTGGACCGAAGTTACCCTGTTTTGGCCGAGCTGAAAATGGCCAAATTGAACCTTCCTCAGACCAAACTGAGCTCTCCCAACACTTCCACAACCCTCATACGACTGAATTGGAGCAAAAATGTAAGCCAATTTGGCTCCCCTCTATAAATTCCGATTAGTATTAGAGAGAGAACGGATAAAACTTCACTGACCAAATTCTCCCTCAATTTGACATGAATTGTTGTAATTCTTGATCCAAGGAGGAATCTTAGGACAGCTGCGCCTCCGATGGAAAGCTTTCAAAGCTTTTTCTCTCTAAGTTCGGTTTTCCGATGAAGCTTTGTTTGAGCTCAATTTAGATCCAAGTGACACTGTTTAAAGCTCCATTGAAACGTATGGAAGTGTAGGAACTGATTCATACCTTCAATTGGAGCAAATAACCCTGATTGAATGGTCAATTTGATGAAATCAAATTTGGCCTGTTTGAAAGGGGGGAAAGTAGGGAAATTTTTGGGAGTAATTGGGGATTTCGTAAAATTGAGGGACACAATTGCAATTTCCCAAAATTGAGGGCCAATTGGTCATAGAAAAGATGTTGAAGGACCAATTGGTCGATTTTAGGAAATAATTGGGGTAAAAGTGTCATTTTTGTAAAGTAGGGGCAAAATGGTAATTTTGAAAAGTTGGGGACCAAATTAGAAATTTGGGAAACTTGAACCCCTTAAATGATTTTGAGTAAATTGAGAACCCAAAGTGAATTTTAGATGTTTCGAGACTCAATTTGGGGGAAAAATTAGCATTAGGGACCTAAAGTTATGTATAAAGAACTTTAGGGACCTAAATGCAAATAACTAAAAAGTTTGGACATTTTGTTCATACATGAGGAATTAGGGCTATTATTCCAAATGTTAATAAATGAGGATGTCCAAATCATGTAGGAACATGAAGGACCGGAAACGCCAGCAAGAAAGATACATGTGAAAAGGGCGCCTTACTCATGGTTTAGAGAAGGGGAAAAACCTATTATAAACCAGGAGAGTGGTGGGTTATTCACAGGGATCCGACCAAATCAGGCCGAGGCATGACAAGAGTAGTGTCGAACCAGTTGAATTAGTCGAATAACATGCTACATTCACGGACGTACATGTGTCGTCCCCTCAAATCGACAAAAGATCTGAAATTAGATCTTATTTGCCACAAACTTAATTATTGTTATTTGAGGGAAATTAATTCTTGCATGAACAAGAGGGCTTTGAATGGACAATGAAAAATTATGGTCAGATAAGCTCTTGAAGTCTAAACAAGACCATATAAGACTTGACCCCATCTCATCGGTGACTCACCAAAATTCTCTCTATAAATTAGCTTACTCTATTTTTTGGCGACCTGAATTGCAAAGTCCATAACTTTCTTTTCCAACCACCAAATCTAGTTATTCAAGTGAGATTAGAGTACTACTTAAATCAGTTTTCAGACACAACCAATGACTACAAGTACTAGAGTGATAAAATAGCGATTATGTTCCAACAATCAGAAATAGATCATTCACTTCTTACGCCATTTTCGATGCACTCGATGACCAAGCACAACCAAGAATATTTCTACAGACACATCTTGCCTAGATTTCAAACCCTACTACCCTCTTAATATTTGGTAAGTATTGAGTTCAAATAATTTCATTAAAATCACGACTACCCTTCAATCATGACCGAGTGTAGTAAAATGTCATTAACAAGCTACTCTAACCTCCATTTGAGATTATTCAAGTGTCCATGAACTCATCTAGGAGTCACATTTTCAGTTCCATACGACCGAGTCACCATCTCCGATGAGGGCAAACATAGATCATATTTTTACACTATTTCGGTAGGTTTTAGAAAATAACACTAAAATGTACTATTTCGGTTAGCCTCGACTGGGAAGGTATCATGATGACCTAGAGGGGGGCCTTAGGGACCTCATATAAGTATTTCATAATTTTTGAGAAATAATTTGTTAATAAACAAAGATATGGGGCTAAAATATAATTTTGGTAAAATTAGAGAACCCATTTAGGAATGAGAAATCTTGGTGGTCTTTATGTGGGTTTGAAGATGGTCTAGGGACCAATGAGAAAGAATGAACAAGATTTGAGTGTCAAATGATGAGTTTTGTAAACTTAAGGACCTAAATGAAACCTTAAGAAAGGTTTAGGGGCAAAAGTGTAAATTGTGAAAGTTTGGGTCCTAAAAGTAATTATTAGGAACTAAGGGACCCAAATGATACTAAAGGAAATTAGATGACCTAAAATGAAGGCTTGAGAAGTCTAAGGTTCCAAAACAAAGAGTATGGGAGCATGATGGCGAAATGGTAATTATGTCCATATTGAATACTAAAATGTAAATTTGATAAAGTTAATTATTTAAGTGAAAAAATTAGAGATTTTTTTACATTTTGGTAAATGTGACCAAATATGGGAATAATCTTCAATTTTTGAAAAAAAAAATGATATAAGGAGCTTAGTCTAAATGGGTTCATCGACATGTAAGTCAAGAGAACTGAGCCTATGGGTAAAATTGTAATTTTTGAAAAATTATGTGATGGTATTGGAGTACCCAAGGAGATCCTTCTAGGATCTCAATATGTGATGAGCACTTTCATTAAAGGAAAACCTACTTACTAGTTGTAAGTAGGATTATTTAAACATTATACTCAGTTGGTATGATAAGCTTCTTTACTGAAAGGAAAAACATGCATACCGGTTGTAAGTGAACCTATCATGTCACGCCCTGACCCAGTTTGGTCGAGGTCCTGTGATCAGCCTGCCACTCTCTTATACCTTAGAGAGGGACTCCTCTAGGAGATCAAAGAGAGTCAAGCATAGTACCTGTCATGTTTTCCCTGGACAACATTAACAAAACTAAAACTTTAAATCTTTATACCTAGGATGGGATCTAGGGAGGAAGAGGCTAGCATAGTCACATTCCTTCCTAATAAATGATTCGAGGGAGGGGGTGAGTTTGACAACTCAGCGAGTGGGAGAAATCTTTTAGGAAATGATCCATTTAACACTTACAAATGTTTGATATTTCATATGTCGTCCCTTAGGTTTTGAACACAATCATCAACCACCCTCCTATCATTGGAGGGATCACACATTCGTAGAACGATCCCCGACCGTTACACTTGTGGACCAGAGCGCCTTTACCGTCCACCCTAATAGAGGTGCACTACTTCTACCCTGAGTTTGAGTGGACATTTGTTGTCAAGCCCCGACCCAGTTTGGTCGGATCCCCGTGAACAACCCGTCACTCTCCCGATTTACTAAAGGGTTTCCCCTTATATTATAAATCGTAAAGAGTAAGGCATTCTTTAGACCTACACTTTTTTACAGGAATATCATAAATCAAAACTGCATAGTAATTTAAATTAATTGTACCTGTCTTGCAGACATTTAATTGCACAAGTCTTTTAAGGTTCAGCTTTCCAGGACTTTCTAAAAGGGTTATAAGGGAGGGGGTGAGTACAACTACTTAGTGAATGGAATTCAAATCTTTTGAATTTTAAAAAAAACATTTATATGGAGTGTGCCAGACTCCTTTCTTTTCAAAAATCCCTTCATAAAAAAAATTCAGGTTTTTCCATTATTTCTTAATTACCGGGGTGTCATTACCCAACACACATCCTTCATCATGAAGGTTACACACATTTGCAAGTCAGTATCACTACTGAACCCACTAGTGGCTTCGGAGTGACTTTTCCTGCCATCCTGATAGAAGTAAGACCACTTCTACCCTAAGAATGAGTAGATGTACATGACATCCGACCCACAATCTCGAAATCACTTCTTCGTGTCCGTATGAGGACAGAGATCGCATCCTGATCTCACCCCCGTCTCATGCACTTGGTGTTACTCCAGATTTTGCACAGACACCTAGAACTACGAACTGCCCTTATAGCGACCAGGTCGTCCAGTGCCCTTAGGACGCATCACTACCCCTCATGGGTGTCTTGATGATCCCGTACTCACAGTGCATGCTCAAACAATGTTTTCTCATATTGTCATGTAATCTGTGGTGCCACTAGTCCAACAGCCCCGACTCTCAACTCAACCCACAGTTGTTTGTCTTGACTAGTCCGTCGACCTGTCATGTCGCACTGCCACTAGTTGACTGAGCATGTCAGTCCTTTCTTAGTACCATGGCCAAACAATTCACTTATTAAGTTTTATGGCACATATATCATGTTCATTTACGAGCTCCTACTTGTGCCAACTGGCCTTGGGCCCACTGTACGAGATTTTCAAAATCAGGCATTTAGCCCCCAAGTTCCAAAACCGAGGCCCCCAACCTATTAGAGCTATTCAAGCTGCCGTTGAGAAGGTCTCCCAAATTGTTTAAGCATTGGCACACAGTCAGGGGAGAGCACTTCCGACAAAACATATGTTTTCTCTATCCATTATATCACTCGGGTATAAGGACACTTCCATTCATAACTGATGAATGAGTTTTCAACTTCCTTCGAGGAAGTCTCATCATACCAACCGGGTATGATCTACTTACAAACGGTAAGTAGTTTTTCCGTATGATTTTCACATGACTTCCTCTAAGTAGTGATGTTTAAAATACCACTTAATAGTAGGTTTTCATACCGAGGTACTTATCATTCCCAACCGAGAATGATATAAAATTTCCACTCACAACTGGTAAGTGGTTTTTTAAATTTTAAGTGGTGCTCATCATCCCAACCGGGTATGATATTAGTAAACCCACTCACACATTAATGCTGTGAATTCCACTAAACCGGTTCTTGGTATTCACGCAAGCTTGTCCTTGCTGGCGTTCCCGGTACTTCATGTTCCTACACGATATGAACATCTTGGTTCATTATCCTTCGGCCTAATCGCCTTCATTCATTCCAAATGAATGAGAAAGTGAAACTTTCATTTATTTGCAATTAGGTCTCTAAAGTTATTTCTCTTTAACTTTAAGTCCCAAATGCCAGGTTTTCCTCAAATTGAGTCTCGAAACTTCTAAAATTTATCATAGGACCTCAATTTATTCCATTTCACAAAAAGGGGTTTAATTTCCCAAATTTCCCATTTGGTCCCCCAACTTTTCCAAAATTACCATTTTGCCCTTCCTTTACAAAAATGGTAAATTTTGCCCTAAAAATTTCAAAATTTCTCAATTGGTCTTCCAACATTTTTTTTATGCCCAATTGACCCTCAATTTCATAAAATTTCATTTTGTTCCTTTGAATTTCAAAAATCTCCAATTTTCCCCCAATTCCAACTTCTTAACACAGTCGAATTTGATTTCATCAAATTGACCCATTAAACGTTTCCAATTGTTGAAATTGAAGTTGAAAATGAGTTTCTACATGTTCATACGATTCTTCAAAAATGTGAATCGCAAGTTTTAATGCCAGGACGAGCTCAAATAGAGCTTTACCAAAAAATGAACTATAGAGAGAGAAAGCTTCGATTACTCACTGGTGAAGGCATGACGGTTCGAGCTTTCGATCTAGACGGATAGCTCTTGTCCTGAAGTTCATCCTAGAATCAAGAATCGCATCAATTGATGCGGAATTGATTAGAATTTCGTCATTGAAATTCGGTTGACTCTCTCTCTAGCACGAATCGAAAATTGTAAAGGGGAGCCGAATTGGCTTACCTTTTGGTCCTAATTCGGCCGTGGAAAGGCTGAGGAAGTGTTGGGAGGGCTTGGCTTGGCCCGAGGAGGGCTTGAAATGGCCGATTTCAGCTTGGTCGAAATAGGACAGCTTCGGTCCGTCGGAGCTGCTTCACTGTTCCATCATGCTGATGCTTCTCCAACAATTCTCGGATTGACTGGAGTTTACTATCAGATAGCTGTCTTTGCCTCGGTTCTAAAGAGCTCGACCTCTCCTTTCGAGGCTAAGAAAAATGCTTAAGTCGAAACTCTGGTTTGAGCTTCACCTAGAAATGGAGTAGTAGAGAGAGAGAGAAGTGTTCAGGTGTGAGGAGAATGAATGGGATGACCTCTTTATATAGATGTAAAATCGTGTATTAAATGGAAGGGATTTATTACTAGTATTCGGGTTACAAAAAAAATCATACTTTCCAAGAGGTCACCCATCCTCACACTACTCTCGAGTAAGCACACTTAACTTCAAAATTCTTATGGGATCTTGTTCACCTAAACCAATTTGGTTTTTCTCTTTTTTTTTTGTCTTAAATTTCTTTTCCAAGGTTTAATGAACTGTTTGGATCACCTGAGAGTTGTAAATTCCCAAATTTCCTGTTAAAAAATGATCAGGTTTGTGAACCGGTTCTAAATTCTCAATAGGTCTCATCCTGAGGTTCATCCTTTCGGTCCTAATTCGGTCGTGGAAAGGCTGAGAAAGTGTTGGGAGGGCTTGAAATGGCCGATTTCAACTTGGCCGAAATAGGGCAGCTTCGGTCCACCGGAGTTGCTTCACTATTCCATCATGTCGGCGTTTCTCCAACGATACTCGGATTGATTGGAGCTTGCTATCAGATAGCTGTCATCCCCCCGGTTCTAAAGAGCCCGACCTTTGTTCAAGTCGAAGCTCTCGTTCGAGCTTTACCGGGAAATGGAGCAGTAGAGAGAGAGAAGTGTTCAGGTGTGAGGAGAATGAAATGGGGATGAACTCTTTATATAGTTGTAAAACCCGTGTATTAAATGGGCGAGATTTATTACTGGTATTAATATTGCCATAAATTATTGGAATTAATTCCAATAATTTAATTTCGGTATTAATTCTAATAAATTAAATTTCAGTATTAATTCTAATAATTTAATTTCAGTATTAAATTATTTGTATTAATTCCAATAATTTAATTTAGGTATTAAATTATTGCTATTAATTATATATTAATTTATGATAAGGCGTACATACAAATTTTTTACCGAAATTTCGGGTTACAAAAAAAATCCTCACATTACTCTCAAGTAAGCACGCTTAACTTTAAAGTTCTTATAGAATCTAGTTCACTTGAACCACTTCGGTTTTTATTTTCTAATTTATCTTAAGTTTCTTTTCCAAGGTTTAATGAACCCTTTGGATCACCCGAGAGTTGTAAATTCCCAACTTGCCCGTTCAGAAATAATCAGGTTTGTGAACCGGTTCTAAATCCTCACTTGGTTTGACCGGTTCTTTTCCTGGTTTTCCTTAGCTCAAAAGGGCGGGTTTTACACATCTACTTGAAGTCAGATAAAGATGGTACTCTTCATCCCAACTGGGTATGAAGTCAGATAATCCCAGTCACAACCGATAAGTGGTTTTTAGCATAAATCGCTCATTACCCCAACCGGGTTTGATGTAAATATGCCCACTTACGGTGGCATCCAATTTAGAAAAGGTGCTTATCATCCAAACCGGATATGAAGTGTAAATTAGCTCACTCACCTAATGATCATGATGTATTTGTCTCTATTTGGTTCCCAACTCCATGTTAGGTTTTCCTTGTTGGTGTTCCAGTCTCTCGTGTTCCTACACGATTTGGTCATCCTTATAAATTAAGGTTTGGCATTACAACCATTATCTTCTCACATATGAGCGACTAGGCTCAAAATTATTAATTAATTGCACTTAGGTCCCTAAAATTCATTTTCCTTAACTTTAGGTCCTTAATGCCATCTTTTCTCCAAATTGAGTCCCAAGTCTTCTAATATTGGGTCTGAATTGAGCTCAAATAGAGCTTCACCAGAAAATTGCTTGTAAAGAGAAAAGGCTTCGAAAGCATACTATCGGATGTGCGGCGATCTGAGCTCTCGATCGGGGAAGGTAGCTCTTGTCTTGAGGTTCCTTCTAGGATCAAGAATCACTACAATTCAAGTCAAATCAAGGGTGAATTAAGTTAGTGAAATTTGGCACTTTCTATCTCTAACCCCAATCTACAATGATTGAGGAGGGCCAAATTGGCTTACCTTTAAGCTCTGTTAAGGTCGTGTGAGGGCTGTGGAGGTGTTGGAGAGGCTTGGTTTGGCTGAAGGAGGGCTGAATTTGGCCGAATTAAGCTCGGCCAAAATAGGGCAGCTTCGGTCTGTCGGAGCTGCTTCACTGTTTGATTATGTCGATGCTTCTTCAGCGGTCCTCGGGTCTAAAAGAGGTTGCTGTCAGGTAGTTGAATTCCCCTAGAATCAATAGGACGTGACTTTGTCTTCTAAGGCTCAGGAAAAGGCCTATATCGGAGTTTTAGTTCAAGCTTCACCGAAAAATGGAGCAGTTGAAAGAGAATGGAGATTTTAAGTGTGTGGAGAATGAATGGAGAGAAGCTCTTTATATAGGGAGCTCGGGGACCCTCTGCCCGACAACTTTCAATTTTGGTTGAGCTTATCATCGCCTTGAAACAACCTAATCAGAGCTATTTTTCCTTCATTGGTGTTATCCGTTTTCTACATTAATTAATAGTGATGTCATCCTACGGAAGAAGATGACACTGTTTCGAATCGGACCGGACCAGTCTTACTAGGTTCAATGCTAAAATCGGCCAGTTCAGGTCCGATTCGACCGATTTTCTCAAAATTAAAAATTTATAAATTCATTCTCTATCTAATGATGGGTTCAATTCCCCAATTTGATCATTTTAAGCCACTAAGAAAAATAAATTTAGAAATCGATTCAAGTATGGATCAAGCCGGTTCATGTCCGGTTTGCCCTGAACCGATCTGATTTTGTCTTCCCATTTGTCACAAGGTACTTTTCCATGAATTATACGACTCTTTGAGTCACTCAAGATTTGTCAATTCCCCAATTTACCCTTTCCTTATCGGTTATGGTTTGTGAACCGACTTGGTTTTCTCTTTCAAAATTATTGGTTCGTTTCCCAGTTTTATTAACTATAAAGGGATGAGGTTTACAACTCTCTCCTCCTTTTAGGGGTTACAACTCTCCCCTCTTTTTAGGGGTTTTGTCCCCAAAACTCAATCAGCATCCCTTGTCGTCAACTTGGGGTTTGCTTGACATGCTAACACTTTGGTTGTTCTTTCACTTAGCCCCCTTTAAATCATGCAATTAAGGAGTTTCTTTTCCTTTCCATTGTTTAGTCACTCCATGGAGTTTGTCATAACTATGCATGTCTTACCCATTAGTCCAAAGGTACATCCTTAGGTTCACTTCTTCCTCTGCTTAAGGCAAGATTCTTCCTCTTGAGGGTTCTTGCCTAGGATTTCAAGATTGGGAATTCAAAATGCCCAATCGTTCCCGTGTCTAGTCATCCTCTGAATCATTGAAACGCTTAGCTCGGTGTACTTTCGAGCGTTATGTACTTGTTTTTCACGGGTTTCAGGATTATTACCTTTTCGTCCTATTTTGACCCTTCCTCCATCCGTTATTTATTATAACATTGATCCAAATTTTATGTTTGACCTTGTCATGCTTAACTAATTGACTCTTCCTTACCTGAGTCACATTTTTCTCCCAAGACTATTGGGTGTACATGTCCCTTACAACATGACATGTTCTAGAACTTGTTTTTTTCCATTAGGATTATAGAATACTTCCTTGGAGGTTGTTCTCAACTTTCCAACCTTTCGGGGATCGTATAGTTTTGTCCCACTTTTTCTCTATTAGTATTCTACAACTACCTTTACCGTTATCTAATCATCCTTCTTACCCTTGACTCCATGTCATACATAACCATGTTGGTTTTCCTTACTTACTCGTCCTTTCCCAACTTCCTTATTGGGTTTTTCTGGTTCAAATAATTTGGTTTCCTAGTGACTTACTGACACACTGGGATTTTTCCCTTCTTATGTCATTCCTCCTTTCTAGTGGCGTCCTTTATTCAAGGACTTTCCCTTTCCTTAATCCACTCTTGCTCGCTCATGACCATTTCACAATTCTTTATTCCGAGTCGATCCTTTTCAGTCTATGTGTTGATCACTTTGTTTGGGGAGTTCCCTTCTTACGATTTTGTTCTCTACTATGTCCCTCAAAATAGAGACTTTCACCTTAGGAGCTACATGCTCAACCTTCTTACCATTCCTTGAAGGTTTCTTTCTTCATTTCCTCACACCCCTTTCTATATTGAGGCATTTGACCACTTTGAATCCTTCATCATCTATAATTCCATTACATCCCTTATTCTTTATCTAAGAAACTTCTGATTATTGGTATTATTTCGTGTGCTCCACCCTATGCCCAGCCGTTCACTCCTTAGACTCCATCAAGTGAGCGTGAACCACAACTAGTCTTGATGTCAGTGGTCATTTCCTTTAATCACTTCTTAACTGGAGGGCTTACTTCGCCAAGGTTTCTTAGATGTGCTTTCCTCTATTTCCTTTTTATGGGCAGTCCACCCCTTTTTTACTCGTACAACATCTTTTGATGCTATCTTCCTACTTACCCATTCCTTAGATTTAACTTACTCTTTGGGCCCTCATAGTATGCTTCCTTTGGTTCTTTCATCTCAGCATGCACTTCATTTGCAAGTTCATATCCTCATCCTTCGTCACTTGGTTCCATTACCTATTAGTTGGGACATGTATCTCTCCCAGGGTTTCCTTCCTTTGGAGGATTCTTACTCTTTTCTCCCAGAATTCTCTTTTCATTTGTCCTTGAGAACATCTAACCTTAAATGACATCCTTTGATTCCATCCTCTCCTTCTTACCTTTACTCTTGAAACCTTGTGGGCACATCTTTTGTACCCCATCCTCATTCTCACTTGTACCCCAGTACACATCTATTTCTTTTAGGGAGAGTTCACATCCTCCTTGTTTGCAGATCTCTTGGTCATCCTACGAGAGGCTTACTTAACCTTCTCGTGGCTTTTGATCGTTAATCCAGTCTTGGCCATTGATCTTTTTAAGGATTTCCTTCATCCTTATTTCTCAAATGTTTGGCCTTTCCACCTCTCCCTTCTTTGCTGGAGTTTTAACCTTCACGAGGGTCAGTTTGTTAACAGCCTCGTCCCTACTACTCTCCTTGTCTAATTATATTGAGACAGTTGTCTCTCGAGTCTTCTTGTCCTTAATGTCTATCCTATTGCGCTTTTTAGGATGTAGTCCTTACTACTTCCTGGTCCTTCTTAGGGCATCGATTATTCTTTTTGACTATTTTGTTGTTAAGATTTGCTTCCTTCTGCTATGTTTGTCCGAAATTCCTATTTGGCTTCTCTGCCTTTTTCCAAAGCAGGTCGCACTTGCCATCCTGAGACATCCCATTTGCCACCTAATGCTTGGCTTGTATTCTCTTGTGGAGGCGCTTCCTTCCTTGCTCCTAGATGGCTAGAAATTTCTTTTTAAGAAAGAATTCTCTTCATTTACCCTTTGTTCTATTTGTAGTTTATCAATGTCTTACCTTCAGTCCTTTTTCCTTCCTCATGTAGTTGATGCACACCATTGCACCATCATTGAGGGACAAAAAAGCTTTAGGAATTCAAAATTTACTTTCAAAATAGGATTACCAACTTGGGGCTTTAGCTTTTCTTAAAGGGAGATTGGGTCGGGAAGTACTCGCCACTACACTAGGATCTTGAAGAGCTTCCTCCTGGGTGTGGTTGAAATTTCAAGCAGAAGTCGTGTTTTCTTGGGGTGGTATCCTTTTGGACTCCTATAGTTGTGGAGGCGTTGTTCTTGGAAAGTATTGCTTCTAAATCCTTGTGGTTTGGGATAGTCCTTCACTTCATGCCCCATTTCCCTTACATCTAAAACAAGTTATCTTGATACCTGTCCTTAGTAGCGTTGGGCACTTTCTCAAATAGTGTTCCTATTGTCCATACCTTGTAAAAGGTGATTTCCTTGCCCAGTATTTACCCAAAAGTTCTCCTAAACCCAAAAGTGTTTGTTTTGGCTTTCTATAAATCCGTAGTGTTCTATTATTTACCCCTCATCGGGTTGGCACATAATCATATGCCATTTTTATCATAAAAAGGGATCACTCATGAAGTGGGCCTAAGGCCAATAGGAACGAGCTTAAACCGGTAGACAAATTAATAGTTATGAGCCTATGGAAAACTATCATAAATGGCTAATTTGTGTGATATAGCTACCAAGTCAAAGTTGGGTTGTCGTACTCGTTGGGTTGATAGCTACCAAGTCGAAGTCAGGTTGTCAAACTCATTATGTTGGTAGTTACCGAGCCGAAGCCAGGTTATGAAACTCGTAGGGCTAGTAGCACCAAATATAATGGTCTAAATTAAAAAGACTTTTGTTTGTGCATGTTGAAATACGAAACTATCGAGGTACCCAATGTGGGGTAGTGTTAGTTCTAAGGGCTACTGGACAACCTATGTAGAATAAGGGAAGCTTTATCGTCCCAGTTTGTTAAGAAGCTTTAGAAGAAGGGGGAGAGATCTCGTCCCATAATAGTAGACATGACAAAGCTTGAACAATCCCTTACCCTTATTCCCTTTACTACCCACTCACTGAGTTGTCGAACTCACCCCCTCCCTTAAACCCCTTTCAAGGAAGCTTTTACGTTAAGAAGAGTGAAAGCCTGAGAAGCGAAGTTGAGATTTCCACGAAGAGGTAAATTTTCATTTAGTTGGTTTGTAAATTTTGTTGTGGAAAACATATATGCTGGTTAGCCTTTACCTTTCAAGTTCTATCTTGGTAGGAATACCATCTTAGTGCAGGAAGGGGTGGCGGGTTAATCACGGGGTTCCAATCATATCGGGTTGGTGCGTGACACACAACGTGTCACAATAAACTAGGGTTAGATTTAGTCAGCGACAACGTAAGAGAGAGCAACCAATGGGAGGTTGGTATGTGGCCAATCAACGAGTCAACGAATGATTCAGATGTCGAGTGGAAGGTTGTGTCAGCAAAGCTAGGCAATCACTGTATGCCACATGGCTTAGAAGGATCCCTGATAAGAGAATAATCCAATGGAATCAAAAGCTCCGATCACCAGACTCTCACTGGTGAGTAATCAAAGCTTTCTCTCTAGAACAATTTTCGAGTGAAGCTCCGTTTAAGCTGATTTCTAAGACAAATTGAGTGATTCAAATCTTGAAATAATTTTGGGGACATATGAAAATGATTAGAATCATGTTAGGATTCAATTGGGAAGAGTTAAGGTTGAATTGATGATATTCAAGTTAGAGGACTAAATTACAATTTTTGAAAGTTTGGGAACTTAATTGCAATTTTTTAAAAATTAGAAATTTTTAGTGAGAAATTATGTACCTAATTGGAAATTTGAGAAATTAGGGACCCAAATGGAAGATTTGGGAATCTTAGTGACCTAATTGGAATTAAGATATAACTTAAGAGTCAAATCGTAATTTTTAGTAATTTAAGAGTTTTAGTATAATTACCTTATTACTTGGGACTTTTACCTAATTTATTGTAAGAACAAATCACCTACAAGTTTATGCAAAGGAAAAGCATGCCAATCTCGGAAATCATTGAGACAAACAAGTCTCAAAATACAGGTGAGTGAGATTACTAACATCAAGTTTGATTGGACTGATGACACATACTTAGAAGAATGGTTTATTTTGAAATCAATTTCTAGAAGTATAATCCACTAACTATGTGAAACTACTTAAACTTTTTGTAATTATAATTTAAAAAAAATAAAGTGTGATAATAGGACAACCCTTGAACGGTGTATAGATACACTTCAAGGGAAATGGTCTAATTCCGACCATCGATGCACGAAATGGATGAGACCCATGGTCGACAGAAGGCTGGCAATATCTAGTTCAGTGAAAGTAGGCTCAAGGCCACGATGTTTTTGAAAGAGAAGTGGGTCCAAGGCCATGTTTTGAAAACCCGTACAAGTGGGCCCAATGCCAATGGAAATAGGTCAAACCCGTAAATAAAATCTAATCGGGTTGGAGCCCGTTTGGCTAGCAATGTAAAGATAAAGGTCTTAAATCAAAAGAATCATGTATGTAATTGTAATCGTTCAAAACCAAAGAGACGTTCGGTATGAGGTAGTGTTGGTTCTAAGGGGTACTAGATAACAAGGTTGGTACAAGGGAAGTTGTGCTGTTCTAGTATGTCTTGAAGCTCTAGGAGCTTCGTGCGCACTGAGACCGAGTGGATAGAAGAGTGAAGTCTCACCCCAACTATGGGGATCGAAGTATCGATAAGTCTGGGGTTAGGCCAAGTTGCTCACACCGAAAATATGGTGGAGGTTTTGACATATCAACAAGGTGGATGGTAAAGATGCTCCGGACCACTAGTAGAATAAATCGAAGTTGTAGCCTATGAGGGTCTGTTCTACGACTGTTTGATCACTTTAGTGAGAAATGATGTTTGTGTGTTTGTGTGATACAAACTGATGGAAATCAAACTATAATAATCATGAAATGTTCTTCTGTGTATGAAGGAACCGAGTTTTGGCTTTTGAGACACAAGTCATGAAAACCCCTTTAATGAGGAATCCGATTATTGTTTATCTAATACAAATCTTATAAACCATTAAAGTTATTCCAGATAGTAAAGAACTAAGTTTTGGCTTATAAGATACAAGTAGTGAGTTATATCATTAAATTTATATTTCAATGATAAAGTTAGTTGGAACTTGTTTATTTTCCAAACCTGTTGGAGTTATGGGAAATGAAATTTGTATACCTTTTGAGTACATGCTAATCATAGACATAATATCATGTTGTCAGCTAACCCTTTCACTAAGTTATAGACTCACCCCTTCCTTACCTCTTTCATGCCATAAAATGTCGAGTAAGGCATTAGAAGAATAACTACCAAATTAGTATGTGAAATTCTTTTACAAGTTTAATTGTAGCAAGGCATAATTTCGAGTATATTTTGGAAAAAATAATCTGATGCATTATTGTTCACGTTGTTTGAGCTTGGCTCTTGTCAATGCTATGATTACAGAGGTGACCTCTATATAGTATTGGGAGGAGTAACGAGTTGTTTACAGGATTCCGTCCAAACCGGATCAAGTGTGATAGTCAGTCTTTCTACTAACCACTTATATTTTTTCTGACCACGTTCTTCCTACAATCCTTACATGTTTAAGGTTCTCTCTTTTCAGATCTCAGACTTCTCTTAAGTCTTTACATTTAGTTCTTAAAGTTTATTTGGGTCCCATTTAGGTCCCAATAGGCCTTGGAAATGATTATAAGCACTATTTCCTTTTAACTACCAAAACATCCAAAGTTTTGGTAAAATTACCTTTTTGCCCCTACACTTAAGCACTTAGGTTTTGGGATCTATTTGATACTCAAATTTCCCACATGGGTCCCTGAACTTTTTTTTATTAAGTTTAGGTACTTAAACTGCCTAAAATTCCACTTTGACCATGCAAAAGCTCATATTTACACTTTGGCCCCAAACTTTACCTTTATTGTAAAAAAAGTCCTCAAACATTTCCAAAACTTCACCAAACTTCTCAACCAGCCCTAAAACTTTATTTGGACTGTTAGAAACACCCCATAAAAAGTTTATTCCTAATTGCGCCCCAAAAACTTTCAAATATTTACATTTTAGTCCCAACCTTTGACCCATGACTCAAGTGTCTCCAAAAATTCTCAAATTAAGTGGGGAGGTCCCCTAGCCTTCCTCTACCCAGTCATAAGCCCTGGTTTGGCTGGTATCGTCGGAGTTGCTATGATCGAGCTTAATCAGAAAGAATGATACAACATGTAGTGAGTCAATTCAAAGTCGAAAACTCACTAGATATGACACATCAATCGTCGAGGTCGATAGGGTTAGAAAACTGCACTCCCATTAGTACGTGGTCACTTAAACCAACTCAAATGGGGTATATCGCACCTCCATCCTAGTAACTTTCATGAGATGTGTTTTGATTATGATTACCGAGTCACTTGATACCATAATATTTATTATTTCTTTAAAAATTAAAGTATTACTATCAAAGTTGAGAAAAAATTAAACATTTCTTCAATTAAACATATTAGGACCTATCAAAGGAACTATCAAACCCGCTCTCACTAAAAACATATGGTAATACTACGATATTGTAATATTACCAAAGCTAAAATATAAATTACATAGTAACAATATCCAAATAAGTGGATATAATGATTAATATGGAAGACAAGATTGAGACTAAGGACGAAGGATAGGACATCATCAATAAAAAGGTCACCATTTATGATGCTTATAAGAGAGAATATGCTATAACATGTGAATATTTGGTTGAAAGACAAGCTATTAATGTTCAAGCTTGAGAAATAGAAAACACCAAGCCTATTAAGATTGTGGATATGTGACATCAACTATATGAAAGCATTAATTATCATATCCAATTCAATGGTTGAATCATCAATTGAAGTTCAAGAATTACAAGGATGGGAGAATATGACCAATAGCTTATTTCAAAAGAAGTTTAGTGAGCCACTCTCAGCTATCTTAACCATACAAAAAATTGTATGACATAATTGAAACACTAGAAATATGGAAGTAAATTTATAATCATTAGTTAAATTGACCATCATTATAATAATTATATATATTACTTTGGTTAGATTAGATGATACAAATTAGGAATATTGCATTCTCAACAATTAAATGTATATTAATTTAGATAAATATTACAAAATAGAAATAAATAATTGGTGCTCCAACTATAGTATTACTATTTTACCTAAATTTATTAATCTAATTAATAAGAATAGAGAGCTATCATATTTGGAGGAAAGTACGGGAAAATTACTTTGTATTCATGATTAGTTCTGATTAATATATTTATTTGTTTGGGCAAACAGTAAACACTTGGTTGGGCTGCCAAGTTTGATGGGAAGCGTGGATTTTCGAGTAGGGGGATCTGAAGCTTGAAGCTTAGGGCAAAGGGTGCAGAAGCCAGAAGAACGTTAGACAAGCGCGAGATAGAGAGACGCGAAGTGTGAGAGAGATGATGAGGGGGATTGGAGGCCCCTTGCTGTGCATAGGTGACCTGCTGAGTGATGTGGGCGAAGAAAACATTCCTCCAATTGAATCCATGACGCCTCCTTCACTGTCACCCTCTTCTTCATCCCGCGATTCCAAGGACGCTCTCCAGCCTTCGGATCTCCCCCAGCGATTCCAGGTTTTTCTTTAAAATATTTTTTCTCCTTCCGGTGCGAAGCTGCTTTCCTTCTAGGTTTCTTATCTCCGCCCTTTGTCATTTTTGATGGATGAATGATTCACATGAGTTGTAGCTGTTGCCTTGATTGATTTTTGAATCAGAAATCCCAAAATATTGTCCAGGAAGAATTTGTTTTGGTATTGGATCAAGGAAAATGACAAAAAAAAACTTGAAATTTAGGCGGACTACCGTGGATCTGACATTAATCACTAAGCTTTGAACTCACCTGATTAGCCCCTTCAGTTAAGTTTCAAGCCTTGAGAGATCACCTACCTCTTCATCAATTTTGCTTCGTTTGTTTTTCAGGAAAGCTACGATGAATTGATTGAGGCACTTGCTTATGGAGACCACTCATGGACGGCCCTCACATTAAAGGTGCTTAGTGAAATTATTTTAAATAGATAATAGCCTGCTTTCTGCTGTTCATTGAAATAGAACATATGTTCTGTACAACTGGAGAAACGTTTGCTATTCAGGTTGAATAGTCTTACAATTTGAAGACTTTCAGGTCTGCAGTCTTTCTAATGGCTTAATGTTTCATTTGTCTATCAAATCAGGTGAATCGATGCAAGAGAGTACTTGACGTTTCCATTTAAACATTCTATCTGCTTGTTTCAGCTATGTAGTTCTCTGGAAAAGGCCAATGCATTGGTACAATCAACCAATTCAAACACACGGCTTCTTCTGGACAAGATGGGAGAGCTGGAGAAAATAATTCGGAGAGGAGACTCTGCTGTGGCAGCAGCAAAGGCTGTCCACCGCGTCTCTTCCAGCTCTGAAGGTAGCCCATTACTGTGATAATTATCTTGGCAGCTTGTCTGTGAAAAACGCACTCTTGCAGAATTCACATAAGAACACAAGACTCGGGACAATTATCCTTTGGTAAAATGACATTAGGTTGTGCCATCAATTCAGTACACAAGAGCCAAAGAATCTTAGTTCCAAGAGGAAACCTTTGTTAACAAGGCTTGATGTGGTCAATGGCATATCCTGAAAACTTCATTCTATACATTTTCCTGATATACTGAGAAATTTTTATAGCCTTACTCCACTTTAACAGCAGTGCTCTTTCAAGCCTAGAAAATGTAGGTTACTGAGTTTATCCTATATATATATATATTTTTTTTTTCTTTTTTGCTAGAAAAAAGTTTTATTCTGCATACTTTCCACCACCAAGCAAGCAACACTTCAATTATGGCATGCCCCCTCTTTCTCAATTAGCACTGACACCTCAAGCAGGTGACACTTCAATTAGCTATTGATTGATTATTTTTATAAATCATCAGGATTATAAATCATGAGGAGATGAAATGCTTAGTTACAGCTGCCTTAATAAAAACTCCACCTGAGGTATACTGCAAACACAGTACTAGTGGTCTACAAGCTTTAGGCCAGAAATATTATTATTATTATCATAGCACATAGACCCTTCTTTGGACATACTGCAGCTAGAAAGATCGATCATTATTAGCAATACTATTGGTGACACTTCCCTCTCATGAAATATGATACATATGAATCACTTTGCTGGTGTAATCGTGCTTTCAAGAATAATACTGAGACAGAAAAACATTTTTTTTTTACTTCTCACTTCATATAATCATGCAACAACACTATAGATTTCTTCCATATCTTCCTTACTCAGTATTACAGCAAGTGATCCTATGTTATGCTCAAAAGTTCTTGGGCTTTGTGGGTTCCTGCTTCAAGATCGTGGAGTATACCAAGATATTAGCAAGGATCCCATAGAGATAAAAGAGATATTAAAGGGAAATAACATATAAAACATGGAGTTCCCATGTTTCCATTTAATGAATATACCAAGTATTGGTATAATATCGCTTCCCTGGTAAGACGATTTTCAATCAAGAGGCCTTCAAGAAGCTTCTCCAACACTCCTTTAAAGAAGTAAACAGAATTGTAATAATTGACCGCTGCTGTTTTTCTCAACTAATTGACCACTGCTGACGGATTAAAACTAGTAAAGGTAGTTTCATCACACCCCTCATTTCCGTGGAGAGTTCAACTTTTTAATCCGAAATGCCTCGTGCCATTTCCAACCTGAAAGTGCTTCTAAAATACAGAAAAACATAAATAAGCCAAACCAGAGCGCATATAAAAATGTCAGGACCGTTGATAGCTTTCAAGCCACATCTCATCTTCATAATCTCTCATCCAAGTCGGCATATTATTTTTAAAAAAATTCTTCCCCTTACCTCAACAACCCTGTTTTTAAAAGGGCCAACACATTTCTTGCAATCCCATCAGCACCTCTCTTTTCTATCCGGTGTAATCAAATATTCACATACCATTGCAGAAGCAATGTTTGATTACGGAGTGGAATTTTCATCTACCAGGCAGCCTCGAATTCCTTCTTCGCATTCTGCTTCTGCAATCTGATTTTTTTCCATCATCTACATGTGCTCAAAATCGAGGTCAGCTCTTGATGGAAGTCAGGTTCTCGTCTCAATGCCTACCAGTACAAACAACGCCTACGACACCACTCAAAATAGAGTATCCATCCAGTTGCAGAGAGGATGGGTCACTGGTGGAACCAGAAGTGCATGCTCGTTGCAATATAGAGATAGAAGATGGCTGCAGCCACAATGAAACAGATGATGAAGATGGCCTGAGGAAAAGAATTGAAGATTTTATTGCAAAAGTTAACAGAGAATGGCGGGAAGAAAATCTGGGGGAAAATGCTAGAAGATAATGGACGACAAGCAAAATATGGGCAACTTTCAGGAAATGACTATGTTGTTGCCCAATTTGGTTATCTGTCACTGTCAGTTTATATTAAAAATCCTTCGTATGTAACAGAAAGGTGAGAGTGGGCAGGAACAGTCTAGGGATTTACTAGACCAGTTTAAAGAGTAAATTTATTGCTCTAGGTAAGATTGAAAACTTTATTAATCCAAACAACACAGATAATATCTTCCACATCATCATCAATTTTTGTTCCTCCCCGTTATCAATACCTATTTGTCTTCATCAAGAAAATGCAATGGACAAAAGAGGGACTCTTTTTCTTCATTGGTGAAAGGGAAATGTCAGCTTGATAACTGCAGTAGTTCAAAAATTCTTAAGAGAAACATGAAAGAAAAGCCATAGAAACAAACATTTAGTTCAAAAAGGTCCGAGGCTGAAGAGATGAAACTCTTACCAAAAGTTTATGAATAATGAGAACATCATATAGGCTATCGATTTGCTTGTAACCCTCTGCCACCGTAGTACTGCTTGGTAGTTTCCCGTGAAAATTCAGCAAACGACATTCCATCTTTCAACCGTGACATCAGTGGAGGGACAAGTTTTAATATTCCATTAGCTAGCCTTCTGTCATGCTTGTTGAGAGGGCAATCATCCTCAGATGACTTAGAGTCCCCACAATCAAATACTAATTGATCAACAGGGTAACCTGAAAAAGTAAATGTTTTGGTCCATGCAGGCTGCAAAAATAGGACAAAAGTTTCCCGGCTCATATCTTTACATCTTGGAGGTCTATGAACACAGTGAAGGGTTGCACAGAGCTTCCCTTTCGATAAGATGTCAGCTGATTCCCCCACCTGGATTATGAAGCTTTCAGGAGATGTCTTTACCATGAACACTTTACCCTTCCTGGGATGAAGAATTTGCAAATGTGTGTGCTCATCAGGGTAAGGACATTCTTGAACAGAAGAATCAAATAATCTATTATATTCACCCCCTTCTCCTGGTAATGTGGATAAAAGAAACATAGGAGCGGTCAGAACAGTGAATATACCATAGTCATAATGCCATTGCTGCCATAAGTTGGACATGATATCACATGGTTGGACTTCATTAGCTGTTGAGATATCCATCTTGGATTTGTCATGTTTTGCATTCTTTTTACATGAAATTCTGCTCTTATTAACTCCCAATTTTTTCTCACTTTGCTTCAAAACAACATTCTCTTTTACTGAATGGTAATGAATAAGTCGCCCTTTTGCACTGGAAGATTCCATCAGACTTAGCTCCAGCTCATGCCCCCCAATAGACCAGTCACAGATCCGGGCAAGACAGATCCCCAGATCCATCATTATAAAACCCAGCTCCTTGAAAGAACTTCCAAGGTGATGAAAATCCTCATGCTGAATGTTCATCATCTTATTCATATTAAAACCATTATTTCCTAAACTAGAGATTTGACTCAACTCCTTATCTTCTTTGCTTTGAGAATTCCCCACACCTTCTGCATATTTAAGTTGCATTGCAAAGGAGGAGACACTCCGATCAGGATCCTTCAAGGGAACATCACTTCCCAAACATTGCTCCTAGTACCATTTTAACAGGGAACATATGAAAAAGGAGCTTGTGATATAGATAGCAGAGCCCTAATAAATCAAGAGAGAAAGTAAGATTTCTATCACAAATGTACAATTTGGGAAACGGCCGGTGGATTTGCAACTGGTTGAGTTTTTTTTCTAAAGAAACACATTTCTTCATGGAATTCTCCATTCTCATATCTCTTCTTCAAAGGCATCAATCGCTTAAATGGCACCCAGGCCGATGAAATATAAAAGTTTCCATACAAAACAAGCCAAACGTACAAATTGCACCATTCAGTTCCCTTTAATAGTCGGCCAAAAAAGTTCTCATAAATAGGACATAGCACATTACTTTCAAGAAGCAGACACAAAACTGTCTTACAACAACAGACCACTTCTTACAAGAAGCGGAGAAGATTACGACAGAGAAATAACCACGCCCTCAAACAGTTGGAATGACTAACCTCTATCAAACAAATCACTATTCCTTATACTACAAAATATTTTCAGCCGAATGATTTTCCTACTCCCCAGACTGCGTTTCGAGGATCTACAGATTCCAAATATGGAAAAAGTGTGGCTTACCTTAAGAATGCGCTTCCGGCGTTCAGGATCGAGAAGGGCGAGCTCGCGACCGAGGAGTAAGATCCTCCGCCGGAGAACGGAGGCACCCGTGACACCGCTGATAGAGAGTAGCCCAGGGCCCTCGGGTCCAAGTGCCTCCATTATGCATCGTCTCATAGACTTCCGCCTGGTGATCTCTTCTTCCGATAAAGAGGAACTAGAATCATCAATTTCGTTATATTTGGAAAGAATCAACAGGTCAGAGTAACTGAGTTCGAAGGGTTCTATCACAGAGGACTCGGAAACAGCCGCTTCATCCATTTTTCTCTCAGATCTCCCGTCATAAGAAGCAATCTGCAACCATAACATGGCTTTTGAGTGAAGGTATCTTTTTTGGTATGACTTATTCTTAAGATTTTGTACAAAATTTATTATGGCATAATAATTTATATTGTTTTGAGCAAAATAATAATAATTTATATTGTTGAGCAAAAAATAATAATAATTTATATTATTTTTAGTTTTTTTCTTGCTTAATATATTATTTTTAGTTTTGATAGGTATGTTTGGATGGTTGGAAAAAATTAATAAATTACTCGTTTAATAATTTTTTCCAAACCCCTTTATTATCATACTAAAATGTGATTCATCCATTTTTTGGTACTATTTTTTACTTAAAATATTATTAAATAATAATATTATTATCTTATTTTTATACATAGAAGATACTATTTTTTTTCATATTTTCTTTTTTAATTATTTTTCTTCTTTCATTCAAACATTATATCTCAATACTAATTTCATTTTTTATATTTAAATAAACTTATGGTTTGGCCATATACAAAAAAATTTTTATTTATAATTTTATACTATTTTATATACAAAAAATTATGGTTAATAACTTTTTATATAGTATTATTTTATAGGTTTTTATTGTTTATATTTATTATGTTATAGATTGTAAATTTAATTTTTCTACTTGTTTATGGCCTAACAACTCCTCTTTTGTCTATCATTATTTTATTTTTTTATTTATTTTGAATATATGTTAACTACATATTATATTGTCATGTAAAAGATTATATTATTATCAATATATGTTTTATTTTTTTATTGTTAAAATATAGGTAATATAATATATATATATATATAATAATTATTAAATTAATTCAATTATTATTTATTTTATAATTAAAATTAAAATTAATTTATGTTATAAAATTTTATGGGAGACATAATATTTTGTATATATATAATAGATAAAAATGTATAAATGATATATTTTATTATATATATTTTTATTATTGTAAAATATTTATATTGAAACATTATTATATCATTTATTTATATACAAAATAATTTGTAATAATATAATTATATTTATTTATATATAGATAAATGAATATAAAATTATTTAATTTAATTAGTGAAGGTATAAATTTATATTTATATTTCCCTCCTAACCACTCCAAATGTTTCCAAACTACTCCAAATGTTTTAATATGAACTAATGTAAAAGTTTGAAAACATTTTTTAAGGACAAACCTTCTATTTTTATATAAGCATTTAAGTTAATCAAATTATGGTCATTTTATGAGTACATTATGTTATTTATATGAAAATTTTCAAATTTATAATAATTATGTACAAAATATTTAAAATATAACATATTAATACACAATTTTTTTAAAGTCACTTTATCACAATTTTTGTTTTAAATTTTACTCATGCATGTAGGTGAATTGCATTCTCATTTTCTCGATTCATTCTTGTTACCTTTACGACCATCTCTATTTATGGGTAATAGTGAGATTTGTGGAGTTTTGATCTCACATCAATACAAAGCAACAACTTTGCCTCGAAATCATTATGAATATTGTGATACTACTATTGTTTTTATTTTCTTAATAGTTTGTTCTCTCATTTAGTGTCCATACTTTCCTATTGAGTATCAACTCATTTTTCTCGCACATAAGCTCTTTTTCATTTTAGATAGCTTACTTCTTAGTAATCATAGTTACCCTAATAAGTTGTTTGCAAGCATGACTAGAAGAGGGAGACAAAGTCGGGTGTCCTCTATCGCTCTAAAGAAATTATTCCATTTTGTGTGTTGTGCTTTTCACTTGGTGTGAGTGCTAGGATCCATAATGGACAATGAGAGCTTTGAGGCCCCGCATAGCATAGTCAAACCCTCCATAGCTTGTTTACACGATAGTGCAGGATTATGAGGGCCTAATGCAATGTAGGGTTGATCATATTTTGGACATAACCAACCATTTGTTATAAGTGTCATATGATACTGATTGTGTGATTCTACCCAGAATACTAATGATACTTTTTGAATTGTAGGAGCATGGGAAATCATAAGAGGAGATATCGAGTTGAAAACCATACAAAATTAATTAAAATCAAATTGTAATGAATCGGTAGAACCAGTTCAAAAATTTATTTTTCAAGATAACTTTAAAAAATGGTAAATTTAGGTCACTATCAAATTAAAAAATAAATTTAGAAGTTTTTAGAAATTAGAAAAGATCAACGACAAAACTGCCCAATGGACTGATTTGCTAGGTCGGTGCCACATCAGCATGCATGACCAACCAATGGATTGGAAAGTGTGCCTAGTTAGTTGCCAAACAAGTAGTTCAGATCAATCACCGTGTGATACATGATAATTATTAATAGTTAATATAAAGGAATCTATGTCATTAAGCCATGTTAGCTAGGCTCACCAATAAAAAAGTGTCATGTGAAAAGTGTGTTAAGTTATCAAATAACTTAAATGTTCGAGGGAACATACCAATCAACATATTACACGTGAAAATTAACTATTGGCGCAAGATTGAGTGAGTTGAATTGTCACGTTAGAGAATATTGTTAATTCTTGGATGACACGTGGAGTTGACACTTTTAACACAATAATTTCCAAAACCGAGACATGAGCCGGTTGGACCCGGAATCAATCTTGAACAAGGAATGAAAGCCCAAGGATCGAGACTTAGAAATGAAGTGGATTGAAAACTAGTTTAGACCCTAAACACGGACAGAGGATAAGTCCACAAAATCACCCTCAAATAACCCCCTAACATTGGATATCAAGGATTGGGAAGGGCTTGAGTGAAAATCGTCCCAAATTAGGGTCAAATCGAATTAAGTGAAAATGCCTCTGATTTTTTTAAGAGGGATTAAATAAATTAGAAAAAAGAAATTTTTATGTAAAACTCACTCTTTGGAGTTAAGGAAAACCGGGAAAGAATCTGTCAAACCGAGTGAGAAAATCAAACCGGTTCACAAAACCAATTATTGAGGAATGGGCAAATTAGAGAAATTACAACTCCCATGTGACCCAAAAAGGTTTGTAAACCTTGGGAAAGAAATTTAGAACCAATTGGGAGAGAAAATCCAAATCGGTTTAGGTGAACCGGATTCAAACCGAATTGAACCGGTTTATGAACTAAGTTTATGAACCAGAACCGATAGAGAGAGAACAAACCGGGGAAATTATGGATTCTAGGTGACCTAAAGAGTCACATAAGTCATGAAAAAGGAATTTAGGATGAATGGGGGATGAAAACCAAACCGGTTCAGGTGAACTGAATCCGAACTGGCTTGAACTAGTTTGGACCGGTTTGAACCACTATTGATCCGAATGCTAAATTTATTTTTCTAGGTGGCTTAAAAAATTTAAATTTGAGATTTAAGACCACCATTGGATAGAAAATGAATGTACATTAATTTATAAATTTTTAGATTTGAAAAATTCGGTCGAATTAGGGGTGAACCGACCGATTTAAGCTTTAAACACGATTCAAACCTGTTTGGTCCAGTTTGGAACAATGTTGTCTTCTTCCTTTAGATGACAACATTGTTCACTCACCGAAAAATCGAAGCAGCATCGATGAAGAGAAAATGTTTCCGTTCAGTACGTTTCAGGCCATCAATGACTGTCATAAATGTTTCAAACGGACAATCAACAAGTCCCCGAGCTCCCTATATAAGGAGCCCCTCTCCATTCATCCTCTCCACACTTGAAAACCTCACTCTCTCTCAGTTGCTTAGTTTTTCGATGAAACTCGAACCAGAGCTCCGATATAGGGTCTTTTCTGAGCCAAAGAAGGCGTGGTCGGATTCCTTAGAACCAGGGAGAAGTCAGCTACACGGTGGTAGCATCCATTTGCTCCAAGGGTCGCTAGAGAAGCACCAGCGTGATCGAACAATGAAGGATCTCCAGTGGACCGAAGCTACCTTGTTTTAGCTGAGCTGAAATCGGCCAATTCGAGCCCTTGTCAGGCCAAACCAAGCCCTTCCAACACCTCCCCAACCATCCTACGACCGAATTAGAACTAAAAGGAGTAACCTTAAGAGGAGAGCTATCTGCCCAAATCGGAAGCTCGGACTGTCGTGCCCCCGATGGAACACAAGATATCGGGAATGCCAATTGAGATTAAGCTTGCAAGGGGCAAAAACTGACTTAGAGGAAATACACTGCATGATCGGGTGAGTGGGATTTTTATATCATACCCGGTTGGGATGATGTAACACCGTGTTTTTAGTAACCAGAAAAAAAATTTTAGAAAAGAAAAACAAAATTGGTTCAAATGAACTCGATCCCATTAAAATATAGAAGTTAAGCGTGCTTGTGTGAGAGTAGTGCTAGGATGGGTGACCTCCCAGGAAGTATAAATTTTATATTCTCTCAATAGTTGTCAACTCATATTTTTTTAGTAACATAAAATTAAATAATATATTAGCACTAATGCATATGATCCTATCAAAACTCCAAGGTTAAGTGTGTTTGGGCGAGAGTAGTGTTAGGATGGGTGACCTCGGGAAGTATTCATTTTGCATTCTCTCAATAGTTGTCAAACTATATTGTTTTAGTAACCTAAAATTAAATAACATACTAGCACTAATGCATTAAATCCTATTAAAACTCCAAGGTTAAGTGTGCTTGGGCTAGAGTAGTGTTAAGATGGGTGACCTCTTGGGAAGTATTCATTTTGCATTCTCTCAATAGTTGTCAAACCATATTGTTTTAGTAAGAACTCCAAAGTTAAGCTTGCTTGGCTAGTGCTAGGATAGGTATTCATGTTGCATCCCTTCAATAGTTGTCAAACCATATTTTTTAGTAACAAAAAATTAAATAACATACTAACACCAATGCACAAAGATCCGATTAGAACTCCAAAGTTAAGCGTGCTTAGACGAGAGATCATGTAGGATTGCACCATTTCAATAGTTGACAATCATATTTTTTTAGTAATCCAAAATTAAAAATGTAAACCCCGCACCTTTGAGTTAAGGAAAACCGGGAAAAGAACCGCTCAAACCGAATAAGAAAATTGAGCCGGTTTACATTTGGGAACAAGCAATATGAAAATTTACAACTTCCGGGCGATCCAAAGGGTTCATTAAACCTTGGAAAAGAAACTTAAGACAAATTAGAAAATAAAAACTAAATTGGTTAAGGTGAACTAGATTCCATAAGAACTTTAAAGTTAAGCTGGGAAGTATAACTTTTTTGTAACCCCAAATTTTGGTCAAAATTTTTTATGCCAACGACTTATCATAAATAGCCATAAATTAATATATATTTAATTATTATAATTAATACCAATAATTTAATACCCAAATTAAATTATTGGAATTGATACAAATAATTTAATATTCGTATTAAATTATTTGTAGCAATTCCAATAATTTATGGCAATATTAATACTAGTAATAAATCTCTCCCATTTAATACACTGTTTTACACCTATATAAAAAGGTCATCCCCATTCATTCTCCTCGCACCTGAACACTTCTCTCTCTCTCTACTGCTCCATTTCCTGTTGAAGCTCGAACTAGAGTTTTGAATTAAACATTTTTCTTAACCTCGGAAGGAGAGGTCGAGCTCTTTAGAATCAGGGAGAAGACAACTATCTTATAGTAAACTCCAGTCAATCCGAGAATCATTGGAGAAGCATCGGCATGATGGAATAGTGAAGCAGCTCTAGCAGACCGAAGCTGCCCTATTACGTCCAAGCTAAAATCAGCCATTTCAAGCCATTCTTAGGCCAAACCAAGCCCTCCCAACACTTCCTTAGCCTTTCCATGGCCGAATTAGGACCAAAAGGTAAGCCAATTCAGCTCCCCTTTACGATTTTCGATCGGTGCTAGAGAGAGAGTCAACCGAATTTTAATGACAAAATTCTTATCCAATTCTGCATCAATTGATGTGATTCTTCATCTAGGATGAACCTCAAGACAAGAGCTATCTGTCCAGATTGAAAGCTTGGACCGTCGTGCCTTCACCAGTGAGTAATCGAAGCTTTCTCTCTCTATAGTTCATTTTCCGGCAAAGCTCCATTTGAGCTCGTCCTGGCGTTAAAACTTGCGATTCACATTTCTAAAGAATCTTATAAACATGTAGAAACTCAATTTCAACAATTGGAAACGTTTGATGGGTCAATTTGACGAAATCAAATTCGGCTATGTTAAGAAGTTGGAATTGGAGAAAAATTGGGGATTTTCGAAATTCAAAGGACCAAAATGAAATTTTATGAAATTGAGGGTCAATTGGGCATGAAAATAATGTTGGAGGACCAATTGAGGAATTTTGAAATTTTTGGGGCAAAATTTACCATTTTTGTAAAGGAAGGGCAAAATGGTAATTTTAGAAAAGTTGGGGGACCAAATTGGAAATTTGGGAAATTAAACCCCTTTTTGTGAAATGGAATAAATTGAGGTCCTATGATAAATTTTAGATGTTTCGGGATACAATTTGAGGAAAAACCGGCATTTGGGACTTAAAGTTAAAGAGAAATAACTTTAGGGACCTAATTGCAAATAACTAAAAGTTTGGATTTTCTCCTTCATTGGAAATGAATGAAGGCTGTTATGCCGAGTAATAATGAACAAGGATGTTCATATCGTGTAGGAATGCGAAATACTGGGAACGCCAACATGGACGAGCTCGCGTGAATACAAAGAACCAGTTAAATGGAATTCACTGCGTTAACGGGTGAGTGAGTTTACTAAAATCATACCCGGTTGGGATGATGAGCACAACTTAAATATAAAAACCACTTACCGATTGTAAGTGGAAATTTTATATCATACTCAGTAGGGGATGATAAGTACCTCTGTATAAAAACCCACTTTTTAGTGGTATTTTAATCATCACCACTTAGAAAAAGTGATGTGAAAATTATGCGGAAAAACTACATACCGGTTGTAAGTAGATCATGCCTGGTTGGTATGATGAGACTTCCACGAATGAAGTTGAAAACCCGTTCATCGGTTATGAATGAAGTTGTCCTTATACCGGTTGGTATAATGGACAGTGAAAACCTATTTTGTTGTAAGTGTTCTCCCCTGACTGTGTGCTAATCCTTAAACTATTTGGGAGACCTTCTTGATGGGAGCTCGAATAGCTCTTATAAGCCGGGGGCCTCGATTTTGGAACTTGAAGGCTAGAATGCCCAATTTTTTTTTGAAAATCTCGTACAGTGGGCCCAAGGCCAATTGGCACGAGCAGGAGCTCGTAAACGAACATGATATATGTGTCATAAAACTTAAAAAGTGAATTGTTTGGTCATGGTACCAAGATAGGACCGACATGCTCAGTTAACTAGCGGTAGTGCAACATGATAGGTCGACACATATTACATGGTTGATAAGAAAACATTATTTGTGCATGCACTATGAGTACGGGATCATCAAGACGCCCATGAGGGGTAGTGATGTGTCCTAAGGGCCCTGGACGACCCAGTGAGTATAAGGGCAAATTGTTGTTCCAGGTGTCTCTGTGAAATCTAGAGTAGCACCAAGCGCATGAGACCGGGGTGGGGACAGGATGTGGTCTCTGTCCTCATACGGACACGAAGAAGTGATTTCAGGATTGTGGGTCGGATGTCATGTACATTCACTCATTCCCAAGGTAGAAGTGGTTGTACTTCTATCTGGGTGGCAGGAAAAGTCGCTCCAAAGCCACTAGCGGGTTTAGTAGTGATATTGACTTGCGAATGTGTGTAACCTTTATGATTAAGGATGTGTGTTTGGTGATGACACATCGGTAACTAAGAAATAATGGAAAAACCCAAATTTTTAAATGAAGGGATTTTTTAAAAAAAAGAGTCTAGCACACTCCATATAAATGTATTTTTTAAAAGTTAAAAGTAGACCTTTAAAAACCAATTCACTGAGTAGTCGTACTCACCCCCTCCCTTATATCTCTTTCAGGAAATCTTGGAAAGCCTACCCTGAAAAACATCAACTAAGATGCCTGTAAGACAGGTATGTAAAGTTTTAAATTTCATGCGGATTTGATTATGCTATTCTAGGAAATGGTGCAGGTTTAAAGGAGGCCTTACTCTTTACGGATTATAATAAGGGGAAACCCTTTAATAAACCGGGAGAGTGGCAGGTTGATCATGGGGATCTGACCAATCTGGATCGAGGCGTGACAACTAGAGTGGTATTAGAGCTTGTTTCCTCGAATACATAATCAAGACTAGAAAATATAATAACTAATAGGATTTATCCTAAAATTTTCTGATGGCTCCCATGAGAGGAACCAAGAAAACTTGGAATGGCTCTACTCAACACCCTACCTCCGTAGGGAGACAACCCTAGAAGCTTCCCAAATGCTTGAGACCGGGCTGAAATGTCAAAAGTCCAAATGGGGAAGTATCCTGGAGAATGGTACTAGGACCTATTGGTGGCACAACTCTAAGTATGGAAGAAGACGGTTATCAAGAATTCCATAGCTCCTTAGTTATTTCGCAACCATTTCCTGTGATAGGGCTAAAAGCCTAATCTTTTGTATCCCCCTGTTAATAAAATACTCAAATTCTCAAAACTCTCTCTCCTGATGATGCAATCTTGTTGGGAATATGGCCTAAGGAAAATAAAGCAAACCGCACTATCCTGGAAGCTAAGGAAAAGTTACATCCCGGTTATGGAAGATGAATCAAGGAATTAAGAAACCTAGGAAGACTCTTACCATGACTCTTTAGCAAATGAGATTTGGTAAGAAAACTGTCAAAGTGATTATTCTCAAAGAACGGTAGAGCACTAAACCAATAGTAACCCCTGAAATGCCTTACTCGAAGGAAAGAAGGGACCACGACAATCCATGTAAAGGAATAACCTATTACAAGTATGAACGATTGAGACATTACCTGAAGAAGTGCCCAACCCTACTAAGGACAAGTACCAAGATAAACTATTATAGGTGTAAGGAAAGAAGGGGTGTTTCACACCTCATAAATTCAAGGCAATAACTCCTCAAAGGCCACGAAGGACTGGAGACCGAAACCATGGAGCTGGCTAAGTAAGTGGTTCACCAAGAGGTCAAGAAATAATGAGGTAAATGCAAAATTTAAATTTCTTCTTAAGAAGGTCAACCCGAGAAAGATACCTCAAGAGTAGGGATAAGGTACATGGGAAGTATATCTAGAACCCTCTCATAAGGGGCAAACACAGAGAAACGTCCTCTGGAAACTCTAGAGAATGGCACAATGAGAGTGAAGAAGAGAAGGAATATGCTAGGAAAGGAAACTCTGGAGGGATGCATACAACTAAGTACCTTGAAGGAATCATTGGATTGGTAGATGGACATAATGTGAAGTGCAAGGCACCAACCCACCATTAGAAACTTCTTGATGGAAGGATGTTTTGGAGGCCAATTATGACCTGCCTTGGAAGAGTAATAGAGCCAAATAATGGGATGTATTGGATTGAATCACCTTGGAAAAAGTAATGAAGCCAAATAGGGTCAAGGGGAATAAATGACACCCTAAGAAAGACCGGGAGGTAGAAAGGACTACACCCTAAAAAGGTCAGTGAGATGGATGTTAAGGACAGGAGGACTCGAGAAACAGCTGCTAAGAAACTTAGACCAAACAAATGGTGGAGGCAAAGCAGTTAATGAACAAATACTCGGGAAAGCCATAATGTAAGTTCTGACAAAGAAGAGATAGGCGGAAAGGTAAAATACTCAGGAAAAGAAGGATGCAAGAAATCCTTAAAAGGACCAAAGGCCAATTAATGACTAAACTCAAGCCAAGAAAGGAATAGGTAAGCCTCTCACACAATGATCCTAAAACAAGGAAGATTTGTACGCTCCCTAAAGAAATAGACAAGTACCGGGTACGAATAAGGATGCAAATAGAGCATAAAAGATGTGCCTACAAGATTTGAGGAGTAAAGGTAAATAGGAGAAATCCCCTAGAGCAAATGTAAGAAAATAATGTCAGGGGAAAGGCAAAGAATCCTACCAAAGAAGGAAGCCCCGAAAAGACATGTGTATCCCAATTGAGGGGAAATGGAACAAACCAAAATAGAAGGAACGATAAGCTCACAAATGAAATGTTGGTTGAGATGGAAAAGTCGAGTACCAGGGAAAAATGAGGTCCTAATAAGGAAATTAAATTAAAGGAATTATTGATGGGAGGATGGACACAATGTGGAGTGAAAGGAACCAACCCTTAATTAGGAAATGTTTCCAAGGAAGGAAGTATCGTAATGGCCCAGGCTGACCTATTTGGAGGGAACAGGAGATCCAAGTAGAAAGAGAAAAACTAATAACGACAGACGGCTAAATTAAATAAACAAAACCCTAAGAAGGAATGAGATGTAGTAAAAACTACACTCTATGATGGACAATAGGATGGGCATGAAGAACGAGTGACACAGCTGCCCAGACGATTGGACCAAAAAAAATAAAGAATTGTGAAATGGTTGCGAACAAATTAGAGGGGATTAAGGCCAAAGGAAAACCCTTGAGTAGTGGATATCATTGGAAATGATGATGGATCTAAGAAAGGATGAAACCTAGCATGTCAGTAAAACATCTGGGAATTTAATTAATTGGAACCAGAAATACTCAATAAGGAAGTCGAAAAGGAATGAGTGGGTGAGAAGAACCAACACAATTGAGTAAGTGGAGTTAATAATGGTAAAAAAAAGATAGTTGAGGAATATTATCAAAAGAAAAGAGTAAGGAAGTTATACGATCCCTGAAAGGTCTAAAAGCTAAGAGAGACACTTGAGGAGATGTTCTACAAATCAAATGGACAGAGACGGGTACTAGAAAATGCCATGCTGTAAGGGCATGTAAGCCCAACAACCTGAGGAGAATATGACTCAAAGTAAGGAAGAGTCGGCTAATAAGCATGATGAGGTCAAATATAACAATTTGTATCGAAGTTATAATACACAACGAATGGAGGAATCCGTGGAAATAAGTACGGAATGCTCTATAGGACGACGAGCTAAGGGTTTCAATGATCAAGCGGTTAACTAGACACGAAAATGGTTATTTATCTTGGAATTCCCAATTTTGAGTACAGGACCTCAAGGGGAAGAATGTTGCTCTAAGCAAAGAGAGAGATAAAATCTAAGAACATACCATAAGGTAAGGTATGTCTAGTTATGAAAAACTACATGGAGGGAGTAAATAATATTAACGAAAAGGAATTTCTTAAGTGATGGTTGTAAAAGGGACTAATTTCAAGGATGAGAGAAAAGTTTGTATCTTAAGCAAACACCAAAGGGGCATCAAAGGAAATGATTGCTCATGCAAGCATGTTAACTAAGTTTTGGGGACAAAACTTCTAAAAGGAGGGGAGAGTTGTAAACCCCGCACTTTTGAGTTAAGGAAAACCGGGAAAAGAACCGGTCAAACCGAATAAGAAAACTGAGCCGGTTTACCTTTGGGAAGAAGCAATATGGAAATTTACAACTTCTGGGTGATCCAAAGGGTTCATTAAACCTTGAAAAAGAAACTTGAGACAAATTAGAAAACAAAAACTAAATTGGTTCATGTGAACTAGATTCCATAAGAATAGTAAAGTTAAGCATGCTTGCCCGAGAGTAGTGTGAGGATGAGTGACCTCCTAGGAAGTATAATTGTTTTGTAACCCCAAATTTCGGTCAAAAATTTTTATGCCAACGGCTTATCATAAATAGCCATAAATTAATATATATTTAATTATTGTAATTAATACCAATAATTTAATACCCAAATTAAATTATTGAAATTGATACAAATAATTTAATACCGAAATTAAATTATTGGAATTAATACCAATAATTTATGGCAATATTAATACTAGTAATAAATCTCTCCCATTTAATATACAATTTTACACCTATATAAAGAGGTAATCCCCATTTATTCTCCTCGCACCTGAACACTTCTCTCTCTCTCTATTGCTCCATTTCCTAGTAAAGCTCGAACTAGAGTTTCGACTTAAACATTTTTCTTAACCTTGAAAGGAGTGGTCGAGCTATTTAGAATCAGGGAGAAGACAACTATCTGATACCAAACCCCAGTCAATCTGAGAATCGTTGGAGAAGCGTTGGCATAATGGAATAGTGAAGCAGCTCCAATGGGCCGAAGCTGCCCTATTTCAGCCAAGCTAAAATCGACCATTTCAAGCTCTCCTCAGGCCAAACCAAGCCCTCCCAACACTTACTTAGCCTTTCCACGGCCGAATTAGGACCAAAAGGTAAGCCAATTCGACTCCCCTTTACGATTTTCGATCGGTGCTAGAGAGAGAGTCGACCGAATTTCAATGATAAAATTCTTATCCAATTCCACATCAATTGATGTGATTCTTCATTCTAGGATGAACCTCAAGACAAGAGCTATCTGCCCAGATTGAAAGCTTGGACCGACGTGCCTTCACCTGTGAGTAATCGAAGCTTTCTCTCTCTATAGTTCATTTTCTGGCGAAGCTCCGTTTGAGCTCGTCCTGGCGTTAAAACTTGCGATTCACATTTCTAAAGAATCTTATAAACATGTATAAACTCAATTTCAACTTCAATTTCAACAATAGGAAATGTTTGATGGGTCAATTTGATGAAATCAAATTCGGCTATGTTAAGAAGTTGGAATTGGGGATTTTTGAAATTCAAAGGACAAAAATGAAATTTTATGAAATTGAGGGTCAATTGGGCATGAAAATAATGTTGGAGGACCAATTGAGGAAATTTGAAATTTTTGGGGCAAAATTTACCATTTTTGTAAAGGAAGGGCAAAATGGTAGTTTTAGAAAAGTTGTGGGACCAAATTGGAAATTTGGGAAATTAAACCCCTTTTTGTGAAATGGAATAAATTGAGGTCCTATGATAAATTTTAGATGTTTCGGGACACAATTTGAGGAAAAATCGGCATTTGGGACTTAAAGTTAAAGAGAAATAACTTTAGGGACCTAATTGCAAATAACTAAAAGTTTGGATTTTCTCATTCATTGGAAATGAATGAAGGCTGTTATGCCGAGTGATAATGAACAAGGATGTTCATATCGTGTAGGAATGCGAAATACTGGGAACGCCAACATGGACGAGCTCGCGTGAATACAAAGAACCAGTTAAATGGAATTCACTGCGTTAACGGGTGAGTGAGTTTACTAAAATCATACCCGGTTGGGATGATGAGCACAACTTAAATATAAAAACACTTACCGATTGTAAGTGAAAATTTTATATCATACTCAGTAGGGAATGATAAGTACCTCGGTATAAAAACCCACTTTTTAGTGGTATTTTAGTCATCACCACTTAGAAAAAGTGATGTGAAAATTATGCGAAAAAACTATATACCGGTTGTAAGTAGATCATGTCCGGTTGGTATGATGAGACTTCCACGAATGAAGTTGAAAACCCGTTCATCGGTTATGAACGAAGTTGTCCTTATACCGGTTGGTATAATGGACAGTGAAAACCTATTTTGTTGGAAGTGTTCTCCCCTGAGTGTGGGCTAATCCTTAAACTATTTGGGAGACCTTCTTGATGGGAGCTCGAATAGCTCTTATAAGCCGGGGGCCTTGATTTTGGAACTTGAGGGCTAGAATGCCCAGTTTTTTTTTTGAAAATCTCGTACAATGGGCCCAAGGCTAATTGGCACGAGCAGGAGCTCGTAAACGAACATGATATATGTGTTATAAAACTTAAAAAGTGAATTGTTTGGTCATGGTACCAAGATAGGACCGACATGCTCAGTTAACTAGCGGTAGTGCGACATGATAGGTCGACACATATTACATGGTTGATAAGAAAACATTATTTGTGCATGCACTATGAGTACGGGATCATCAAGACGCCCATGAGGGGTAGTGATGTGTCCTAAGGGCCCTGGATGACTTGGTGAGTATAAGGGCAAATTGTCATTCCAGGTGTCTCTGTGAAATCTAGAGTAGCACCAAGCGCATAAGACAGGGGTGGGGACAGGATGTGGTCTCTGTCCTCATACGGACACGAAGAAGTGATTTCGGGATTGTGGGTCGGATGTCGTGTACATCCACTCATTCCCAGGGTATAAGTGGTCGTACTTCTATCTGGGTGGCAGGAAAAGTCGCTCCGAAGCCACTAGCTGGTTTAGTAGTGATACTGACTTGCGAATGTGTGTAACCTTCATGATGAAGGATGTGTGTTGGGTGATGACACACCGTGGTAACTAAGAAATAATGAAAAAGCCTGAATTTTTTAAATGAAGGGATTTTTGAAAACAAAGGAGTCTGACACACTCCATATAAATATTTTTTTTAAAAGTTAAAAGTTTTTAAAAATCTATTCACTGAGTAGTCGTACTCACCCCCTCCCTTTTATCCCTTTGAGGAAATCCAGGAAAGCCTCCCTTTAAAGACCGTCAACTAAGATGCATGTAAGACAGGTATGTAAAGTTTTAAATTTCATGCATTTTTTATTATGCTATTCCAGGAAAAATGTGCAGGTTAAAAGATGCCTTACTCTTTACGGTTTACAATAAGGGGAAACTCATTAATAAACTGGGAGAGTGGCGGGTTGATCACGGGGATCTGACCAAACCGGGTCGGGGCGTGACAACTAGAGTGGTATCAGATCTTGTTTCCTAGAATACATAATCAAGACTATAAAATATTGTAACTAATAAGATTTATCCTAAAATTTTCAGATGGCTCCCAGGAGAGGAACCAAGAAAACTAGGAATGACTCTACTCAACACCTTATCTTCGTAGGAAGACAACCCTAGAAGCTTCCCAAATGCTTGAAGCATGGCAGGAATCTCAAAAGAGCAAATGAGGAAGTATCCCAGGGAATGGTGACAGGACCTATTGAGGTCACAACTCTAAGTATAAAGGAAGCCAAGCGTGAAGCCATAAAAGGGGGCATATAACCTTACATCGTAGGATGCTTATCAAGAATCTCGGAGCTCCCATGTTATTTGGTGACCATTTTCTGTAATAGGGCCAAAAAAACCCCCAACATACTGTATTACTCTATTAATGAAGTACTCCAAATTCCTAAAAATCCTATCCCTCAAATGATGTGATTTTCAAGAAAGACTCAAAAAAAAAAAAAAACTCTCACGGTATCCAGACTTAAGGACGAAGGAGCACCAAAACTAACAATTCCCAAGAAAACGCCAGGAGGAACCACTTATGTTCTAGTAATTACAAGCATGAATGATAGGGACATTGCGTGGAGAAGTGCCCAACCCTACAAAGGATAGGAATCAAGTTAACCTAGAGGGGAATAGGACACGAAGTGAAAAACTGTCCCAAATCGCCAGGAGTCAGGACAATATTTTCCAAGAATAAACGCCCCACAACTATAGGAAATCCGAAAGGATACCATCCCAATAAACATGACTCCATTTGCAACCACAGATAAGAGGAAACTCTTCAAAATCTAAGTGAAGTGGTAAGAAGGAAAAAGGGGTAAATGTAGGACCTCAATAAAACCATAAACGGAACAACGGATAGCTAAAGAGGATTCCCCCTTTAAGAAGAAAATCCAAACAATTTAGGAGCAAAGAAAGGAGTGCATCCACAAGAGAAGACAAGACGAACACTTGATGACAAATAGGACGTATTGGGATTACAGGAATAAATCACCTTGGAAAAAGCAACTATGCCAAATAGGAAGTTCGGACCAACAGGATAAGAGAAAGCAAGTTGTTACAATAAGATAGTCAGAGGGAACAAATGAAACTTTGAGGAAGACCGGGAAGTAGAAGGGCTACACCATAAAAAGGTCAGTGAGATGGACGTTATGGACAAGAGTACTCAAGAAAAAACTGCCCTAAGAAACTTAGACCAAAGGAATGGTGGAGGCGAGACAGTTAACAAACTAATACATGGGAAAACCATAATTTGAGTTTCAACAAAGAAGAGAGGGGCGAAAAGGCCAAATACTCGGGAAAAGAAGGATGAAAGAAATCCTTAACAGGACCAAAGGCCAAATTAACCAAGAAAAAAAATAGGCAAGCCTCTCACATAATTATCAAGAAATCTTGAAACAAGGAAGATTTGAACGCTGCATAAAGAAATATATTATGAAAGTAAACTTTAGAGGGATGCATACGACTAACTACCGTTGAAGGAATTTTGATGGGCAGATGGACATAATGTGGAGTGCAAGGAACCAACCCTTAATTGGGAAATGTTTCAAAGGAAGGAAGTATCGTGATGGCCCAGTGTGACCTACTTGGAGAGAGCAGGAGAACCGAACAATAATTTCAGGAGGAACAAGAATTTTTGAAACAAGAAGGATGTGAACCCTCCTTAAACTGAAATAAGTTAACGAGTTAGCATCAAAAAGATGTTGTGACAAGTATGAATGAGTGGAAAACTCATACTAAGGTAATAAAGTAAAGAATGTTCGAGAAAAATTGGGAAAGTAAGTTCTCCAAATAAGATGTGGCTAAGGAGGAATAACCACAATTGGTAAGATGGGTCATAGTCCACACGCGCATATGAAGCTTAAAGAGTGGACGACCGAGCATAGGGTGGAATGCACGAAATAAAACCAATAATCAGAAGTATCCCATCTAACGAATAAGGGATAAAACAAAAGTTGTGGATAGAGAAGGATCCAAAGCAAACAGATGCCCTAACATAGATAAGGGTGTGAAGAAAGGGAGAAAGAACCATACAATGAATGATAAAAAGGTTGAGCATGTAACTCCAAAGATGGAAATCTCTATTGTAAGGGACATAGTAGAGAACAAAACCGGAAGGAGGGAACCTTCCCAAGCAAAGCAATCGACACATAGATTAAAAGCAATTATTGTAGAATGAAGAATCATGAAGTGATTATGAGTAAGTAAAAGTGGATTAAGGAAAAAGGAAAAACCCTTGAATAAGGAATGCCAAGGATTTAAGAAGGAAAGTATCCTAGTTTGTTGGTAAACTATTGGGAAACCAAATAATTGGCACTAGAAAAACCCAATAAAGAAGTTGGGAAAGGACGAGTAGGTAAGGGAAACCGACACGGTTATGTAAGACATGTTGTCAAGATATGAATGATAATGCAGTAACTGTAAAGGTAGTTGAGGAATACTACCCAATTAAAGGAGGGATAAAATTATATAGTCCTTGGAAGGCTGGAAAGTTGGAAACAACCCTAATAGAGGTGTTGTAGGAGTCTGATCGACTGAGACAAGTTTAGAACTATGTCATGTAAGTAAGGGACATATAAGCACCAACAATCCCGAGTAAAATGTAACTCGAGTAAGGAGTCAGTTGGTAAACACAACAAGTTCAAACATAAATTTGACCAAAGTTGTAATCAATGACGGATGAAGGATGGGTCAAATTGGGACGAAAGAATAATAACATAAAAAGCCTGTGAAAACAAGTGTGTATTGCTCGAAAGAACATCAAGCCAGGGGTTTCAACGATGAAGAGAATAACTAGAAAAAGGAAAGATTGGGCACCTTGGAACTCCCAATCCTGAAATCTTGAGTAAAATCCCCAAAAAGAAGAAGCTTCTCCTAAATAAAGGGAGATGCGAACCTAAGAATATACATTAGGATTAATGAGCCATACATGCCTCATTATTATAACTACATGGAAGGAGTAAGCATGATAAATGAAAAGAAATTCCTTAGATGAATGATTACAGGGACTAAGCGAAAGAGCAATCGATGTGTTAGCATGTCAAGAAAACCCGAGTTAACATTAAGGGAAATTATTCTTGATGTGGGATATATTGGTTAAGTTTTGGGGACAAAACTCCTAAAAGGAGGGGAGAGTTGTAAACCCCGCACTTTTGAGTTAAGGAAAAATTAGGAAAAGAACCGGTTAAATTGAGTAAGAAAAACGAGACGATTTACAAACCCGATCATTTGGGAACAAGCAATTTGGAAATTTACAACTTTTGAGTGATCCAAAGGGTTTATTAAACCTTGGAAAAGAAACTTAACACAAATTAGAACAAAAAAACCAAATTGGTTTAGGTGAACGAGAGTTCATAAGAACTTTAAAGTTGCTTGCCTGAGAGTAGTGTGAGGATGGGTGACCTCTTGGGAAGGTATGATTTTTTGTAACCCGAAATTTCAGTCAAAAATTTTTATGCGAATCGTACGGCTTATCATAAATAGCCATAAATTAATATATATTTAATTATTAGAATTAATACAAATAATTTAATACCGAAATTAAATTATTGGAATTAATACCAATAATTTATGACAATATTAATACTAGTAATAAATCTCTCCCATTTAATACACGGTTTTACATCTAAATAAAGTGGTCATCCCCATTCATTCTCCTCACACCTGAACACTTCTCTCTCTCTCTCTCTACTGCTCCATTTCCTGGTGAAGCTCGAACTAGAGCTTTGACTTGAACAAAGGTCGGGCTCTTTAGAACCGGGAAGAAGACAGTTATCTAATAGCAAACTCTAGTCAATCCGAGAATCATTGGAGAAGCGCCGGCATGATAGAATAGTGAAGCAGCTCCGGTAGACCGAAGCTGCCCTATTTCGGCCAAGCTGAAATTGGCCATTTCAAGCCCTTCTCAGGCCCAACCAAGCCCTCCCAACACTTCCTCAGCCTTTCCACGGGCGAATTAGGACCGAAAGTTTAGCCAATTCGGCTCCCCTTTATAATTTTCGATCGGTGATAGAGAGAGTCGATTAAATTTCAATGACGAAATTCTAATCCAATTCTGCATCAATTGATGCGATTCTTAATTCTAGGATGAACCTTAGGATGAGAGCTATCTGTCCAGATCGAAATCTCGAACCGTCATGCCTTCACCGGTGAGTAATCGAAGCTTTCTCTCTCTATAGTTCATTTTCCAGCAAAGCTCCTTTAGAGCTCGTCCCGACATTAAAACTTGTGATTCACATTTCTGAAGAATCGTATGAACATGTAGAAACTCAATTTCAACAATTGGAAATGTTTGATGGCTCAATTTGATAAAATTAAATTCGGTTGTGTTAAGAAGTTGGAATTGGGGGAAAATTGGGGATTTTCAAAATTCAAAGGACCAAAATGAAATTTTATGAAATTGAGGGTCAATTGGGCATGAAAATAATGTTGTAGGACCAATTGAGAAATTTTAAAAAATTTGGGGAAAATTTACCATTTTTATAAAGGAAGGGCAAAATGGTAATTTTGGAAAAGTTAGGGGACAAAATTGGAAATTTAGAAAATTAAACCCCTTTTTGTGAAATGGAATAAATTGAGTTCCTATGATAAATTTTAAAAATTCCGGGACTCAATTTAAGGAAAAACCGGCATTTGGGACTTAAAGTTAAAGAGAAATAACTTTAGGGACTAATTGCAAATAAAGTTATTTGGGACTCAAACTTTCATTTATTTGCAATTAGGTCCCTAAAGTTATTTCTCTTTAACTTTAAGTCCCAAATACCGTTTTTCCTCAAATTGAGTTCCGAAACTTCTAAAATTTATCATAGGATCTCAATTTATTCCATTTCACAAAAAGGGGTTTAATTTTCCAAATTTCCAATTTGGTCCCCAACTTTTCCCAAATTACCATTTTGCCCTTCCTTTACAAAAATGGTAAATTTTGCCCCAAAATTTTCAAAATTTCTCAATTGGTCCTCCAACATTATTTTCATGCCCAATTGAGCCTCAATTTCATAAAATTTCATTTTGGTCCTTTGAATTTTGAAAATCCCCAATTTCCCCCAATTCCAACTTCTTAACACAGTCGAATTTGATTTTATCAAATTAACCCATCAAACATTTCCAATTGTTGAAATTGAAGTTGAAATTGAGTTTCTACATGTTTATACGATTCTTCAGAAATGTGAATTGCAAGTTTTAACGCCGGAACGAGCTCAAATGGAGCTTCGTCAGAGAATAAACTATAGAGAGAGAAAGCTTCTACTACTCACTGGTGAAGGTAGAGCAGTTCGAGCTTTCAATCTGTGCAGATAGGTCTCATCTTGAGGATCATCCTAGAATCAAGAATCGCATCAATTGATGTCAAATTAAGTTAGAATTTCATCATTGAAATTCTGCTGGTTCTCTCTCTAGCACCGACCGAAAATTGTAGAGTGGAGTCGAATTGCCATACCTTTTAGTCCTAATTTGACCGCGGAAGGGCTAAGGAAGTGTTGGGAGGGCTTGGTTTGGTCTGAGAAGGGCTCGAAATGGCTGATTTCATATTCGCCGAAATAGTGCAGCTTCAGTCCGCCAGAGCTGCTTCACTGTTCCATCATGCTAGCGCTTCTCCAGCGATTCTCGGATTGACTGGAGTTTGCTATTAGATAGCTGTCTTCTCCTTGGTTCTAAAGAGCTCGACCTCTCCTTTCGAGGTTAAGAAAAATGTTCAAGTCAAAACTCTAGTTCGAGCTTCGCTGGGAAATGGAGCAGTAGAGAGAGAGAAGTGTTCAGGTGTGAGGAGAATGAATGAATGGGAATGACCTCTTTATATAGGTGTAAAAATTGTGTATTAAATAGGAGAGATTTATCAATAGTATTAATATTGCCATAAATTATTGTTATTAATTCTAATAATTTAATTTCGTTATTAAATTATTTATATTAATTCCAATAATTTAATTTAGGTATTAAATTATAATAATTAAATATATATTAATTTATTGTCATTTATGATAAGGCGTTCGCATAAAAATATTTTGACCAAAATTTCGAGTTACAAAAAGAATCATACTTCCAGGAGGTCACCCATCCTCACACTATTCTCGAGTAAGCATGCTTAACTTCACAATTCTTATGGATTCTCGTTCACCTGAACCAATTTATTTTTTCTCTTCTAATTTGTCTTAAATTTCTTTTCAAAGGTTTAATGAACTCTTTGGATCACCCGAGAGTTGTAAATTCCCAAATTGCCCATTCAGAAATGCTCGGGTTTGTGAACTGGTTCTGAATCCTCACTTGGTTTGACCAATTCTTTTCCTAGTTTTCCTTAGCTCAAAAGGACGGGTTTTACATTACTGGTGTAAGTAGATCATACCCGGTTGGTATGATGAAACTTCTTCGGAGGAAGTGGAAAACCCATTCATCGGTTATGAGCGGAGATGTCCTCATACTCGGTTGGTATGATGGACAATTGAAAAGAACTTCTGTCGGAAGTGCTCTACCCTGACTGTGTGCCACTTCTTAAACATTTTGGGAGACCTTCTTGATGGGAGCTCGAATAGCTCTGTTAGGCCGAATGCCTCAGTTTTGGAACTTAGGGGCTAATGTGCCTAATTTTGAAAATCTCAAACAGTGGAACCTAGGCCAGTTGGCATGAGTAGGAGCTCATAAACAAACATGATTTATATGCTATGAAAACTTAAGTAAATGAATTGTTTGGCCATGGTACTAAGACAGGACCGACATACTCAGTCAACTAGCGGCTGTGCGACATGACAAGTCTCCAAACTCATTAAGACAAACAATTGCAGGTCGAGTTAAGGGTCGGGGCCGTTGGACTACTGGCACCACATAAATATAGCATTACGTGAAAATTGTTGATTGTGCATGCATTGTGTTACGGGACCTTCAAGATGCCCAAGAGGGGTAGTGATGCGTCGTAAGCCTTTGGACGACCTGGTGGATATAAGGGTAATTTGTCGTACTAGAAGTCTTGCAAAGCTCGGAGTAGCTTCAAGTACATGAGACCAGGGTGGGGACAGGATGAGGTCTTTTTCCTCATATGAATACGGAGAATTATTACAGTATTGAGGGTCGGATGTCGCGAACATCCACTTATTCTCAGGATAGAAGTGGACATGCTTCTATCTAGGTGGCTGATAAAGTCACTCCGACACTACAAGTGGGTTTAGTGGATGAGCTAGCCTGTGATTGTGTATTTTACCTTCATGATGAAGGATGTGTGTTGAGTGATAACACACCGTGGTAATAAGAAATGATTTTTAAAACTGAAATTTTAAGATGAGAAAATTTAAAGGAATTAAGGAGTCTGACACACTCCAACTTGAAAAATATTTTTTTATCAAAACTTCATTTTGTTTTTAAAATACTCATTCACTAAGTTGTAGAAACTCACCACTCTTTTTATCTGTTTTCATGAATTAGAGAAAATGACTAGGGATAATACCAAGCCTTATCCTCTGTCTGGTATGCTTAAATTCTCTTAAGCATGCATTTTATTTGATATATGTCTTTGCAGGGAACAAGGTTAAAAGTACGCCTAGCTCCTCTTGAGTTTAAGAAGGGGGAAACTCCTCTTGAACCAGGAGAGCGGCAGGTTGATCATGAGGATCCGACTAAACCAGGTCGAGGCGTGACAACTTGAGTGGTATCGTAGCCTAGTTCCCTTGAAACATTATCAATATTATGCCCTGACATTAATCCAACTTTAAACTATCGTGTAGGAAGGAGAGTCCCTAGGAAGTTCGCGGTTAAATCCAGTCCTCCACCCATAACCCTGAAAAAGACACCTAACTCGAGGGAGGAAGCTGTACAAAGGTTCCTAAAGGGTGAAAAATGAGTACCCAAGGAAATGGTGGAAGACTACCGAAAACTAGTAGGAGCCTTACTAGAATCGAAAGACATCATATACTCTCCCTCCAGATAAGAGGAACCGGTATCACCTCCTAGGAGCCCAACCCCCCCTCCTCTTGTCCCACAATAACCAGATGGGAATCCAACCAAGAAGGATGCATGGGATAATTACTGGGATAAGTATGCCACCTTCGTGAAGGTCCACCAAGTACCTCCTCCTACTCAACCTAGCTTCAATCCCTCCCAATGGGTGAAGTGGACCTATGAGTGTGAGGTTGAGGTACTAAGGCGGTACATGTTAGAGGCCATACATGAAATTCATCCTATTAGGGAACACGAATGGACCCCAACCAATTCCTCAGAGCCTTCTAATCAAGAGTCTCACAACCATTCTAGGGTTAATTCTAGTCCTATGACCTCAAGGGAATAGGGGGTAGAAAATTCCTGTAATAAGCCAAGTATGGCAAGAAAATATTTCTTGAATGAATGAAAGTAAAAGTTTTGTTAAAACTTCCGAGTTCTCTGATAAATTCAAAACAAAAGAGTGTGAAAATAAAAATTTAAGAAAAAAAGGAAATCACTTAATGAAGAAAAGACAAGATATTTATAGTTAATCTCAACCCTTAAAACTTATCCTTGGAAATACGATAAGGAAGAATCCATCTAAGGAAGATCTTAAGAAAAGTTAGAACAAAGGGAAATAGTCATCAGAGAGTACAGATGCATGGAGAATCCAAGGAGTTAAGGATAAGCTCAAAAAGAGAAGAACAAGGGAAAGTAGAACATTCCAAAGGGAACCACAAGAATGGAAATTGAACGAGAAGAAAAAGGAATAAGTATGGAAAAACAACAAGGATGTCAAGAGCAACAAGGAAAAATGGGAAGAAAGTGAAATAACAAGAAGGCCAAGGTGCAACAACTATTTGTAAGGAACTAAGCTATAGTCCCTTAGTAACTCCATAAGATAAGGAGACTTGTGGGAAGCAGAGGTATAGACCAAAAGAGGAAGAAAAGCAGGAGGGAATGAATCATGCAAGATCCTTAAGTTTAGGTGAAGACTTAAAAGAGAGAATTTCTAAAGAACGGTAGGGTGATTAAACCAAAGAATCCCATAATGGAAGACACTAGAAGGAGGATGGAAATAGGAAATTGGATCGAGGAAGGAGAAAGCTCCAAGTTAGGACAATCAATCGAGGGAATGTTGCAAAATTCAGAGTCGAAATGAGGACTGCAGTAAGAAATACGAGTGGCTAAATGAGTGTTTTGGGATGTTAAGTGTGATCTACTCTAAGAAGACCTGGAAACCCAAATAGAAACTTTAGATGGATCTGATTGAAGGAAATAACTCCTATGGACCAAATCAATCGGAGGAGTAAACGAAGTTTGATAAGAGATAGGTAGTAGTAAAAGAATACACCCTAACCAAGAAAAAGGGAGGAATACAAAGGACACGAAGATACAAAAGGTTTGAACACAATAAGGATGAGAGGTCTACCTCAAAGGAATAAAAAAATATTGGACCAAGTGGGAATGAAGCAAGATAAATGAAAAGTACTCATTGATTCGAAGAGTAAAATGTAAGCTGGTGAAAAATAACGGCAAAAGACATTCCATAATTAAATAATTGCGGTGGTAAAACTAGAAGGAAATCTCGGGAGATGGGGAATGTGAAGCTCACCAGAGAAAGGAATCTTGGGAAAACATAGGTGTATCAATGAAGAGGAAATGGAACCAACAGAGTAAGAAAGAGAATAAACTCCTCAAGAACAAGATGCTGGAGATGAAAGGATTAAGTACAAGGGGAAGGAAATCGTAAAGATCCAAGGGATAAGTCAAACCCAAGTAACGTGTAAGTAGGAGGACGACATCAAAAGATGTCATACGAGTAAGAAAGGAACTAACTCATAATAAAGAATAGTGGAAGGAACATTGATAAGAGTAAGAATAGATTTGTAAAGAGAAGAGATCTTAAAGGGGATGCCAGTGGGAATGAGGAATGAAGTATGAGATCAAGAGTTTTAATATGTCAGTGAGTATTAGGAAGTTCAAGGATGTGAAGGTTGAATGACCAAATAAAGGGGTTTGGAAAAGACGAGTAGGTACGAAAAATAAAACGGTTATAGGGATGTGAAGTCAAAGACATCACGAAGAATGTCATGCGGTAAGGGGCATGTAAACCCAATTGACTCAGGGAAAAATGACTTGGGCAAGGAAAGGTCTATAAGTAAGGCATAACGAAGTCAAGTATAAAAGTGATAACCAAATAATGAGAGAGGTATCCATGGAGGATGAAAAGGTGATAAATGCCAAAATTTGTGGAAGAAAAATGACCAGAACTCAAAGTTTTGAAATTTTTGGGTAAAAGAAGCTTGGAATGGGGACTGGTGCCTTGGGAAGGAAGGATGTAAACAAAAGAAAATGATCCTAGATCTTCAAGGAAGATATTCTAGGCTAAAGTAGGTTCCATGGAATGAAGAAAGGATGAGAATGAGACAAGAATCTTAGGTATGTGATGAAAGGGATGAACGAAAAACAACCGAGAAGGTTGTAAGACGATAAAATATAAAATTACAAAACAATAAAAAGTTTAAGCCAATACGCAAATAGTGTGGAATAAGTTTTGGGGGCAAAACTCCTAAAAGGAGGGGAGAGTTGTAAAACCGATTATGGAGGAATGGGCAAATTATTGAAATTAGAACTCTCATGAGACCCAAAAAGGTTCATAAACCATGGAAAAGAACTTTAGAACCAATTGGGAGAGAAAAACCAAAATGGTTCAAGTGAACCGGATCCTACCGGATTGAACCGAAACCGATAAAGAGAGGACAAACCAGGGAAATTATGGATCCCAAGTGACCTAAAGAGTCACATAAGTCATGAAAATGGAATTTAGGATGAATGGAGGATGAAAACCAAACCGGTTAAGGTGAACCAAATCTGAACCGGCTTGAACTAGTTTGGACTAGTTTGAACCACTATTGAACCGGATGCTAAATTCATTTTTCTAGGTGGCTTAAAAATTCAAATTTGAGATTTGAGACCACCATTGGATAAGAAAATGAATTTAGAAATTTTTAGATTTGAAAAATTCGGTCGAATCGGGGGTGAACTGGTCGGTTTAAGCTTTGAACCCGATTCGGACCGGTTTGGTCCGGTTCGGAACAATGTCGTCTTCTTCCTTTAGATGACAACACTATTCACTCACCGAAAAATCGAAGCAGCATCGACGAAGAGAAAACATTTTTGTTCAGTACGTTTCAGGCCATCAATGACTATCATAAATGTGTCAAATGGACAGTCGACGAGTCCCCGAGCTTCCTATATAAAGAGCCCCTCTCCATTCATCCTCTCCACACCTGAAAACCTCACTCTCTCTCAGCTGCTTAGTTTTCCAGTGAAGCTCGAACCAAAGCTCTGATATAGTGTCTTTTCTGAGCTGAAGAAGGCGTGGTCGGGTTCCTTAGAACTGGGGAGAAGTCAGCTACATGGTAGTAGCTTCTATTCGCTCCGAGGGTCACCAGAGAAGTACTAGTGTGATTGAATAGTGAAGCAGCTCTGACAGACTAAAGCTGCCCTATTTTGGCCAAGCTAAAATTGGCTAATTTGAGCCTTGCTTAGGCCAAACTAAGCTCTTCCAACACCTCATCAGCCCTCCTACGGCCTAATTAGAACTGAAAGGAGGAACCTAAAGACAAGAGCTATCTATCCAGATCGGAAGCTCGAATTGTCGTGCCCCCAATGTAACACGAGATATCCGGAACGCCAACTGAGATTAAGCTCACAAGGGATGAAAACCGACTTAGAGAAAATACACTGCACGATCGGGTGAGTGGGATTTTTATATCATACTCGGTTGGGATGATGAGAACCTTGAAAATGAAATTCCACTGCTAAGTGGTATTTTAAACATCACACCTGAGAGGAGTGTTGTGAAAATCACGGGGAAAAACTAATTACTAGTATAAGTAAATCATACCTGGTTGATATGATGAAACTTCCTCAGAGAAAGTGGAAAACCCGTTCATCGATTATGAGCGGAAATGTCTTCATACTCAGTTGGTGTGATGGACAGTTAAAAAGGACTTTTGTTGGAAGTGCTCTCCCCTAGCTGTGTGCTACTTCTTAAACATTTTGGGAGACCTTCTTGACGGGAACTCGAAAAGCTCTGTTAGGTCAGAGGCCTTAGTTTTGGAACTTGGGGGCTAATATACCCAATTTTGAAAATCTCAAACAGTGGGCCCTAGGCGAGTTGGCATGAGGAGGACCTAGTAAACAAACATAATTTATATGCCATGAAAACTTAGTAAATGAATTGTTTGGCCATTGTACTAAGATAGGACCGACATACTCAGTCAACTAGCGGTAGTGCGACATTATATGTCTCCGGACTAGTCAAGACAAACAACTATAGGTTGTGTTGAGGGTCGAGGCTGTTGGAGTAGTGGTACCACTGATTATATGGCATTATGTGAAAAATATTTATTGTGCATGCACTATGTTACGGGACCATCAAGATGCCCAAGAGGGTTAGTGATGCGTCCTAGGGCTCTGGACGACCTAGTGGATATAAGAGTAGTTTGTCGTACCAGAAGTCTTGCAAAGCTCGGAGTAGCTTCAAGCACATGAGGCCGAGGTGAGGACATGATGAGGTCTATGTCCTCATACGAACACGGAAAATTATTACGGTATTGAGGGTCGGATATCGTGAACATCCACTCATTCTCAGGGTAGAAGCGGATGTGCTTCTATCTAGGTGGCTGGTAAAGTTGCTCTAATGCCACAAGTGGGTTCAGTGGATAAGTTGGCCTGTGATTGTGTGTTTTACCTTCATGATGAATGATGTGTGTTGGGTGATGACACACCGTGGTAATAAGAAATGATTTTGAAAACCGAAATTTGAAGATGAGAAAATTTAAACGAATTAAGGAGTCTGGCACACTCCAACTTGAAAACTATTTTTATCGAAACTTCATTTTGTTTTTAAAATACCCATTCACTGTGCTGTAGAAACTCACCCCTCTTTTTATCCCTTTTCAAGAATTAGAGAAAATGACTAGGGATAACACCAAGCCTTATCCTCTGTCAAATATGCTTAAATTATCTTAAGCTTACATTTTATTTGATATATGTCTTTCTAGGGAACAAGGTTAAAAGTACGTCTAGCTCCTCTTGAGTTTAAGAAGGGGGAAACTCCTCTTGAACCAGGAGAGAAGCGGATTGATCATGGGGATTCGACTAAACTGATCGGGGCGTGACATGTTAAGTCCAATCAACTTAGTATGTGGTTGTGATCTAAACTTGAATTGTTATATATCCATAGCATTTTTTCATTAATTCATAGTCTCTAGTGTTGGCAATCAATTAATTTCCCTAATCGGTGCAGTCGAGTTCTCTACCAGAATTATTGGTTGAAATAGGGGATCAAGGTCGGTTGTTGGGTGAGAAACACGACACACGCGTGTGTGCGCCCTATGCTACACGCCGACTATTTTGCATTGTAGTAAATCGATTTTCGGTGAATTTCTCAGTCATTTCAGTAATTTATAGCCTATTCACACCTTTTCCAGCCAATTCTTGGGGAAATAAAAATATAAAAAGTTTCTACATTCAATTTCCTATTGAATATATCCAAGAATCACTCATTTTGGATTTTTTTGCACCCTTAAAAAATTTGGGGGAGGCGGGAGGGGTTTGTGACTACTCTAGCCTGAACCCGATTCAATCCGGTTCTCTCTTGATTTTCTCCCAATCCTTGTCCTCATGTTCCAAGACACTCCCAAGGGTTTCTCATGATCATTCTCACCACTCTTGGTCTCTCCATAGATCTCTCCCTTCTTTCCAATTTGATTTCACTTCTCGGTTTATATTCATTTTCCTAGTTTGATCCCACTTTTAGTTGAACTTGGTCCAATTATTGAATTGAGATTTCTCAGTGTTATAATTCATGTAACTAAAGGCACAACTCTTTCTACTAGTGTCTAGGGGGTAGAATTCATTTAGTCATAGTAGTACTAAGTGCACACTTATCTTGCACATCATCTCTCCTTTTGTTTGTCTTCGTGCAACACATATAATAGTAACCATGAGTCTTTCTTAAGAATTTCTCTTTTAACAACTTAATTTCTCTAGTTCGTCATTCACAAGATTCACTCTTCTTGTAATGTTCCTTATGGCCTAACCCATGACATAGATTCATGACAACTCGTAAAATACTTCAAAGTCTAGGAATTTCGAACCTCATCTTCCTTAAACATAATTGTTTCCTCATGGTCTAGTAATCCAAATCACTTTTGGATGATATTTCATTTTCCAATTCGTTATAACACTTTATCACATTTCCATTATAACATCCTAGTTATGGTTGTATGTTTCCCATCACCTACAAGTGACCATCTTTCCTTTTCCTCGACTCTCAAGTCTTATGCTTGGTATACCATGACTTATCTTTTAAGTATTGTTTCATTGGTATCATTATTTATTGTTTTTCAATACTGAGAAAAATCACCACTATTATTGGAACTCATCTTTCAGTTGTGTTTCTTAATACACCAATCGAGTGATATCCACATTCCACAAATACAACTAAAACTTGAGATCTACTTCTAGTACCTCTCTCCCTATTAGGCCCTACACATCTCTGTGTAAAGTCCTTCCATGTTTCTTGTTTGGTGGCTCTTGTACCTTAACTCATTATGTACCATATGGATTCTATATGGGTTGTTACACTTAATGCATATGCCTTTATCAACTTTTTGATGATTAAGAGATCACTACACATTCTTGTCCACAAAACCTTAGGTGTTATTCTTTAGTAGTAATCAATTTCTAAGATGATATCTTACATCCTTTTTTCAAATCCCGACTATAGTCCATCTTTGTTACCATAGGCCTAACTTATGCCATCTAAATTCACGAAACACTTGACACTTCTCACCCCGTATACTTCATTATCATGACTTGGTCGTTTATGATAACATGAGTGTTATTTACTCTCTAATGATACTTGGACCCTCGAGGCGGTAGGCCTCTATTTCACATAAGGCTAAATGCCATTTATTTACAAAACATAAGCCCTTCTATTTAATTCATTGTTCCAAATGGAATACACAACAATCATTCTCCGACATACAAAATATATCTATAGTTAAAATTCTCATATTATAATAGAAGGGTGTTATCACCTCGTCATTCCAAAAGCAATGATAAGTAATATTTTTAGTTAAGGTTTCTACGAAGTACTTGCTATAACACTTAGGTTATTTCTGCAATCTCCTTAAGTTAGGTTGTAGAATATTGTCAGAACCTTGAGCTAGTTTGAGTAAGCTCCAAATCCCCTATTCTTTGTACCACTATGGGATGTAATGTTGTACCATGTTTAGAATCTTGAGCATAATGGGGATCAATTGCAGTGGCCCTAATAGTTGCAGTCAAATAACTAGCATTTGAGCAATTATAGGTGAAATACCTTGATTATTCACATACATAAGAAACCATGCCCTAGCAAAACCTCGGGTGAACCTTTAGTACTTCGAACATCGGGGTGCCCATTCCTCAAAATGTCATTACTCTATGCTCTACTCATGCGGGAATACCCTGCACTACTCGATGGTTCCCGACCCATAAAGGATCCTATCCCTCTCACTCGAGAGAAGGGGCTAGGTGCACTTGAAGGGTGGCTATGTAATAGATGCTTGACTTCCTGATTGTACTTTCATGGAGTGGTCAATGTTACTTCCCACTCTTTCCTCTTCCCAACTCCTTCTATAGAGTGTCGAGTGACCAGAAGGATACTCTCATACTTGTATGCTAAGATGATTACCACAACCAAATCTATGGGGCAACCTATGCTACCCATAATAAATCTGATCTTTGGAGATATCTCATCCATGAATATTTGATATATATCTACAAGGCTTGAAAAATCTAATGTGATTAGGCTAAGGGTGTTGAATTAATTTTTATAAGTGATTATAGATCTTGATCACATATAGGGTTGATCTTGCTTATTCTCGTTAATCATATAGGTCGACAAATATTACTCGGAGTGGAGTATATAGCCTCAAACTCCATCCAGTCTCGAGGGGGAGGGGGGGTTGGTATATATGTTCAACCACCATATATAAGTATTTTTCTCTAATAAAAATTCTACTGTTATTACCCCCTCCGCTCCTAATACTCTTACGATATCCTTTAACTTCTTAGTGCATCTAAGTCAATCCATAATTGTTACAACATTTTTCTTGCCCGATAAAGTCTTGCACCCTAGTTGCCTTAATTCTTTCAGATTTCTAAGAATTTTGAAATCATTAACATTCTATTCATGGGACAAAAGTTCCTCTTGTGTGGTGCAATCTCTCACACTTTCACCGTTAATGGCTCAATGGGAAAGGGCATCCTAGCCGATCTAATGTTTATCTCGAGATCTCTCATGATGTCCATGTATGTTCTGACATAATATAAAGTCCTAATAGGTACTCCGAAGTTTCCATAATGAACTTCCCTTGCCTCATTTTCTAATTCTCTATGGTCTAGACCCTCATTTGACTCATCGACATGTTCCATCACGGTTCCCGAATACACTTGGGTGATGCAATACTCAACCTTTTATGTATTATATCTACAAATTTTTTATCCATTATTAGCGACCTCACGTACTTGCTTCATTATCATTTCATGAAATATATTACATTAATAATGTTCAAATTATAATATAGATCTCATATAAGCCTTCATACTAGGGCTCGCTTACTATGGTAATGACAACTTTACAATGTTACAAAAGATGATACTTCCAAAATTTCAAAATGTTTTGTAATAACTTTCTTAAGAAAAGATGTTTCTCTTAAACCATTATATATTTTCTTTCACTAAGGGTCAAAGTTTGTTCTTATAGTCCTGGTTGTATATGCACTTTGAACACTATGATGAATATTTTCTTCTAAATCCTTTGGTGATAGAGGTTTCTCTAAATCATACTACCCCTTAGAGCCACAATTTGTTGCAATGCCCTTCCCTTTTCGAGATTCTCTATGTTCCCAAAATTTACTTATGGGTTCCTAAATTATATTATTTACACTTTGATTCCTAAACTTTTCCTTAAGTTCTATTTAGTTCTTTAATTTTCCAAAACACATCATATGAGTCCCAAATATTTTGCATTCTTTCCCATTGGTCCCTAGACTTTCTTCAAACCTAATAGAGATTCCAAGAAATCTCATTCCCAAATGGGTACTCTAACTTTAACAAACTTACATTTTGGTCACCGACCTTAGTTTTTCAATAAAATAATTCTCCAAAAATATGAAACTCAAATATGATATTCCTAAGGGTACCTCCTAGGTCATCATGGTCCCTGCCCAATTAGGATTGGCCGTAACTATACTATTTTAGGGTCAAATTTAAAACCAGATAAATAGAGCAATAGTTAGTTTAAGGTCTGAATTTCAATGGAGATGATGACTCTACCAGTGGCACCAATGCAATTGGAAAGCTAACTCGTAGAGGAGTCCGTGGACACTAGAATCACCTCAAACAAAGGTCAAAGTAACCTACAAATGTCATTTTACTTATTGTGTCAAGACTAAAAGTTAGTAATGAATTCCATGAATTTATTTTACATTCATACTTATCCAAAGCTTATATATCAGTGTGATTTGAAACATGGGATCAAGATGAGTATGTGGCATTTTTCTTAATCGTGTTTGGTCGTTTGGACCATAAAAAATGACCCAAGAAGTAGGTACTTTGTTTCGGGTCATTAGAGTGTATTCACTTCTTGATTACATAGACACTGGTAAGGAGTATGTCAGTGGTAGAGATGGTTGATATTGGAACTCTAACTTAAGTATCTTTCTAATGACACTTGAATAACTCAATTTGATATCCAAAAAAAACATTTATGACTTCTGCAAATTAGGAAACAAAGCTATTTCATTTTTAGAGAGTATTCTAATGAGCCACTGACAAGAGGGGAGTCAAGTCATATATGGTTATGTTCTATACTTAATTAGCTATATTTTCAATCCGGTTCGATTTTCAATCCCGATTTAGGTTTTTGTTCCTTGTTCAACCTCGGTTTCCCGTCCAATTGGGTTTAAATTCCGATTTTAGAAGTTTTTGTATTATAGTTACATTGCGTCTCTTAGGTAATTCCTTGTCTATTACCTCCTATAAGTTTATGTGGAAGAATAAGATATGAAATTTAATATGAATAAGATACTTGAAAAAGAAATATCTTGTGTATGAGATTATTTGGGCTTGAAGATGAAGAAACTCACTACATAAATTATAAGAAATCCATATTGAGTAAATTGTGCAACAATAGAAGTTTGGATGAATTGAAAATGTCCACTAAGAGATATGAAGGAATAAGTCTGTTAAAGGTAAATTTGGTCAAAATGAGAAAAAATGTCTTAAGGAAACCAAAACAATATTACATATAAAGATGAATCATTTTTATTGAGGTTTGAAAAAAATTTGGTTGAAATTTGATGAAGTGGTTGAGCATAGGTTGAATAGAATAAGTATATTAAAAATAACAGTGCAAAAGGGAGAGACCTTAAGATTGTTGAAAGAATGCTATGAAGACTAATGAGTTTGTAGAAGTAGAGATGAACCATTTTCTAAATAAGAAATGTGGGTTTTTGCTTGTTGGGTTTGTTGAGAATATTATCCCACATTAGATAATAGATAAAATAGAGTAGTGTTGTGGGTTTATAAGTCTGTAATGATTTCACTATTTACAATTCATAATTTTTAAGTAGACATGGGTTCGACCCTTATAAATACACAATATCTTCTTATATGGTATAATAGCATTTATCCATATTGCACGTAAGGGCGGGTATTGAGAATATAATTTTATATTAAATAAAATAGAGTAGTGTTGTGAGTTTATAAGTTTGAAATGGTTCAACTACTTATAAATTATGACTTTTAATTAGAAATTGTTCAAACCCCTTATCTGTACATAATACCTTATTATAATATTAAAAAAAGTTCGATTTATTTTACAAAAGAAATAGAAAATATCCTAAAGAAAGGGAATGAAAAGGGCCCAAATGTGCATAGTTGAATTTTCTTTTTTATTTTATGAAATAGAAAATATTTTATACGAATAAAATAATATAATTTAAAAATATATTAGCCGTGATAGATGGAGAAAGATGAAAATCTAAAAAAAAAATACGAATTATGGTTATAATTAGGTTGATTCAAGAAAATAAAATAGGAGGAAAATGAGCATTAATATTTTTTTAATAGAGTCTATAAGTTATAGAGTCGATTATTTGATTATAAAAAAAATATGTGACTTATATTATTGATGTTAAAGTATGCGACTGGGTGATCATTCGCCGGGAGCCTGAGATTATTGTTTTATATAGAGAATCAAAAGTGATAGTGGGGTCTTAGTTGGTGTGTAAGTTGAAGAATTGATAAGTCTAATATGTATGATCTGGTTGAGGGTTAAACAATGGTTTGTAATGTTCCCCATTCTCATGAGGTTATTGATTGAACTCAAATTTAACTGATTTCATGATTAACCATGATAACCATTCCCTAGCACTCATAGTGTCTGTGTAAATTTTAATATATGGACTAGGTTGCTACCAAACCCATTTATACCTAACACTCGTGCAGTCCTCCACATACCTTGATTTTCACATGCGGAAGAGCTGAAGGCCATTAGACAACAATCATTCAATCCTAATGGTTAGATTGGGAGTTTGGACCATTTATTAAAGGTCAACATCAACAAAGCAACATGTCCCTAAAGTCATTGTGCCATGTTTTTTTTTATCTAATGTTACAATCAGCAGTTGAACCTCGGAATAAATGGACGCGAAATTTTGGTGTGTGAATTGAATTAGTTCTGGTAGGAAGAGTCTCCAACCTTGGAAGGAAGAGTCTGCCTACATAGGTAGCTTGAGACTATTTGTTTCCCTACAAATTACATGGCATACATGTTACCTTCTAGAAGCATTGCTTTGCTCAGTCAAAACACAACCATTATGTCAGCAATCACATTCATTTCATACCTTTTATAGGCAGGCCTACCACTTGACATCCCATTATTAATTGTCAAACAAAGCCAGCTAATAATACTTTTATTAAAGCTAATTTTTCAAATAATTATAAATGATTAAGGGAATAATTTAATTTACTTGTAAATATTTTATTTGATCCAATCCTCCGCTGGATTTTCAAACCATTTGAATTAAATTATTAATAAAATATTTATTATTTAAATCCAATATTTTTTGTCAGCTAAGAAGAGTGGTTGGTGAAAAGTTGCACGTTATTATTTATAGATCTTAGCCTATCTCAAGCTCTAAACCTCATATTATATATAAACATATAAAGTATATTTGGCCACCTACATGACCTCCATTTGCAGGAGCATTATCTCTCCCGCACCCTCACTTTGAAGATGGAGACTCCTGATCCCAATGCGGCGGCTGCCCCCCTGTACCCTCTCCTCCTCGTGGAAGTTATCGGCGACTATGATCCAATGTGGAGCGCCGGCGTTTGTGATATATGCGAGGCGGACTACGACAGCGATGATGCCGAATCCTGCATCTGTGACTCCTCTGATGGCCGGATCCTCGCCCCGGATGATTCTAAGGGCTGCGATGGGAAGGAGGATTCCGGCGGTCCGGCAGAGAATGAGTGGCAGAATGATGGGTTCCCGGCGTATCCGACAAGCCTACCGGGAGAGGATTTAAAGATTTCACCGGAGGAGATAATGAAGTCGTGCGTGTCCGTGGATTCTGCTTCTTGTCCTGCGAACGAGATCATGAATGAAATGGAGAGAAGCAGACGGTTTTGGGAAGCCTGCTTAGCATCTTCATAGGCTTATTTATCGCTTTGCCTTGCATTTTTCTCTGTGGAAAATGTCTTTACTAAGATATTCTCTGTTTCGTACTTTCTTCAGCCCAGCACTGCAATTATTTTATAGCCTTTCCCCGATCATAAGCAATTGTCTATACACAAGTTATGCCAAGTAAATTAGATTCACTGTCCTATAGTTAAGCACCATTGGCTCAAGATACTCGGCATATGTGAAAAGACCAAGCCTAAGTCTACTACTACAGCTTAAATAAGTCTTAGCAGGCTTATTACTTTAACCACAACTACTAGAGGGTTTGTTACGTGGAATAGTAACTTACTATAACCCGTTGTAGATAATTATTTTGTTATTTATTTATTTATTTTACATTCAAGCGTTAATCATTAATAAAGTAAAATATTTGTAAATACTTGTGATTTAACTTATTTAATATATTATTATATTTACAATATTTCCATATTATTAGATTTATTATTTTATTTTATTTACAAGTTTTGGTGAATTAGTAGTTTATTTTATTTTTGACGAATTTGAATGTAGAGAAAACGGCGTATCTGAATTTTCGTAGAATATAAATAGATAGATCTAATATTTGTCAGGCTACCGAGTGGTTGCGACCAATATACCCCAGAGGAAGGGTTTTGGGAGTTATGAAACATAAAAAAATATTAATAGTAGATATATTACTATATTTGATGATAATTAGACATGTTAATGAGATTTGAGATCAGGGTTTGCCATCAAGTCCTGCTGAAGGGCTCGATCCCGCTAGGGCTAGACAGGTGGGTCAAAAAACTGTATTGGTCGTCCCTTTTAATTTTTTTCCCTCCTACTTGAATTTGCAGGTAATAATCTGTAGATTTAAATAGCAGCAGGTAGCCATAGCAGAGATTGATCCACTAGCTGCCGCTACCATCATAGGACAGATCCACCTAGCTGTCGCCACAGTTCAAGTTGCTACCAACGCTCGAGCTGCCATCGCTGCCCTAGTTGTTGCCGTCACCCCATCTGTCGCCGCTGCCATGCTGCCCGCGTGCCACCGAGCTTTCCGACTATCACCCTAGAGTTGCCGCCCCTGCCACTAAGCTTCCCATCCTCCCAACTGTCGCCCGTCACCTTCGAGCGGCAGGCCATCGCACCCGAACTTCTCGTTGCCGCCTAAGCTTCCCCATAGGTATGTGTGTCGCATACCGCCCAAGAATTACCTTATCTCATTCTTTATTAGTTGGGGTGGATTTTAGTGTATTCATGCCTAAATGGACCCGAATCTCGGTTTTACTTGTTCAGTTATAATGTACCCGATACTCGAGTATAGAAGTTGTATCTGAATTTGCTGTTTGGGTATATCTTATTTTTTAAATATATATTTTTTATTAAAAGTAAAATTTTTTAAATTATTTTAACATATAATTTTTTTAATATTTATTTAGTAATTCAAAATTTCAAATATTTATTAGATTTAATTTACCTAATATATTAGGTGTATAAGTTTCTATTAAATTTAGTTTGTAAATAATAAGAAAATAATATATAAAAAATACGATCAAATAAATGTGAGAAAATTAGTATATTAGAACGCTGATGTTAATTTATATACACAAAATGTATAATTGTGTTAAATTTTTTTTGTATAATTATTAATATATAAAATTTTATTTATATAATTTAAATTTAATTTTTTAGTTGAAAATAAATTATAAATCTCTTAATCATGTCAAAAATTTAAATATAATTTATAATTTTATATTAAATAATACAGTTAATTAGAGATATAAATTAATGTAATATAATTTTTTTACAGTAATTCTTACCCGTATTTATAAATTTATTAGAGTTTAAAAAATAAAAAATAATCTATTATGTTCTAATAAATGAAAAAAAGAAATATAGTATAACTATAAGATATTTATAAATCAATTAGGGTATAAAAAAAGAAAAATAATCTATTAAAATATAAGAAATGAAAAAAAATATAGTATGACGAGAATATATTACTTATTAAATATTGATAAAAAAAATAGAATCATTTTTAAATCACATTTTTTATTATAATTTTCTAATATTTTGTTCACTCCATTTAATGAAACGATGTGGTTTCATTAAAAAAAGAAAATAATTCAAATGGACTGTGGGTTCACCTTTGAGTCCATTTGGACACCGAAGCGGGACTCAAGCCCACAGGAACCAGCTAGCGGGACCCAAGGCTCAGGTCTCAAGTCCAATATATGGACCCGAACTCAAGCACGGACCCGACCAAACCTGAGGCTACTTGGGTCCGCTTGGGTTGGGTAGGGACCTGAGGTTCGGGTCTCGGGTTCCAATGACATATCTACTATTGCTGTGCTATGCTGATTTTTCCTCTCATTGAATGTCATTCTACGTTGTTGTTCGAACTATGATATTTGGTGCATTTCATGGTTATGAGACACAATTATAGTTTATTATCTGTATTAGTTGAACTTATTTAGTATGCTATCTAAAGTGCGTGGAGCTCTTTGATATTATTTTTTATAGTTTTAAAAAATTATCTTATTTTGGGATATACTTATCTTATTGAGCTAAAGTAGTGTATATATAGAGTTAACTTGCTGTAGCCTTTAGCTTAGTTTCCCGAAAGGTTTTTGTTTCTGTATGTTTTTTGCATAACATTTTGGCAATCCTTGGATTTCCGAAGCTCTGCTGTTGATATTATGAATAAAATACACTACGCTTTTTTAATATCTAAGAAGTAAAAAAATTATCGAATATTAAGAGAGGAACTATACATCGGTTGTATGAAAAACTATTTTTCATTGGTTTCTATAAAGAGAAAATGTTAAATCTGAGCTATATAATAGTTTGGAGTGTTGGCATTTAAGCTATAAATTGAGTCCCCATACTCCATTTTAGTCTAACTCTTGCTATATTGTTTATCATAACATCTATTATTGTATCATATTGTATTCTTTTACATATATTGTCACGCCCCGACCCAGTTTGGTCGGATACCCGTGAACAACCCGCCACTCTCATGGTTTATTAAAGGGTTTCCCCTTATTATAATTCATAAAGAGTAATGCGTCCTTCAAACCTGCACCATTTCTTGGAATAGCATAATCAAAACCGCATAAAATTTTAAACTTTACATACCTGTCTTACATGCATCTTAGTTGATGGTCTTTCAAGGTAGACTTTCCGGGATTTCCTGAAAGGGATATAAGGGAGGGGGTGAGTATGACTACTCAGTGAATGGGCTTTCAAAGGTCTACTTTTAACTTTTAAGAAAAATATTTATATGGAGTGTGCCATACTCTTTTCTTTTTAAAAAATCCCTTCATTTAAAATTTTGAGTTTTTCCATTATTTCTAGTTACCGGTGTGTCATCACCCAACACACATCCTTCATCATGAAGGTTACACACATTCACAAGTCAGTATCACTACTAAACCCGCTAGTGACTTCGGAGAGACTTTTCCTGCCACCCGAATAGAAGTACAACCACTTCTACCTTAGAAATGAGTGGATGTATGTGACATCCGACCCACAATCTCAAAATCACTTCTTCGTGTCCGTATGAGAACAGAGACCTCATGTGCTTGGTGCTACTCTAGATTTCGCACAGACACCTGGAACGACGAACTGCCCTTATAGCCACCAGGTCGTCCAGTGCCCTTAGGACGCATCACTACCCTTCATGGGCATCTTGATGATCTCATACTCATAGTGCATGCACAAACAATGTTTTCTTATATTGCTATGTAATCTGTGGTGCCACTAGTCCAACTGTTCGGACTCTCAACTCAACTCGCAGCTGTTTGTCTTGACTAGTCCATCGATCTGTCATGTCACAGTGCTGCTAGTTGACTGAGCATGTCGATCCTATCTTGGTACCATGGCCAAACAATTCACTTATTAAGTTTTATGGTACATATATCATGTTCATTTATGATAAGGCGTACATAAATATATCCAAACAATTCAATTTATGCACATATATACAAACAATTCAATTTATGGTTATTTATGATAAGGCGTACATAAAAATTTTTTACCGAAATTTCGGGTTACAAAATAAATTCATACTTTCCAGAACGTCACCTATCCTCACACTACTCTCGGGAAAGCACGCTTAACTTTGAAGTTCTTATGAAATCTAGTTCACCTGAACCAATTTGGTTTTTGTTTTCTAAAGTTCCTTAAATTTTTTTTTTCAAGGTTTAATGAACCCTTTAGATCACCCGGAAGTTATAAATTTCCATATTGTGTGTTCTCAAATGTAAACCGGCTCAATTTTCTTACTCGGTTTGACCGGTTTTTTTCCTGGTTTTTCTTAACTCAAAAGTGCGGGGTTTACATATATTATTCTTTAAAATTTGAGTTTTGGTATAATTGACCCCAAATTCCAATATTCTCAAGGTCCGCTACTTTTTAATTTTCACTAGTGTACTTGTTTTTCTTAACATGTGAAATTATATTCAATCTTAGTAAAATTACTAGCACCGTGATCCAGCGCTAGATCACGGTGTTAGTAATTTTACTAGTACCATCATCCAATGTTGGATTAGGGTGCTAGTAATTTTACTAGCACACTGATCCAGTACCAGATCATGATACTAATATTTGTTCTAATACTGGAACACAATCCCAATTTTATTGATTTGTAAGTTACAGTTTTATTTTTTATTTGTAATTATATTTATTATTTCTTTGTACAGTAATACACTATGGTAGATGGTGGTGAGCCAATACCGATTAATGTGTAATTATAATCAATAATTGGATCTACATCTAGGTACCAGATATACATTTGGTAGTTATAGTACTGAAATCCAAAATTCTCAATGGGGTAGATTTACTTCTAATGTTTTGGACCATTACACTAGAGTTACGGTTGACAGTAGATTAAAAGCGAAATGCAACTACTATGGAAACTTGTATGTCAGAGATGGTAAATAAGGTAAAAGTCATTTGAGGAAACATATGGGGAAATATTCAGAAAGGACAATACCCGATATTCTTCAACATTTTATGAGATATGTTGACGAAAGTATACAATTAAAGAAAGGCTGTGTTGGGGACTAGATTTTTTATCAAGTTCATCACTTGCACAAATGCTTATTTTACATGGATATCCATTGAACATGGTAGAGTATTACGAATTTAGAGAGTTTGTGGAGAAGTTACAACCACAATTCAAGATCATGCAATGGAATACAATTAGAAATGATTATATTAAATTATATGCAGTTGAAAAAAGGCATTACAAGAGATTTTGGAGAAGTTAAATAGTCAGATTGCTATCACTAGTGACACGTGGACTTCAAAGACATAGAAAAAAAATGTTATATGGTGATTACCGATCATTACATTGATAATGATTGTATATTACAAAACCGTATATTAAGGTAATGATTCATACAAAATGTATGTTTGTATTTTTTCGGTATTTGTTTGGTACAATTGATTTATTAATTTTTTTGTATTTTTTTGTTGTAGGCTATTTTATGTACCGCGCCCACACACAAGTGAGGTATTGCGTGAAAAAAAAATATCAAACTCTCTTATTGATTGGAATATTGATTTCAAACCGTCTACTATCACTTTAGATAACTATTCTACAAATGATAGTATGACACAACTTTTGACTGAAAAACTACCTTTGAATTCAATGATATTGGGAGTATAAATACTACATATGCGGTGTTGTGTACACATTCTAAATATAATTGTGAAAGCATGATTGTAAACAATTGTATAAAGCATTGAGAATATACGCGAAAACATATTATATTGGACTAGTACATCAAAGAAGTGGGAGAAATTTGAGAAAATTGCCCGTCAACTACATATTGAATCGGGTAAGAAGCTTGCTCTTGATTCTAATACCCGTTGGAACTCAATTTATAAGATGTTGCGGGTAGCATTATAGTACAAAGATGTTTTTCCTTGTTTGAAATTGTATTACTTACAGTATAATTGACAAACGAGATTACTGACAAGCTTAGTGTGTTCAACGATGTCACCATTATATTTTCTGGTAGAAATTATTTCACCGCTAATTCATACATCCTTATTGTTTGTTTGATCAAAGCTGATGTTAGTGGATAGATGTATTGTGGTATATACTGCATTGAGGTCCGCTGAAATGATGAAAAAAGTTGAGAAATATTGGTGGAAAGTTAATGTTATATTAGGAATTGCAACAATTCTTGATCCACCATGGAAGTTAGACGATTTGACGTATTGTTTTGATAAAGAATCAAAGGAAGTGATAGATCAAGAAATATGCACAATAGTAAATACATTTAAGATGTTGTTTGCTAAAATATGCCAATACTGTAGAACAACATACTGGTAAAGTGTTTGAGGATGATGAATATAAAAGTAGTGAAAGTAACTTGCAGCAAATAAATATATTTGATCCTTTTATCAAATTTGAGCAAGATAAGAAGAAGAAGTTAAAGAAATTAAAGTCTGATTTGGACTTATATTTGGATGAGAACATGATCCACAATACAGATGGATTCAACATACTTCATTGGTGGAAAAATAATGTTGATCGACAACCAATATTATCAAGGATGGCTAAGGATATATTGGCTATTCTTGTTACAACGATGCTTCGGAATCAACATTTAGTATCAACGGTCGCATTATATGTTCATTCCGTTGTCGACTTGCCGATAAAGCAATTGAAGTACTCATTTGTGCACAAAGTTGGATAAGAGCAAATGCTCCTGATATGTTATTTGCTTAGTATTGAACTTTTCTACATTTATGTTGATATGTTCTCTTATTATAATTTATTTAATTTGTTAAAATTTTCAACAAATGCTAGTTGATGACATTGATTACGATCCATATGAAGATTTATTGGTCCAAATGATGTGTGTTTCTGATGATGATTATCAAAACGGACCAAGTAGTGTTTAATTGTTAATTGTATTTTGTATTGTGTTTTACCACATTGGTATGCATTTAGTATAATATGATTAAAGTTTGTAATGAATAAATATTTTAAGCATATTGAGTTACTTTTTATTAACTTCAATTATAACATGTATTATGAATGAGTAGAAAATGTGGAGCTCATGCCAATTTTTTTTTAAATTGCATTAACTAAACAATATTTAATTTTTATTAACCTTAAATATAAAGGAAGTATACATCATTAGGCCACAGATAATCTTTTAAATTTAATGTGCATCATTTTTATTCGGCATGCTCAATTTTCATGGAAAATGATGAGCATATTCCATTTGATAAAATGATAAATGTAGTGAGTAAAAAATTATATTAAATTTTAAAAAATAAAGATATTTAAATGTATTATTAATACCATGGTACTAAAATATATGGTTAACCTAAAATTTTATGAATTGAATTCACATGCAAAACTTTCTAAATACCTTAATTACTCATTTTTATTTTCTACAATAAATTTACAAAAACTAGATATTTTAGAAAAATATTTTAGCCCATATAAGTGTCCATATTGTCATTTAATAAAAGTTATATTAAGATTAGACATTTTAAATTAGTCAAATTATTAATTCAACAATTAAAACGTTTTTCAATCTATTATTGTTGTAAAACTTTCTTTTTTAGAAATTATTAATTATATATTATTATTATAGCTGTTATTGTAATGCATCCTAATATAAATATAGAATCTATTTTTGAAATTTTCATTTATTTCATAGCGAACTTTTCTCTTATATTTGTATTCATTTTTTATTTTTGTGAGTGAATTTTATTTATGCAATATAATATTTTGGCCAACTCTATAAAAAATCTTTCAAATAAAAAATAATATAATAAATGTATAGTATTACAATAATTTATAATTTTTATTGTTGGTAAAAATTATATATTACAAAAATACATATTAAAAAATATAAGATGGACCCGAGAGGTTTGGGTATAGGCAAGTCTCGAGTCCAACAGACTCGAGATCGAGTTGGGTTTGGACCCGACTAAGTGGACTCGAAGCTTGGGTCCACTCGGGCACGGGTCTACCAAAACCCGCCCCAGACTCGAGCTATTGACATCTCTAATGATAATAGGATCAACTATGCTAATTTGGTACATGCACTTGAATATTTCATAGTATAGTGTAAAAAATAAATTATTGATTCTCGTGCTTCAAGACAAATAACATGATCATTATAACAATTTCATACATATTCTCAATATACTCTAACACATAATTGAATTGTTCATATAACAGATATAATAATATAATATATCAAAGAGGAGAGATCTATTAAATGTATGTATTCTATTACATTATCACATATTTTACATGTTCACTATTTTTTAATTGATCTATTGTCAGTTAGTAGTATCATTGATTAATTGAATTATCAATTAGTTTTTAACTGGAGCACTTGTTTATTTGGAAACACTAATACACAAAAAATAATTGGAACTGACAATAGTTGTAGAAAATTGTGGTATCTCAATTGGAAAGTTATTGATAAAAGTTTGAATGTTGTAGTGAATAATAAATAATAAGATGAATGAACACTAGAATATTGTTAGTTGTGACATTATTTTTTTGAGAATCTTAAACTTGTTTTTAATATTTGTGAATTTGAAAACAAATAAAAATAAATTATAATTCTACTAGATTAATAAATATTGAACCATTTTTATTAATACACTCGAATTTTTGAGAACCATGCATGATTACTTCTACTAGTGGTGTCACGTCCCGACCCAAACTATAGGTCGAACAATAGTAACAACCTATACACCCTCTCTATCCTACAGTAGTGGGTACCTCACTATAGTAGAATCGAAAGGTCGTAAAACTCTAATAAAGTACAACGATTTATCCAAAGTTCACAATTAATTTAAATTTTGTACAAAATAACTTTTCAGTTTGCATAACGAATAATAATAGTCTATAAATAAAATCTCGTGAAGTGAGTAGCTGCCTTGGACTACGTGTTAATAACCCTAATACCTTATCATGAGTTTTCTTCTTTGTAAGGATCTTCTTCCCTTGTACTCCACTTTTTTATATGTCCTTAAAATGAGTTAGGGGGAAGGGGTGAGCAACTTTCAATGAGTGCGAGTACTATTTATTAAGTCATTCATGGCTTGATTTTATCACTACTCAAACTGACTATCCCGAAGTTTTCTTCATATTCTTTCCTTTCCATTCTTAGTTTTACTTTTAAAACTATTTTAGGATTCGTACCCCCACCATGGGTACCTTTTTAAAAGCCATTATATAGGAAGGTTCCTTTTTGAGCCTGCCATTCATACACTAGATCGTTTTATATTTCTATCCTTACACACAGTGTTGACGGACACAATCATCCGAACCAACAGTGAGATTTTGGATGGGAACAACATCTAAACCAAGTCCCCTTCTATCTAATGGGTACTCCTTTTGAACAATGGACATGAATGACATTCGAACCATATGCTCGAGATCATTGTACGGGAACAACATATGAACCAAAACCCCTTCCACTCTATGTTGGTACAACCTGTGGATATTGGATGGGAACTTCATCCAAACCAATTCTCCCATATATTCTTTGGATGAGGGACAGACACTCATCATATAAACCCAACGCCCGGGATCAGTTGATAGGTACTAACGCTTGAACCAAAAACCCCCATCCAACTATGTGGGTACTCACACACTTTGGATGATGGACGAATACGTGTTATCCGAACCAAACATCCTAGATCATTGGACATGTATTAACATCTGAACCAAAAACCCCCTTCCAATTCTTTGGGTACATTATTTTAGACAATGGATGAGAATAACATCCAAACCAGACACCAAAGATCATTGGATGGGAATAACATTCGAACCAAATCTCCCTTACAATCATTTGAGTATTAAGGAAAACATACTAGCTAGTCATCCTCACTAAGTTAATGTTTATGATTTGTCATTAATTATCCGAGAATCATTCCCGTAAAATTTTATGGATGATGCTCCTCTTTCAAAATGTCTACTCTCAATACTTAGTTTATAATTCCTAGGGCCCTTGCCCCTCTTTATAAATTTCAGGTCATAACTCCTTTTCATAATAGTGGGTCATAGCTCATTTTATAAATAATTGGTCTTAGCCCCTTTCACAAATTGTGGGTCTTCGGCCCTATCATAAACCATAAGTCTCTCCCCTTTCATAGATGGTGGGATCTTAGCCCATTTCATAAATCATGGGATTTAGTCCCTTTTATAAACAATAGGCCTTTTCCCCTTTCACAAATAGTGGGCTCCCTTTCGTAAATAATGGATATCTCATTTTTTTTTAATAAATAATATGTATCTCCCCCTTTCATAAATGGTGAGCCTTAGCCCCATTTCATCAATTGTGGGACTTAGCCTCTTTTCCATAACTAATGGAACTTAGTCTCACCATTCTTAACTTGTTTTAAAGGTTGGGTGTAAAACCCATCATTTTATAATAAGAAAACCAGGAAACAACCGGTCATTTTTAAATTGAAAATCGAGTTGGTCTACAAATAAGAACCAATAGAGAAATGGTAAACCGAGAAATTTATGGATACCGAGTGACCCAAATAGTCCCAAAAGTCATGGAGATGAACTTAAGAATAAATTGAAGATGAAAACCAAGCCGGTTCAGGTGAACGGATCCAAAACGGATTGAATCGGTTTGGACCAGTTTGAACCACTATTGAACTAGATTATAAATTCATTTTTTTATGTGGCTTAAATAATCCAAATTAGAGATTTGGGGCCACCATTGGATGGAAAATGAATTTAGAAATTTTTAGATTTGAAAATTTTAGTCGAATTAGGGATGAACTGGTTGGTTTAAGCTTTGAACCCGGTTCGGTTTGGAACAGTGTCGTCTTCTTCCTTCAGATGACAGCACTGTTCACTTATTGGAAAATAGCGTAGCCCCGATGAAGCTGAAAAGACTCCGGCCAAGGAGTTTCAAGCAATGAATGATTGTCATTAAGGCACCAATCGGATGGATAAGAAGTCCCCGAGTTTTCTATATAAAGAGCTCCTCCTCATTCATCCTCTCCACACTTGAAAACTCCATTCTCTATCAGCTGCTTAGTTTTCCAGCGAAGCTCGAACCAGAGCTATGATATAAGGTCTTTTCTAAGCCAAAAAAGGCATAGTCGGGTTCTTTAGAATTGGGGAGAAGTCAGCTACACGCATCTAGTCTCCATTTGCTTCAAGAGTTACCGGAGAAATGCCGACGTGATCGAATAGTGAAGCAGCTCCGACGAACTGAAGCTGCCCTATTTTGGTTGTGTTGAAATCGGCCAATTCGAGCCCTCCTCAGGCCAAACCAAGCTCTTCCAACACCTCCTCAGCCCTCCCACGGCCGAATTGGAACATAAAGATAAGCTAATTCGGCTCCCCTCTACAATTTCCGACCGGTGCTAGAGAGAACCGACAATATTTCGATTATGAAATTTTAACTCAATTCAGCATCAATTGATACAATTCTTAATCCTAGGAGGAACCTCAGGAGGAGAGCTATCTTCCCCGATTGGAAGCTCGAACTATCGCACTCCCGCCGGTGAGCAATTGAAGCTTTCTCTCTCTACGTTCTATTTTCCGGTGAAGCTCTATTTGAGCTCATTCCGGCGTCAAAACTTGCAATTCAAAGTTCTATTAAATCGTATAAGGATGTAAAAACTCAATTTTAACTTAAATTTCAACAATTAGAAGTGTTTGATTGGTCAATTTGATAAAATCAAATTCAGCTCTATTAGGAAGTTGAAATTGGAGGGAAATTGGAGATTTTTGGAAATTTGAAGGACCAAAATGCAATTTTATAAAATTGAGGGTCAATTGGGCATGATAAGAATGTTAGAGGGCTAATTGAACAAATTTTAGAATTTTTGGGGTAAAACTTATCATTTTTGTAAAGGAAGGACAAAATGGTAATTTTGGAAAATTTGGGGGCCAAGATGGGAAATTGGGAAATTTGGATCCTTGTTTATGAAATTGAGTAAATTGATGTCCCTAGATGAATTTTAAAAGTTTCGGGACTCAATTTGGGGAAAAACTGGCAATTGGGGCCTTAAGTAAAAGGAAAATTAACTTTAGGGACCAATTTGCAAATATTGGAAAAGTTGTGAATTTAGTCATTCATACTAAATGAGGTAATCAAGCTAGATGATAATGGACAACGATGTTCATTTCATGTAGGAACACGACACATCGAGAATGCCAACTGAGGTTAATCTCGCAAGGGATGAAAACCGAATAAGTGGAATTTCACTGCACAATCGGGTGAGTGGAATTTTTATATCATACCCGGTTGGGATGATAAGTACCTCGGAAATGAAAACCCACTATTTAGTGGTATTTTAAACATCACAACTTAGAGGAGTGGTGTGAAAATGACACGGAAAAACTACTTACTAGTTTTAAGTAGATCATATGTGGTTGGTATGATGAAACTTCATCGGAGGAAGTGGAAAACCCGTTCATCAGTTATGAGCGGAGATATCCTCATACTCGGTTGGTATGATGGATAGTTGAAAATATATTTTTGTCGGAAGTGCTCTCTCATTACTATGTGTCACTGCTTAAACAATTTTGGAGACCTTCTCGATGGGAGCTCGAATAGCTCTGTTAGGCCGGAGGCCTCGATTTTGGAACTTGAGGGCTATTATACCCAATTTTGAAAATCTTAAACAGTGGGCCATAGGCTAGTTGGCACGAGCAGGAGCTCGTAAATAAACATAAATTATATGCCATGAAAACTTGAATAATTGAATTTTTTGGCCATGGTACCAAGACAGGACTGACAAACTCAATCAACTAGCGGCAGTACAACATGACAGGTCGTCGGACTAGTCAAGACAAACAACTACAAGTTGAGTTAAGGGTCGGGGCTGTTAGACCAGTGGCACCACAGATTATATGACATGATGTGAAAAGACTGATTGTGCATGCATTGTGTTTACGAAACCTTCAAGATGCCTAAGAGGGGTAGTGATGTATTCTAGGGTCCTAGACGGCCTGGTGGATATAAGGGCAGTTTGTCGTACCAGGTGACCTTGCAAAGCTTGACGTAGCTTCAAGTGTACAAGACCGGGGTGGGGTCAAGATGAGGTCTCTATCCTCATAAAGACACAGAGAATTGTAATAGGATTAATGGTCGGATGTCACGAACATCCACTCATTCTCAAGGTAGAAGTAGACGTGCTTCTACTTAGCAGTGGATGTATTGGCTTGTGATTGTGTGATTGACCTTCATGATGAAAGATGTGTGTTGGGTAATGACACATGTGAATAATAAGAAATGGTTATAAAAACTGGAAATTTCAAAAAGAAAGGCTTTGAAAAAGAAAGGTTTTGAATGGCACACTCCAAATCAAACATTTTTCCTAAAACGATAAATTTTGCAAACCCATTCACTAAGTCGTCGTACTCACCTCCTCCCTTATATCCCTTTGAGGTAACCCCAAAAAGCCTAGCCCAAGACCAACCGTTAATTCGCCTATAAGGACAATGATCACTTTAAAATTATATGCAGTTTTGATTTTTGTTATTCTAGGAAATGTACAAGTTTAAAGGACATCTTACTCTTCACGGTTTATAATGAGGGGCAACCCTCAATAAATTGGGGGAGTGGCGGGTTGTTCACAGGGATTCGATCAAATCGAGTCGGGGCGTGTTAACTTGAGTGGTATCAGAGTCTGTTTCCTCGAATACATAATTAATACTATAAAATATGGTAACTAATAGGATTTATTTTAAAATTTTAGAAATGGCTCCAAAGAAAGGAACCAAGAGAACTAGGGCTGCAATCTCCAACACTGCCCAACCACCCCTACCTATAGAAACTCCGAGAAAAGCCCATACAACTCCTCCTGGACTTAGTAGGGAGCATCAAAGATTGTATGAGGAGTTCACCCGTGTATTTGGAAAAAACCCAAGTGGCTAGGAAACACCTAAAACATTATGGAAAAAAACCATGAAGTGGATTGAAGGTGAAAACTAGATCAGTTCAGGATGAACTAGACCCGAACCGGATTAAACCATGAAGAGCCGGTTCAAAGATTCATTTTTCTAGGTAGCTTAAAAATATCAAATTGGAAAATTGAGGCCACAATTAGATAGAAAATGAATTTAGAAGTTAGAAATTTTTAATTTTTGGAAAACTAATCGAATCGGGCCTAAATCGGTCAATTTTTGTTTTCGGGTGACCGAACCCGATCGGATCGGACTAGTCAACTGTCATGCCTCGACTCGATTTGATCAGAACTCCGTGAGCAACCCGCCACTCCTTGTGGTCTAGGAAGATTTTCTACTTCCATAATCACGAGGAGTCACACGTACCTTCTATCATTGTTCCCTTTATTAACATTATACAAAATTGAAAGTACGTTAAGAGGAAATTACTTGAATATTCGGGACATGGTGTAAGGATTCTCTAATGGGCTATCTTCCTTCCTCAAAAGGGTTTGAAGGGAGGGGGGAGTTTCTACAACTCAGTGAGTGGGTATTAGGTTAAAATTTCAAAACAGAGTTTATACTCTCTTTCATTTGTTGCAGATTTGTGAAGAGCCTTCTTCAACTTTCCCCCTTGCTCGGGATGTATTTAGCAAACAATCACATGCCCTTTATCATAAAGGGTTCAAGCATTCACAAGATATAGTTATGCCAACTGCACCCACTTGTGGATCAAAGCATCTTTAACATCCACCCTGATAGAAGTTGTCACACCCCGTTCCAATTTGGTTGGATCTCGTGATCAACCCGCAACTCCCTTGGTCTAAGAGGGGTTTTCCCCTTTCTTTAATCAAGAGGAGCCATATGTAATTTAAACCTTGTTCCTTGGAATCACATAAATCAATATAGATGCAAACTTAAAAGAACTTTCAAGCATACCTGACAAAGGGTAAATCCTAGTGTTTTCTTTAGTCATGTTTTCTCTACTCCTAAAAAGGGATATATAAGAGGGGGTGAGTTCAACAACTCAAAGCGTGGGGGTTGGAAGAAATTTTCAAAACATATAGTTTTAACTAAATTGTGTCAGGGTTGTTGTTTTCTTTCAAAGAAAGTTTTTCTCATGTTACGGTTTTCAAAGCCTTTTTCCTCATTTCCACATTTGGTGTGTTTGACAAACAACACACACCTTTCATCAAGAAGGGAACACACATCCGTAGGTGCAGCCCATCCACTACACCCACTTATGGCTCGGAGCATCTTTACCGGCCACCAAGATAGAAGCCCGTCCACTTCTACCCTGGGTATGAGTGAATGTTCGCGACATCCAATCCTTAGACCCAAAAGTAACTCCATGTCTATATGAGGATAGAGACCTCGTCCCGACCCCACCCCGGTCTCATGCGCAAGAAGCAACATCAAGTTTCCCAATTGCTAGCACGACAAACTGCCCTTATCTCCACCATGTCGTCTAGCAGCCCTTAGGATGCATCACTACCCCTATAAACCATGTTCCTTGAAGATAAGGAAAACTATGGAAAGAACCGGTCAATCCAAGTGATAAAACCGAACTGGTTCACGAACCCCATCCATTAGAGAAAGGGCAAATTAGGAAATTTACAACTCCCGAGTGACCCAAAAAGTCACAAAAACCTTGGAAAAGGATTTTGGGATGAATTGGAAGAGAAAACTAGACCGGTTCAGGTGAACCGGATCTGAACTGGATTGAACCAGTTTGAACCATCATTGAACCGTTTGATAAATTCATTTTTTTAGGTGGCTTAAAATATTCAATTTGGGAAATTGAAGCCACCATTGGATAGAGAATGAATTTATAAATTTTTAATTTTGAAAAACTCAGCCGAATTGGGCTTAAACCAGTCAGTTTAAGCATTGAACCCGGTTCGAACCTATCCAGTTCAGTTCGGAATAGTGTCGTCTTCTTCCTTGAGATAACAACACTGTTCACTCACCGGAAGAACAGACAGCATCGATGAAGCTGAATCATCTCTGTTCAGGGCATTTCAAGCCATGAATTAGCATCATAAAGGTGCCAAATTGATGGCTAGAGAGTACTCGTGCCCCCTATATAAAGAGCTCCTCCCCATTCATCCTCCTCACACCTGAAAGCTCCACCCTCTCTCGATTGCTCCATTTTTCTATGAAGCTCAAACCAGAGCTCCGACTTGGGCAATTTTCTCAACCTCAAAAGGCGAGGTGGGTTCTGCAGATTTCTAGAGAAGTCAGCAACCCGAGGTAGTCTCTATTCAATTTGAGGACCGCTAGAGAAGCATCGGCATAATCAAATAGTGAAGCAACTCTGGCAGACTGAAGCTACCCTGTTTCGATTGAGCTGAAATCGGCCGAATTCAGCCCTCCTCCAGCCAAACCAAGCTATTTTAACATCTCCACAGTCCTTAGACAACCTCAACTGAGCTGAAAGATAAGCCAATTCAACCCTCCTCAATCGTTGTAGGTCAGAGTTAGAGAGAGAAACTACAAAATTTCACTAACAAAATTCTCCCTCGATTCAAGGTCAATTGTAGAAATTCTTGATCCTAGAAGATACCTCAAGAAGAGAGCTATCTTCCCCGATAGAGAGATCGAACTACCGCACCTCTATCGGTAAGCTTTTGAAACTTTCTCTCTCTACGCTCTATTTTCCTGCGAAGCTCCGTTTGAGCTCAATTCAGACTCAAATGACACGGTTCAAACCTCAATTGAATTGTATGGAATTGTAGAAACTGATCAATACCTTTAATAGGAGCAGTTAACCCTGATTGAATGGATAATTTGATTAAATCAAATTCAGCCAAGTTGAAAGGAGGAAATTTAGGGAAAACTTTGGGGATATTTGGGAATGTTATACATCATATCAGTTGGGATGATGAGCTTACTTTTATAGAAAGAATACCTACTTACTGGTTGTAAGTAGAGATGATCATGCCCAGTTGGTATGATGAACTTCCTTGAGAAAAGGAGAAACCCGCTTGCCAATTTTAAGCAAAGGTATCATCACATCTGATTGGTGTTATGAAGTCAAAAATAATCTTTTTGCTAGAAGTGTTCTCCCCTGACTGTGTGCTAATGCTTAAAAGATTTGAGAGACCTTCTTGACGGGACCTAGAATAGCTCAGATAGGCTAGAGGCCTCGTGTTTTGAACTCATGGGGGCTAAATGCCCAATTTTGGAAAATCACGTACACTGTGTCGTAGGCCAATGGGCACGAGCAGAAGCTTGTAAACAAACATAAATAGGAAGAGCCATGGAAACTCACATTAAAAGTGGAATTTATTGTGTGATTCACCACGGTACTAAGTCGGGATCGACAAGGCTCGATGGGCTAGCGGCAGTGCATTAGGGCTAGGTCAACAGACCGGTCAGATAAACAACTGTAGGCCGGGTTGAGTATCGAGGCTGTTGGACCATAGGCACCAAAGAGAATGGCTAAGAAAATGAAAATTATTGTTTGTGCATGCACATGTGGTAGGAACCATCAAGACGCCATAGGGGGGAGTGATGGGTCCTAAGTGGTGCTAGACGACATGGTGGCGATAAGAAAAGTAGAAACTCCAACGTATGAGTTTCTCGTCGTACTGGTTAGTTAAGGAGTTACTGTGTTTGGGGCTTCCTGAAGCTACTATGTTTGAGCTTCATACGCACGAGACCATGATAAGGTCTCTGTCCTCACATGGACTCGGAGTGGCATTCGGGTATGAGGGTCGGATGTCTAGAACATCCATTCAGACCTAGGGTAGAAGTGGACAGACTTCTATCTTGGTGGACGATAAATACACTTCGATCCACGAGTGGGTGTAGTGGACGGGCTGCATCTACGAATGTGTGTACCCTTCCTGATGATGGGTGTGTGGTTGTTTGCTAAAAGCCTCTAGAGGCAAGGGGATGGGCTAAGAAAGCTAAACACACCTAATATGAAAATGGGAAAAAGATTCAAGATTTGAGGTAGAAAATCCTTGGAAAAAGGAATGTTACCCTTTGGAAACCAAATTTTAGCAAAATTCCTTTTTAAAGGAAATGATGACCTTGGCATTGATTGGATAAGCTATTTTGAAAACTCACTCCCAACACCCACTCAGTGAGTAGTGAGTTGTAGAAATCACCCCATACCTTTACCCCTTTCAAGTAACCGAGGAAAACATTCAACCAAAAGACTCACTTGTGTTGGAACTATAAGATAGGTACAACCATTTTAAAATATTCAGTTTTGTATAATGCTATTCCAGGAATGACAGGTAAAATAACGCCTTACTCCTCGTGGTTCAAAAATGGGTGAAAACCTTTCATGGAACAAGGGAGTGGCAGGTTGCTCACGGGGATCCGACCAAACTGGGTCAGGGTGTGACAACCCCTCTTGGGCATCTTGATGGTCCTGTACCTCAAGTGCATGCACAAAACAATAGTTTTCACATAGCCATTTATCTTTGGTGCCATTTGTCTATCGGCCCCGACCCTCAACCCAACCTACAACTATTTGTCTAGATCGGTCCATCCACCAGGCCCTGACGCACTGTCGCCATTCCATTGAGTACTGTCAGACCTGACTTGGTACCCTGGCGAAATCACACATTAGTTTCATTAGAGTTTTCATGGCTTTCTAAATTTAAGTTTCTCTACGAGCTCCTACTCGTGCCTACTGGCCTTGTGCCCACTAGACGTGATAAATCAGGCATTTAGCCCCACAAGTTCAAAAATCGAGGCCTCTATCCTATATGAGTTGTTCTAGCTCCCGTCAAGAAGGTCTCCCAAAAAGTTTAAGCATTGGCACATAGTCAGGGGAGAACACTTCTGACAAAAACATGTATTTTTCCTCATCTCACCAATCGAGTGTGATGATACCTCTGCTTACAACTAGCAAGCGGGTTTCTCCTTCCTTCAAGGAAGTCCATCATACCAACCAGGTATGATTTCCTCTATTTACAACCGGTAAGTAGGTTTTAAAATTCACTCCAACCTGGTGTGATGTTAAAATTCCACTTACAAGTGGTTTTTCATTTCTAAAGTGCTCACCATCCCAACTGAATATGATGTGAATAAGCCCACTCACCCGATAACCATGACGTGTTTATCCATGGTCAGTTTTCCAAGTTTACGCAAGCTTTATCTTGCTGGTGTTCCGATCACACTTGTCCTTACATGTTTTGGACAACTTTATCAATTACAGCATAGCATAAAAGCCTAGGCTCACAATTTATCTACAACTTGCACTTAGGTCCCTAATGCCATTTTTTCCTAATTTGAGTCCCAATTTTTCCAAAAATTCTCTTTAAGTCCTCATTTTACTCAAAATTGTATAAGGGACTCAAGTTTTCCAATTTTCCAATTTGGTCCCAAACTTTTCAAAATTACCATTTTGCCCATACTTTCCAAAAAAAGGCAATTTTACTTCAATTGTTCCAAAAATATACCAATTGGTCCCTCAACATATTTTTCATGGCCAATTGGCCCTCAATTTTGGGAAATTGCGAAGAGCTCCATCAATTTTACGAAATCCCCAATTTCCCCCAATTCCTCACCTTGAAATTGATCGAATTTGATTTCTTCAAATTGACCATTCAATCGGAATTAATTGCTCCAATTAAAGGTATGGATCAATTACTACACTTCGATATGATTCAATTGAGCATCGAACCACATCATTTGGGTCTGAATTGAGCTCAAATAGAGCTTCACCAGAAAACTGTGCGTAGAGAGAGAAAGCTTTGAAAGCTTACCGTCGGAGATGCATGGTCCAAGCTCTCTATCGGGCAAGGTAGCTCTCTTCATGAGGTACCTTCTAGGATCAAGAATTTCTATAATTGACCTCGAATCGAGGAAGAATTTTGTTAGTGTAATTTCATAGTTTCTTTCTCTAACTTCGATCTGCAACGATTGAGGAAGGCCAAATTAGCTTACCTTTAAGCTCCATTGAGGTCGTATGAGGGCTGTGGAGGTGTTGGGGAGGCTTGGTACGGCTAGAGAAGGGCTAAATTTGGTTGAATTTAGCTCAGTCGAAATAAGACAACTTCGGTTCTTCGTAGCTCCTTCATTGTTTAATTCTATTGGCGCTTCTCTAGCAGTCCTTAGATCGAACGAAGGTTGCTATCAGGTATCTGACTTCGCCTAGAGTCTAAAGAACCCAACTTTGCCTTCTAAGGCTCATAAAAATTCCTATGTCAGTGCTATGATTCGAGCTTTACTGAAAAATGGAGTGGTTGAGAGAGAATGAAGATTTTAGGTGTGAGGAGGATGAATGGAGAGGAGCTCTTTATATAGAGAGCTCGAGAACTCTCTGTCTGACATTTCACATCTTGGTCAAGCTCATCCTTGACCTGAAATAGCATGAATGGAGACATTTTTCCATCGACAGTGCTGTCAGATTCTACATTAAATGAACAATGTCTTCATCTAAAGGAAGAAGACAACACTGTTCCGAACCGGACCGGACCGGTCTGACCGGGTTCAATGCTTAAACCGTTCGGTTTAGGTTCGATTTGACCGATTTTCTCAAAATTAAAAATTTCTAAATTCATTCTCTATCCAATTGTGACCTCAATTCCTTAATTTGAATATTTTAAGCCACCTAAAAAAATGAATTTAACAACCGATTCAATGATAGTTCAAACCGGTTCAGGTTTGGTTCACTTGAACCGGTCTGGTTTTCTTTTCCAATTTGTCCCAAAGTCCTTTTCCATGATTTTTATGAATCTTTGAGTCACTTGGGATTTGTTGAATTCCCATTTTTCCCTTTCTCTACCGGTTACGATTCATGTACCAGTTCAGTTTTCTCTCTTGAGTTGTCCGGTTCTTTCCCCAATTTTTCTTATCTTTATGGGACGGGGTTTACAACTCTCCCCTCCTTTTAGGGGTTTTGTCCGCAAAACTTAGTTAGCCTTCATTTGTTTTAGAAGTGTCTTCCTTGCTATTCCCTTGAGGTTTGCTCGGTGTGCTATCTCTTTGGCTACTCCTTTCATCTAGTCCTTTAGCCATGTACTTGAGAAGTCTTTCTTACTTTATATTTTTCATTCACTCCACGGAGTGTATCATGACTGGTCATGTTCCAATTACCTATCTCAAGGTACTTCCTTAGGTCTCTTTCTTACTCCACTCAGGGTATGACTTTTCTTCTTAAGGGTTCTTATCTGTATCATTGGGTTGGATGATTCATGTACATTCAATCATCCCTGTTTTCCCTTCATTTCCTAGATTATTGATGCTCTTTGTTTCGTATCCTTGCTGACTCTTCAACCTTAATCTCGTGGATTTTGTCATACTTTCGTCCTTATCTTATTTTGGTCCTTCCTCCATTTTGGTTTAGCATAATTGTGGTTCCATTTCTTAGGTTTGACCATCAGGCTCGATTCTACTTGGATCACTTTACTTGGACTATTGGCACCACATGTTACTCACAATATGATCTACTATGGAATTTTCTTTCCCCCTTATGGTTTCCAGAATGTGTATCACAGATAATGGTTTATGCTCTACTACCTATTTGGGAGTCGTAGGGCTTCATTCCTTCCTACTGCTCGGTAGTGTTTTCCAACTACTTCCTATGTAGTCCCATTGTCCTTTCATTTCCTCAATATTAGAATTATGTCGATTCCCTTTATCTACTCATTCCTTACCATTTTTCCTATGGTTTACCCTAATTCCAATCGTCGGTTTTTCCAGCTTACCGACACATTGAGATCCTTTGTCACTTATGTCCTTCCTCATTTACATTAATGTGTTTTCTCAAGACTTTCGTTTCCTAAATCCTTTCTTGCTTACTTATGACCATTCTTCATTTCACATCTGAGTTGACCCTTTTTTAGTTTACGTAATGTTTCCTTGTTTTTTGGGGGAGGTCTCCCTTTTAAGGTTTCCTTTCTCTACCATGTCCTTCAAGGTAGATACTTCCATTTTAGGGTGATACTTTGATCTCCTTACCATTCTTTGAAGGTTCCTTCCCTTTACCTCCTTACACTCTCTTTATTTTGGGGCATTTCCCTGCATTTAAATTATCCTTTGTCTTGAAATTCTAATCCTATCCTTCATTCCCTATCCAATGAACCTTGGGTTTTTGGGTCTTATTTTTTGTATCCCACACTATGTCAAACAATGCATCCGTTATCCTTTATGTTCCATTAAATGATTGTGGATCCCCGAAAAGTCTTGATGTCTGGGGTTGTTCCCATTATTCACTTCATAAATTGAAGCTTAATTTTCCCGAGATTTCTTAGTTAGTCTTTCCTCTATGTCCTTATTATGGGCAATGCACCCCTTTCTTACTTATACGACATCTTTTGATGCTATCCTCTTATCTACCCATTCCTTGGGTTCTGGGAAATCTTCCCTTGTACTGGTCCTTTATTCCCAACTCACATTCCATTTGAAACTTTTTTCCTCCCTTCTACTTTAGTTGGGTTCATCACCTTTCCATTAGAATATGTATACCTCTTTCGGCTTCCTTCCTTGGTAGGCTTCCTCTTCTTCCCTCGAATTTCCTCTTTCCATCATCTTCTTGGTTTTCTATCTTTTAGTTGACCTCATGACGTCCTTGATGTCATCCTATCCGACTTATCCTTACCTTGGGGAGTTTTACCAGTACACCCCTTACCCTTGTCCTTATCCCAACTTATTATTCACTAAGATTTTTATTCCTATTGGTGAAAGGTTCTTAGTCATTTTCCTTTCAAAGTTGTTTCATCCCCTTCTTGTTCCTTATCCTTCCTTTGAGGAGTTCCCGATTGGAGCGAGTTTCTAGTACTCTTCATTTTTGTCCATCCGCCTATCGGTAACTCTTTCAAAGGTACTCGTGCATTCCCCCAGAGTTCTCTTCCTAGTGCACTTCTTTCCCTCTTCCCTCTTATCGTGTCTTATCCTAGAGTTACCTGAAGAGGTCTTCTACATTCTCCCATTTTGAGGGGGTTCTTGTACCTTATCTCTCCTACTCTAGGTTCCTCTTAGAGGTCACCCAATTCCTCTTGATTTCCTAACTCTCATATGAGGATCCTTTCTCAATCCCTTACGGTCCTTAGGTTTTCCTTTACTACCCCTGCACCTTTTGATGCATACTTCCTTTATATCGAACCTCACATTCTTTTTCTTCTTCCTACCCTTGGTTTGGGTATGTCCTTTCTAGTGATTCTAGGTAGACTCTTGGTCTTTCTCTAGAACTCCTTTTCCCAGTCTTGTTGCCTTGTTACTCCACATCCCTAGTTCTTGTGGGGGAACTTATTTGGCTATCTTAGGGTTAATGTTAACCATAGGTGACTCGTAGTTTTCCTCCTTAGGTGGTCTTCTCTCCATTTACTACCCCGGTCATGATTGGTATACTTCCAATATATTAGTTGTACTTGTCATTATCAAGGAGATTAAATTTTAATTAAGGAAAACCAAGCTTTTAATCATTCAAAGAGGTAGTTTCTTGTCATACTCGACTTATTACAGGAATTCACTACTTTCTAGTCCCTTGGAGTCATAGGTCGGGAGTTAGCCTCTGAACAGTTGCAAGATTCATGGTCTAAATGCTCTAATGAACTGGTTAAAGTCCATCTATATTCCCTTTGGATTTCCAAAATAGGACGAACTTCATGAATGACCTCGAGTTTGTACTTTCTCAATACGTCAGCCTTGCACTCATATGTGCACTTCATCCATTAGGAAGGATTGAAGTTGGATTGAGCTAGTGGGGGTACTTGGTGGACTTTTATAAAGGTGGCGTGGGCATCCCAATAGTTGTCCCATGCCTCCTTCTTAGTAGGAGTCCTTTTTGGTTGTTATGGGGCTGGAGGAGGTGTTGGGCTCCTTGAAGGAGGATAGGTTCTTCCTGCCTTGGATGAGGATAGTTTGATGCCTTCTGGCTGTAATAGGCCTCCAACTAGTTTCATGTAGTCCTTGACCATGTCATTGGGCACTCTCTTTTCGCCTTATAGGAATCATTGAATGGCTGCCTCTTTGGAGGTAGGCATCTTTTTCACAATTTCATGTGGGTGTTTTGTTCGCACGGCGAAGTTCCTAGGAACTCTTCTTCCTACAAGGTAGTTAAGTTCCCGTTAGTGTTAGGGCATTGTATTGATAATGCTTTCTAGGGAACATGGCTCTAATACCACTCAAGTTGTCATGGCCCGACCCAGTTTGGTCGGATCCCCATGATTAACCCGTCGCTCCCTTGGTCTAAGAGGGATTTCCCCCTTTCTTTAATCAAGAGGAGTCCGATATGATTTAAAACTTGTTCCCTGGAATCACATAAATCAATATAGATGCAAGCTTAAAAAAACTTTTAAGCATATCTAACAAAGGGTAGATCCTAGTGTTTTCTTTAGTCATATTTTCTCTACTCCTGAAAAAAGATATATAAGAGAGGGTGAGTTCTACAATTTAGTGAGTTGGTGTTGGAAGAAATTTTCAAAACATATAGTTTTAACTAAATTGTGTTAGGGTTGTTGTTTTCTTTCAAAGAAAGTTTTTCTCATGTTTCAATTTTCAAAACTTTTTTCCTCATTTCCACATCAGGTGTGTTTAACAGACAACACACACATTTCATCAGGAAGGGAACACACATTCGTAGGTGCAGCCCGTCTACTGCACCCACTTGTGGCTCGGAGCATCTTTACCGACCACAAAGATAGAAGCACATCTACTTCTACCCTAGGTCTGAGTGAATGTTCATGAGATTCGATCCTTGTACCCGAAAGTAACTCTATGTCCATATGAGGATAGAGACCTCATCCCAACCCCAACCCGGTCTCATGCGCAAGAAGCTACATCGAGCTTCCCAACTGCTGGCATGACCATCTGCCCTTATCTCCATCATGTCGTCCAATAGCCCTTAGGATGCATCACTATCCCTCCTGGGCATCTTGAGGGTCCTAAACCTCAAGTGCATGCACAAAACAATAGTTTTCACATAGCCATTTATCTTTGGTACGATTGGTTCATCGACCCCGACCCTCAACCCGACCTCTAGTTGTTTGTCTATACCGGTTCGTCGATCAGGCCCTAACACACTGCCGCCAGTCCATCGAGTATTGTCGGTCCTGACTTGATACCATGGCGAAATCACATATCAGTTTCATTAGAGTTTTCATGGATTTCTCAATTTAAGTTTGTTTACGAGCTCCTACTCGTGCCCATTGGCCTTGGACCTACTACACATGATTTTCCAAAACCGGGCATTTAGCCCCACAAGTTCAAAAACTGAGGCCTCTAACCTATATGAGCTGTTCTAGCTCCCGTTAAGAAGGTCTCCCAAAAAGTTTAAGCATTGGCACACAGTCAGGGGAGAACACTTCTAACAAAAACATGTATTTTTCCTCATCTCACCAACCAGGTGTGATGAAACCTCCACTTACAACCGGCAAGCGGGTTTCTCCTTCCTTCAAGGAAGTCCATCATACCAACCGAGTATCATTTCCTCTACTTACAACTGGTAAGTAGGTTTTAGCTTAGTTCACACATCACTCCAATGAGGTGTGATGTTAAAATTCCACTTAAAAATAGCTTTTCATTTCTAAAGTGTTCACCATCCCAACCGGGTATGATGTGAATAAGCCTACTCAACTGATAACCGTGACATGTTTGTACTCGGTTGATTTTCCAAGTTTACGCGAGATTTATCTTGCTGGCGTTCCAGTCACACTTGTCCATTGTCAGTGCTATTAGTTTTTGCATTGAATGAATAATGTCATCATCTAAAGGAAGAAGATGATACTATTCTGAACTGGACCGGAATAGTCTGACCGGGTTCAATGTTTAAATTGGCCAGTTCATACCCGATTTGACCAATTTTCTCAAAATTAAAAATTACTAAATTCATTCTCTATCCAATGGTGACTTCAATTCTCCAATTTGAATATTTTAAGCTATCTAGAAAAATTAATTTAGCAACCAGTTCAATGATGGTTAAAATCAGTTCAATCTAATTTAGGTCAGGTTCACTTGAACCGATTTGGTTTTCTTTTCCAATTTGTCCAAAAGTCCTTTTCCATGATTTTTATGACTCTTTGAGTCACTTGGGATTTGTCGAATTTCCATTTTACCCTTTCTCTACCGATTACAATTCGTGAATCGGTTCGATTTTCTCTCTCGAGTTGTCCATTTCTTTTTCCAGTTTTTCTTATCATTAAGGGACGAGGTTTATAGAAGTCCTCGACTTCTACCTGGAGTCTGAGTGGACATCAACTGTCCGACCCTCTAACCCAAAATACTTTGTGTCCGCTATGTGGGACGAGACCACTTTTGAACTTGTGTCACGCCCCGACCTAGTTTGGTCGGATCCCCGTGAGCAACCCACCACTCCCTTTGGTCCATCATGGGTTTCACCCTTTTGTAAACCGTGAGGAGTAAGGCGTCGTTTTACCTATCTTTCTTGGAATAGCATTATACAAAAATGAGTATTTTAAAATAGACATACTTGTCTTCTTACTGTTCCAAATTAGGAGGGTCTTTATGAAGGGTGTTTCCTTGATTACCTGATAGGGGTAAAAACGGAAGGGGTGAGTTCTACAACTCAGTGAGCGGGTGTTGGGAGTGAGTTTTCAAGAAAACAACTTTATTCAAGTCATGCCAAGATTATCATTTCCCTTAGGAAGGTTTTTCCTCAAAATCAAAATTTCAAAACCTTTATCCATTTCGATTAGGTGTGTTTAGCTCTTTTAGCTCATCCCCTTGCCTCGGGAGGCATATAGCAATCAAACACACGCCCTTCATCAGGACGGGTACACAAATTCGTAGGTGCAACCCGTCCACTACACCAACTTGTGGATCAGAGCTTCTTTACCGTCCACCAAGATAGAAGTCCGTCCACTCCTACAATGAGTCTGAGTGGATGTTATTGACCAACCGGGTGTGATGATATCTCCACTTATAATCGATAAGCAGGTTTCTCCTTTCCTCAAGGAAGTTCATCATACAAACCAAGTATGAATATCTCTACTTACGATTGGTAAATAGGTTTTTTGTTTAAATCGCACATCACCCCAACTGGGTATGATGTTAAAAGTCTCACTCTCAAGTGGTTTTTCATTTCTAAAGTGCTCACCATCCCAACCGGGTATGATGTATAATTAAGCCCACTCATAAGTGGTTTTTCATTTCTAAAGTGCTCACCATCCCAACCTGGTATGATGTATAATTAAGCCCACTCACTCGATGATTGTGACGTGTTCATCCCCAGATGGTTTTCCATGTTTACATGAGCTTTCTCTTGCTGACGTTCTGGTCACACGTGTTCCTACATGATTTGGGCATATTTATCAATTAAGGTTTGGCATAATAGCCATCGTCTTCTCACGTATGAGCGACTAGGCTCAAAATTGTTAATTAATTGCACATAGGTCCCTAAAGTTCATTTTCCTTGACTTTAGGTCCGTAATGCCAACTTTTCCCCAAATTGAGTCCCAAGGTTTCCAAAATTCCCTTTGGGTCCTCAATTTACTCAAAATTGTGTAAAGGGCTCAAGTTTTCCAAAAATGAAAATTTTACCCCAAATGTTCCAAAAATTGACCAATTTGTCCCTCAACATCTTTCTCATGACCAATTGGCCTTCAATTTTTGGAAATTGCAAAGAGGACCCTCAATTTTCCAAAATTCCCAAAATTTCCCCAAAAGTTTCCCCAATTTCTTCCCTTCAAACTGACCAAATTTGATTTCTTCAAATTGACCATTCAATCGGGGTTAATTGCTCCACTTGAAGGTATGAATCAATTTTTGCACTTCCATACGATTCAGTTGAGCTTTGAACTGCAACATTTGGGTCCGAATTATAGAGCTTCTCCAAAAAACTACTAGTAGAGAGAGAAAGCTTCGAAAGCTTACCATCAGAGGTGCAGAGGTTCGAACTCTCGATCAAGGAAGGTAGCTCTTGTCATGAGGTTCCTTCTAGTGTTAAGATATAATTGAAGTCAAATCGAGGGTGAATTTAGTTAGTGAAATTTGGCACTCTCTGTTTCTAACCCCGATCTGCAATGACTGAGGGCTATGGGGGTGTTGGTGAGGCTTGGTTTGGCTAGAGGAGGGCTGAATTTGGTTGAATTCAGCTCGGCCAAAATAGGGCAGCTTCGGTCCATCAGAGCTGCTTCATTGTTTGATTCCGCCGACACTTCTCTAACAGTCTTTGGGTCGAAAGGAAGTTGCTATAAGGTAGCTAACTTCCCCGGAGTCTATAGAACTTGACCTTTCCTTCTAAGATTGAGAAAAATGCATATGTCAGAGCTCTAGTTTGAGCTTCACTAGAAAAAGGAGCAGTTGAGAGAGAATGGAGATTTGAGGTGTGTGGAGGATGAATGGAGAGTATCTCTGTATATAGAGAGCTCAGGGACTCTCTGCCTGACCGTTTTCCATTTTGGTCAAGCTTATCTTCGCCCTAAAACAACCTGAACGAAGCAATTTTAGCTTCATCAGCGTTATCCATTTTTTGCATTAATGAACAGTGATGTCATCTTGAGGAAGAAGATGACACTGTTCCAAACCAGACCGGACTGGTCCGACCGGGTTCAATGCGTAAATCAGTCGGTTCAGGCCTGATTCGACTGATTTTCTCAAAATTAAAAATTTCTAAATTAATCTAAATTCATTTTCTATCTAATGGTGGCTTCAATTCACCAATTTGAATATTTTAAACCCCCAAGAAAAATGAATTTAGAAACTGGTTCAAGTATGGTTCAAACTAGTTCAATCCGGTTCATGTCCGGTTTGCCTTGAACTATTATGGTTTTCTCTTCCCATTTGTCCCAAGGTTCTTTTCCATGATTTTTATGACTCTTTGAGTCACTTGGGATTTGTCGATTTCCCATTTCACCCTTTCTTTATCGGTTAAGGTTTGTGAACTGGCTCGATTTTCTCTTTTGAATTGATCGGTTCTTTTCCAAATTTTCTTATCTTTAAAAGGAAGGGTTACAACTCCCCAAAACTAAGTCAGCATCCTTTGCATCGGGAATAATTTTCCTTGGTGTCAACTTGGGATTTGCTTGACATGTTAAAACTTCAATTGTTCTTTCACTTAGCCCCTTTAAATCACGCACTCAAGGAATTTTCTTTTCCTTTCCATTGAAAACTAGGCATATCTTACCCACTAGTCCAAAGGTATATCCTTAGGTTCACTTCTTCCTCTACTTAGGGCAAGATTCTTCCCCTTAAGGGTTCTTGTCCAAGATTTCATGATTGGGAGTTCCAAAATGTCCAATCGTTCTTGTGTCTAGTTTATTCTCTTGATCGTTGAAACCCTTAGCTCAATGTTCTTTTGTGTGTTATGTACTTGTTTTCACAGGTTTCGGTGTTATCACCTTTTCGTCCTATTTTGACCCTTCCTCCATCTGTTATTTATTATAACTTCGGTCCAAATTTTATGTTTGACTGACTAACTCTTCCTTACTTGAGTCACCTTTTTCCTTAGAACTGTTAGGCTTACGCCCCGACCTGGTTTAGTCGGATCCCCATGAGTAACCCACCACTCCCTTTGGTCCATCAAGGGTTTCACCCTTTCTAAATCGCGAGGAGTAAGTCATCCTTTTACCTATCTTTCCTGGAATAGCATTATACAAAAATGAGTATCTTAAAACAAACATACATGTCTTCTTACTGTTCCAAATTAGGAGGGCATCTATGAAGGTTGTTTCCTCGATTACCTGAAAGGGGTAAAAAGGGAGGGGGTGAGTTCTACAACTCAGTGAGCGGGTGTTGGGAGTTTTCAAGAAAACAACTTTATTCAAGCCCTGCCAAGATTATCATTTCCTTTGGGAAGTTTTTTCCTCAAATTCCGGTTTTCAAAACCTTTTTTCCATTTCCATTAGGTGTGTTTAGCTCTTTTAGCTCATCCCCTTGCCTCGTGAGGCATATAGCAATCAAACACACGCCTTTCATCTGGAAGGGTACACACATTTGCAGGTGTTGCCTATCCACTGCACCCACTTGTGGATCAGAGCGTTTTTACCGTCCACCAATATAGAAGCCTATCCACTTCTACCTTGGGTTTGAGTGGATGTTCTCGACATATGACCTTCAGATCGAAATGCCACTTTGTGTCCGTATGAGGACAAAGACCTCATCTCGACCCCACCCCGGTCTCATGTGCAAAAAGCTACTCCGAGCTTCCTGATTGACTGACACGACGAACTGCCCTTATTATCTCCACGATGTCGTTCAGTAGCCCTTAGGACACATCACTACTTCTCTTGGGTGTCTTGATGGTCCTGTACCACAAGTGCATGCACAAACAACAATTTTCATATATGGTGCCAAATGGTCAAATGTCCCCAACCCTCAACCTGACCTGTAGCTGTTTGTCTCGGTCGGTCCATTGACCTGGTCCTAATGCACTACTACCAGTTCATCGAGTATTATCGCTCCTGACTCAATACAATAGCGAAATTACACAACAATTTCATTAGAAATTTTTATGGCTTTCCTTTACTGAAGTTTGTTTACAAGCTCATGCTCATGCCCACTACACGTGATTTTCCAAAACCGGGCATTTAGCCCCCATGAGTTCAAAAACTGAGGCATCTGGCCTATCTGAGCTGTTCTAGCTCCTATCAAGAATGTCATGCCCTAACCCAGTTTGGTCGGATCTCCGTGAACAACCTGCCACTCCCTTGGTTCAAGAGCGGTTTCCCCCTTCTTTAATTCAAGAGGAGCCATGCATAATTTCAACATTGTTCCCTAAAATAACATAAATCATCATTATTAATGCAAGCTTAAGAGGAAAATAAGCATACCTGACAAAAGGTAAATCAGGGTGTTATCCCTAGTCATTCTCTAATCCTGAAAAGGGATAAAAAGAGTGGGTGAGTTTCTACAACTCAGTGAATGGGCATTTAAAATATAAGTTTTAGAAAAATAGTTTGAATTGGAGTGTGCAAGACTCCTTACTTCCTTTAAAATTCTTTCTTCTTTAATTTCTCAGTTTTCAAAACCATTACTCATCAATAACCACAAACGATGTGTTTAGAAACTAACACATGCCCTTCATCATGAAGGGATCACACATTCGCAAGGCAGCTCGTCTACTACACCGACTTGTAGCATCAAAGCGACTTTACCGGCCACCTATATAGAAACCCATCCACTTCTACCCTAGGAATGAGTGGATGTACATGACATCTGACCCTCAAACCCGAAAAGAAACTTCGTGTCTGTATGAGGATAGAGACCTCATCCCGACCCCAACCCGTTCTCATGTGCATGAAGCTAAGTCGAGCTTCCCTGACTGCTGGCACGACAATCTGCCCTTATCTCCGCCATGTCGTCCAATAGCCCCTAGGACGCATCACAACCCTTCTTGGCGCCTTGATGGTCTTGAACATCAATGCAAGCACAAAGCAATAGTTTTCCACATATGCCATTTAATCTTTGGTGCCATTGGTCCAACGGTCCCGACCCTCAACTCGACCTATAGCTATTTGTCATGACTGGACCGTCAAACTGTCTTGTCACACTACTGCCAGTCCATCGAGTATGTCAGTCCTATCTTGATTCCATGGCCAAATCACATCATTCATTAGAGTTTTCATGGTTTAACATCATGTTTGTTTATGAGTACATGCTCATGTCAACTGGCCTTAGGCCCACTGTACAAGATATCCAAAATCAAGCATTTTAGCCCCCAAGTTCCAAAACTAAGGCATCTGACCTATCTAAGCTATTCGAGCTCCCATCAAGAAGGTCTCCCAAAAGGTATAGGCAGTGGCACACAGTCAAGAGAGAGCATTTCCGACAAAAATAATCTTTCCATTCGTCTATCACAACAATCGGATGTGATGACATCCTCGCTTATAACTGGTAAACGCGTTTTCCACATCCTTCTGGTACGTCCATCATACCAACCAAGTATGATCTACTTACAACCGATAAGTAGATTTTCCATGTGTTTTCTCACATCACCCCATCCAAGTGTGATATTAAAATCCCATATAGTAGCGGTTTTTCATTTTCGAGGTACTCATCATCCCAACCGGGTATAATGTGAAATTTTCCACTCTCACAATAATGTTGTGAATTCCTCTTAATCGGCCTTTTGCCTCCACAGAGATTATTTTTGTTGGCGTTCCCGATACTTCGTGTTCCTACACCATATGAACATCCATGTTCATTTATCTTTTGGCCTAAAAGCCTTCATTCATCATAAATGAATAAAATGCTGAACTTTTAGTTATGTTCATTTAGGTCCCTAAAGTTCTTTTTCCTTAACTTTAAGTCTTTAATGGCAATTTTTCTCAAATTGAATCCTGAAACTTCTAAAATATACTTTGGGACCTCAATTTATTCAAAATCAAAAAAAGGGGTTCAAGTTTCCCAAATTCTCAATTTGGTTCCCAACTTTTTAAAAATTACCATTTTGCCCCTACTTTACAAAAATGGTAAATTTCACCCCAAAAATTCCAAAAATTGATCAATTGGTCCTCCAACATCTTTTCCATGCCCAAGTGGCCCTCAATTTTGGGAAATTGCACTTTAGTCCCTCAAATTTTTAAAATCCCCAATTTCCCCCAAAATTTTCCCCTAATTTTCCCGCTTTCAACCTGGTCGAATTTGATTTCATCAAATTGACCGATCAATCAAGGATAATTGTTGAAATTGAAGGTAGATTTAAGTTTCTACACATCCATACGATTCAAATGCACTTTGAATCGCATGAATTGACGCCAGGATGAGCTCAAACGAAGCTTTGCTAGAAAACTGGACGTAGAGAGAGAGAGCTTCGAAAGCTTACCGTCGGGGTGCGGCGGTTCAAGCTTTTGATTTAGGCAGATTGCTCTCATCTTGAGATTTCTTCTAGAATCAAGAATCACCTCAATTCATGTTGAATTGAGGGAGATTTTGGTCAATAAATATTCGTTAGTTCTCTCTCTAGCACTAGTCAAAATTTACATAGTGGAGCCAAATTGGCTTACCTTTCCTCTCTAATTCAGTCATATGAGGGCTGAGGAAGTGCTGGGAGAGCTTGGTTTGGCCTAAGGAGGGCTCAAATCAGCTAATTTTAGCTCGATAGAAACAAGGCAACTTTGGTCCGCTAGAGCTGCTTCACTGTTCGATCACGCTGGCGCTTCTCCAGCAATCCTCGGGGCAATTAGAGACCACCGTCGAATAGCTAACTTCTCCTGGAGTCTAAAGAACTCAACCACGCCTTCTTTGGCTTAGAAAAGCCCCTATGTCTTAGCTCTGTTCGAGGTTCTTCGAAATACTGAGTAGTTGAGAGAGAGTGAGATTTTCAGGTGTGTAGAGGATGAATGGAGAGGGGCTCTTTATATAGGGAGCTCAGGGACTCTCCGACCATCCATTTGGCACCTTTTTTACAATCATTGATAGCCTAAAACATACTAAATAGAAACGTTTCTTCTTCGTCGGCGCTGTTTGATTTTCCGGTGAGTAAATAGTGTTGTCATCTGAAGGAAGAAGACGACACTATTCTGAACTAGACATGACCGGTCTTAACCGAGTTCAATACTTAAACTGGCTGGTTCAGGTCTAATTCGATTGAGTTTTTCAAAATTAAAATTTTTTAAATTCATCTAAATTCTTTCTCTATCCAATATGTCCTTAATTCTCCAATTTGAATTTTCTAAACCACCTAAACAAATGAATTTAGCATCTGGTTTAATAGTGGTTCAAACTAGCCCAAATCGGTTCAATCCGGTTCGGATCCAGTTCACCTGAAAAGGTCTAGTTTTCTCTCCCAAATTATCCTAAGGTCCCTTTTAAGGTTTTTATGACTCTTTGGATCATCTGGGATTTGTAAATTTCCTAATTTACCCATTCTCTAGGGGTTGGGTTTGTGAACCGGTTCGGTTTTCTCACTTAACTTGACTGGTTCTTCCCCAGTTTTTCCTTAACTCCAAAGGGTGGGGTTTACAACTCTCCCCTCCTTTTAGAAGTTTTGTCCCCAAAACTTATTCCACATCCTTTGTATTGAAATGAATTTTCATTGATATCAATTTGTAGTTTATCGACATACAACCTTCTTGTTTGTTTCCGTTTATCCCTTATATCATGTACACTTAAAATTTTCTTTTCATTCACATCACTTTCTCATTCCATGGAGCTTACTTTAGCTAAGCATATCTCACTGTAAGGTTTAAGGTCACATCTTTAAATTCACATCTTTCGTTCCTTCATGTACAATTTCTCCATCCTGAGATTCTTTATGGAAGATTTCAGGATTGGGAGTTCCAAAATACCAAATCATTCTTGTATCTAGTTATTCTCTTTATTGTTGACATCCTTAGCTTAGTGTCATTTCAAGCACTATGTATATGCTTCCATAGGTGTCGGTGTTATCACCTTTTCATCCTATAATGATCTTTCTCTCATTTGTTGGTTATTACAATTGTGTTCTAAATTTAATGTCTGAGTTTGTCGTGCTTAACTAATAGACTCTTCCTTATTTGAGTCATATTTCCCTGGGACTGTTGGGCTTACATGTCCCTCATAGCCCGACATTCTTTAGAACTTGCCTTTGACCATTTAACATTTTTAAAACACTTCCATAGTTATTTTTCTCAACCTTCCTACCTTTCAGGGATAGTATAACTTCGTCCCTCTTTTCATCTGGTAGGATTTCTTGACTATCTTTACTATTATCAAATCGTCCATTTTGCCTTTGACGTTATATCCTATATAACCATATTTGTTTACCTTACTTACTCGTATGGCATCTTTTTGCTATTGTCTTCCTACTTACCCATTATTTGGGTTTAACTTACCCCTTGGACTCTCTTGATTACTTTTCCTATGCACTAGATCCTTTCATCTCCAATAGCTTGTCTTTGAGTAGCTTATCTTCTTTCCAATTTTGTTGGTTCCATTACCTCAGAATTGTAATATATATGTTTTTCCAAGGTTTCCTTCCTTGGTAATTCTTATACTCTTTTTCCCTCAAAATTCTCTTCTAGTTTTACCATTGCGAATGTTTATCCTTAAATGACATTTTGTGATGTCACCTTCTCTTGCTTACCTTTTCCCTTGAGACCCTACGACACTTCTTGTATACCTCATCTTCATTCTCACTTGCTCCCAGTACTCATCTATTTCTTTGAGTTGGAGTTCATATCCCCTTTGTTTCACAATCTCTCGTTCATCCTGCAGAAAGCCTATTTAACCTTTTCCTAGCTTTTGGGTCGTTACTCCAGTCTTAGCCCTTAATCTCTTTATGGCTTTCCTCTATCATTATTTCTCAAAGGTTTTGACCTTCCCATCTTTTCCTCCTTTACTAGAATTGTTAACCTCACAAGGGTCCATTCGTTAATGGCCTCACCCGTATTATCATCTTAGTTTAATTATTTCGATACGCTTGTCTCTCGAATCTTCTTGTCATTAGTATCCATTCCTTTGCACTATTTAATGTGTAGCCTTTTTCTACTCCCCAATCCTTCTTAGAGCATAGTTTATTCTCTCGAATGTTCTGGTTATTATGGTTTATTTCCTTTAACTAGGTCCATCAAAAATCCCTATTTGGTTTCCCTGCTTTCTTACAAGTAGATCATACTCAACCTTTCCAGGCACTTACTTAGTCACTTATACCTTTTACTGAGGTCCTTATTTTAGCTCTAGTTTTACAATATTTCCTCTGTTGATTGCCTTAACTTGGAATTTTCTCCTTCCACGGTCCCACTTTCCATTCTCATCCATCTACTGCTCCTTAGATGTTCTTATTTTATTCTTTTCTTATACTTACGGATCTTTATATGGTTTATTCACTCTGGATTTCTCCCTTCTTCTTCCTTATCCTTGCTTTCAACAAGTTCTCTAATTTTCATGGAGTTTCTAAGAATTCTAACTCTTTCCAAGTAAGTATAATTCCTAGGGCTTTCTTGCTATCGTATCTCTTTCCTTCCTCATTTCTCCTTATCATGTATTAATTGTCTTAACATCTTTAGTACTCCCCATAACCTTATTTCTTTCTTCCCGATCAGCTTCCATTCCTTTAGTTTTCCTTGGAATAGTCTATTCCTTCTTGTTTTCCTTACTCTAATTCTTTGCCTTTCCTTAACTCCTTAGACTCTCACTAATCTTGTGCTCTTTGATGCTCACTTCCCTTGTTCCAAACTTCTCATTCCTTTCCTTAGTTTAGGATTTGTCTCCCTTGGGTGAATTCTAGGAGTCTCTTCCTTGCCAAATTTTATTGTCCCTTTGAGGGAAATCTTAAAGGTTGAGTTTAACTAGAAATAACCCATTTTTCCTCCCTTAGAAATATTCTACCCTTTACTTTGATCTTTATTAGTATACTTCTTATTGCTTGAATTTATCAAGGAGACCCAAAACTTTTATTAGGAAATTAGAATTTCATTAATTCAAGAAGTATTTATTGCCACACTTGGCTTATTACAAAATTTTCTACCCTCTAATCCCTTGGGGTCATAGGACGGGAGTTAGCCTTAGAACGGTTGTGGGGTTCTTGGTTAGATGGCTCTGAGGAACTAGTTGGAGTCCATCCATATTCCCTTATGGGAGGAACTTCATGTATGGCCTCTAGTCTATATCGCCTTAACACCTCTACCTCACACTCATATATCCACTTCATCCATTAGGAGGGATTGAAGCTAGACTAAGTAGGTGGGGGTACTTGGTGGGCTTTCATGAAGGGGGCATATGCATCCCACTAGTTGTCCCAAGCCTCTTTCTTAGTTAGATTCCTCTCTGGTTGTTGTGGGGCTGGAGGAGGGGTCGGTCTCCTAGGAGGAAGTACAGGTTCCTCTTGCCTTGGAGAAGGGTATGTGGTCCCCTCTAGTTCCAATAAGGCTACCACAAGTTTCCCATAATCTTCTACCATGTCCTGTGGTACTCTTTTATCTCCCTTTAAGAACCGTTGAACAACTACTTCCCTTGGGGTACATATCTTTTTTAGAGTTATGGGTGGATGATTGAATTTCATAGTGAACTTCCTAGGGATTCTCCTTCCTACACGATAGTTAAAGTTTTATTAATGTTAGGGCATAGTATTAATAATGTTTCAAGGGAACTTAGCTCTGATACCACTCAAGTTGTCACGCCCCCACCCAATTTGGTTGAATCCCCATGAATAACCTGTCGCTCTTTTGGTTCAAGAGGGGTTTCCCCCTTCTTTAATTCAAGAGGAGCCACGCATAATTTCAACCTTGTTCCTTAGAATAAATAAATCAATAATAATACAAGCTTAAGAGGAGATTAAGCATACCTGACAGAGGGTAAATCCTAGTGTTATCCCTAGTCATTCTCTAATCCTAAAAAGGGATAAAAAGGGTGGGTGAGTTTCTACAACTCAGTGAATAAGTATTTTGAAATATGAGTTTCAGAAAAATAGTTTGAATTAGAGTGTGCTAGACTCCTTATTTAGTTTAAAATTCTTTCTTCCTTAATTTCTTGATTTTCAAAACCATTACTCATCATTAACCACAAACGGTGTGTTTAGCAACCAACACATGCCCTTCATCATGAAGGGATCACACATTCATAGGGCAGCCCGCCCACTACACCCACTTGTGGCATCAGAGCGACTTTACCGGCCACCTAGATAGAAGCCCCTCGACTTCTACCCTAGGAATGAGTGAATGTACGTGACATTCCACCCTCAAACCTAAAAAGAAACTCCATATTCGTATGAGGACACAGACCTCATCCTGACCCCACCCTGGTCTCATACGCATGAAGCTACATCGAGCTTCCCTAACAACTAGTACGACAATCTACCCTTATCTCCACCATGTCATCCAGTAGCCCCTAGGACGCATCACTACTTCTCTTGGGTGTCTTAATGGTCCTGAACCTTAGTGCATGCACAAAACAATAATTTTTCACATAAGCCATTTAATCTTTGGTGCAATTGGTCCAATGACCATGACCCTCAACTCGATCTGCAGTTGTTTGTCTTGACTGGTCGATCGACCTGTCTTATGGCACTACCACCAGTCCATCGAGTATGTCGGTCCTGTCTTGGTACCATGACCAAATTACATCATTCATTAGAGTTTTCATGGCTTAACATCATGTTTGTTTATGAGCTCTTGCTCATGCCAACTGGCCTTGGGCCCACTGTACGAGATTTTCAAAATCGGGCATTTTAGCCCCCAAATTCCAAAACTGAGGCCTCCAGCCTATCTAAGCTATTCGAGCTCCCATCAAGAAGATCTTCCAAAAGGTTTAAGCAATGACACATAGTGAGAGGAGAGCACTTCCGACAAAAAAATCTTTTTATTTGTCTATCACACCAATCGGGTGTGATGACATCTCCGCTTACGATCGATAAACGGATTTTTCACTTCCTTATAGAAAGTCCATCATACCAACTAGGTATGATCTACTTACAACCGATAATTAGTTTTTCCATGTGTTTTCTCACATCACCCCATCCAAGTGTGATGTTAAAATCCCACATAGTAGCGACTTTTCATTTTTGAGGTACTCATCATCCCAATAGGGTATAATGTGAAAATTTTGACTCACACGATAATGTAGTGAATACCTCTTAACTGGCTTTTTGCCTCCAAACGAGCTTGTCTTTTCTAACATTCCCGGTACTTCATATTTCATCACAATATGAACATCCTTGTTCATTTTTCCTTTGGCCTAATATCCTTCATTCATCACTAATGAATAAAATGACCAAACTTTTAGTAATTTGCATTTAGGTCCCTAAAGTTCTTTTTCTTTATCTTTAGGTCCCTAATGCCAATTTTCCCCCAAACTGAGTCCTGAAACTTCCATATTTACTTTGGGACCTCAATTTATTCAAAATCACAAAAAGGGGTTCAAGTTTCCCAAATTCCCAATTTGGTCCCCAACTTTTCCAAAATTACCATTTTGCCCCTACATTACAAAAATGGTAAATTTCACCCCCAAAATTGACCAATTTGTCCTCCAACATCTTTTCCATGGCCAATTGGCCCTCAATTTTGGGATATTGCACTTTAGTCCCTCGAATTTTTTAAATCCCCAATTTCCCCCTTTCAACCTTGCCAAATTTGATTTGGGGTACGATAGTCCAAGCTTTCAATCTGGGCATATAGCTCTCATCTTAAGGTTCCTCCTAGAATCAAGAATCACCTCAATTCCTATCGAATTGAGGGAGAATTCGGTCAATAGAGATTTGACGATTCTCTCTCTAGCACTGATCAGAATTTACAAAGGGAAGCCAAATTAGCTTACCTTTCTGCTCTAATTCAATCGTATGAAGGCTGAGGGAGTGTTAGAAGAGCTTGGTTTGGCCTGAGGAGGGCTCAAATCGACTGATTTTAGCTCGACAAAAACAAGGCAGCTTCGGTCCGTCGAAGTTGCTTCACTATTCGATCACGCCAGTACTTCTCCAGCGATCCTCGAAGCAATTGGAGACCACCGTCGAGTAGATGAATTCTCCCTGAGTCTAAAGAACATGACCACACCTTCTTTGGCTCAGAAAAACCCCTATGTCATAGCTTTGGTTCAAGCTTCATTGAAAAATTGAGTAGTTGAGAGAGAGTGAGGTTTTCAGGTGTGTGGAGGATGAATGGAGGGGGGATCTTTATATAGGGAGCTCGGGGACTCTACGGCCATCCGTTTGGCACCTTTATAACAGTCATTGATGGCCTGAAATGTACTAAATAAAAACGTTTCTATTTGATTTTTCGGTGAGTGAATAGTGATGTCATCTGAAGAAAGAAGACGACATTGTTCCGAACCTAACCTGACCGGTCTAAACCGAGTTCAACACTTAAACTAGCTGGTTCATGCCTGATTCAACCGAGTTTTTCAAAATTAAAAATTTATAAATTCATTCTCTATCTAATGGTGGCCTCAATTCTCCAATTTGAATTTTCTAAGCCATCCAGAAAAATAAATTTAGCATTTAGTTCAATAGTGGTTCAAATCGGTTCAATCTGGTTCGGATTCGGTTCACCTAAACTAGTTTGGTTTTCTCTCCCAAATTGTCCAAGTCCCTTTCCAAGGATTTTATGACTCTTTGGATTACTTAGGAGTTGTAAATTTCTCGATTTACCTGTTCTTTGGGGTCGGGTTCATGAATCAGTTCAGTTTTCTCGCTCAGGTTGACAAGTTCTTCCCTGGTTTTTCCTTAACTCCAAAGGGTGGGGTTTACAAAGAAGGTCTCCCAAATCTTTTAAGCATTAGCACACAATCAGGGGAGTACACTTCTGACAAAAAGTATATTTTCCACTTCATCACACCAACCGGATGTGATGATATCTTTATTTATAACTAGTAAGCGAGTTTCTTCTTTCTTCAAGGAAGTTCATCATACCAATTGGGTATGATTATCTCTACTTACGACCCGTAAGTAGGTTTTTAGTTTAAATCGCTCATCACCCCAACTAGGAATGATGTTAAAAGTCCCACTCACAAGTGGTTTTTTATTTTTAAAGTACTCACCATCCCAACTAGGTATGATGTATAATTAAGCCCACTCACAAGTGGTTTTTTATTCCTAAAGTTCTCACCATCCCAACCAGGTATAATGTATAATTAAGCTCACTCACCTGATGACAGTAACGTGTTCATCCCCAAACGGTTTTCCAAGTTTACGTGAGCTTTCTCTTGTTAGTGTTCCTGTCACACATGTTCCTACACGATTTGGGCATCCTTATCAATTAAGGTTTGGCATAACAGCCATAGTCTTCTCACGTATGAGCGACTAGGCTCAAAATTATTAATTAATTGCACTTAAGTCCCTAAAGTTCATTTTCCTTAACTTTAGGTCCCTAATACCAATGTTTCTCCCAATTGAGTCCCAAGGTTTCCAAAATTCCCTTTGGGTCCTCAATTTACTCAAAATTGTTTAAGGGGATCAAGTTTTCCAAATTTCCAATTTGGTCCCCAACTTTTTAAAAATTACAATTTTGCCCCTACTTTCCAAAAAAATGGCAATTTAACCCCAAATGTTACAAAAATTGACCAATTGGTCCCTCAACATCTTTCTTACGGCCAATTTGCCTTTAATTTTGGGAAATTGCAAAGAGGTCACTCAATTTTCTAAAATTCCCAATTTTTTCCCCAAAATTTTCCCAAATTTCTCCCCTTCAAACTGACTGAATTTGATTTCTTCAAATTGGCCATTCAATTAAGGTTAATTACTCTAACTGAAGGTATGGATCAGTTTCTACACTTCCATACGATTCAATTGAGCCTTGAACCACAACATTTGGGTTCGAATTGAGCTCAAACGGAGCTTCACCAGAAAACTACTCGTAGAGAGAGAGAGCTTCGAAAGCTTACTGTCGGAGGTGCACAGTCCGAGTTCTCGATTGGGTAAGGTAGCTCATATCCTGAGGTTCCTTCTAGGATCAAGAATTGCTACTATTGAAGTCCATACAAGGGTGAATTTTGTTAGTGAAATCCAACACTTTCTCTCTCTAACACCGATCTACAACGACGGAGGAGGGAAAAATTGGCTTACCTTTCACCTTTGTGGAGGTCGTGTGAGGGTCGTAGGGATGTTGGGGAGGTTCGGTTTATTAGGAGGGGTCTAAATTTGGCCGAATTCAGCTCGGCCAAAACAGGACAGCTTCGATCCATCGGAGCTACTTCACTGTTTGATTCTGCCGGCGCTTCTCCGGCAGTCCTTGGGTCGAAAGGAAGTTGCTGTCAGGTAGTTGACTTCCCCCAGAGTCTATAGGACTCGACCAAGCCTTCTAAGACAAAGAAAAAGGCCTATGTCGAAGCTCTGGTTCAAGCTTCACCGACAAATGGAGCAGTTGAGAGAGAATTGATATTTGAGGTGTGTGGGTGATGAATGGAGAGAAGCTCTTAATATAGGGAGCTCAAGGACTCTCTACCCAACCGTTTTCCATTTTAGTCAAGCTTATTCTCACCCTGAAACGGCATGAACAGAGTGGTTTCAGCTTCATCGGCATTATCCATTTTCTACATTAATGAACAGTGATGTCATCCTAAGGAAGAAGATGACATTGTTTTGAACCGGACTGGACTGGTCCAACCGGGTTCAATGCGTAAATCGGTCGGTTCAGGCTCGATTCAACCAATTTTCTCAAAATTAAAAATTTCCAAATTAATCAAAATTCATTTTTTATCTAATGGTGACTACAATTCCCCAATTTGATTATTTTAAGCCACCAAGAAAAATAATTTTAGAAATTAGTTCAAGTATGGTTTAAACCGGTTCAATTTGGTTCATATCTAATTCGCCCTAAACTGGTCTGGTTTTCTCTTCCCATTTGTCCCAAGATTCTTTTCCATGAATTTTACGACTCTTTGAGTCACTTGGGATTGGTCAATTTCCCATTTCACCCTTTCTTTATCGGTTAAGGTTTGTGAACTAGCTTGGTTTTCTCTTTTGAATTGACCAATTCTTTTCCCGGTTTTCTTATCTCTAAAAGGACGGGATTTACACCCCGCCTGGGACTCAATGTATCCTAGTCATCCAACCGCCCTTAGAACCAATTGTAAATCCCGTCCTCTTAGACCAAGTAACAATCGGAAAAGAGAATCGGAAGTTTTCGATGGAAAAGTCAAGAATCTAAACAGACTAGACTTGGTAAAGAATGGTTAAAATGGGAATTTGGAAAATCACAAGTAACCAATAAATCATAAAAAATATGGAGAAGAACCATGACATGGTTTGGATGTGAAAATCGGACTGGTTCAAGATGAATCAGCCTTCAACCAAACTAAATCGGCTTGAACCGTGAAGAATTGGCTCAAAGATTCATTATTCTAGGTGGCTTAAAAATATCAAATTGGAAAATTGAATCCACCATTTGATAGAGATTGAATTTAGATAAATTTAGAATTTTTTTTAATTTTTGGAAAACGGGTCAAATAGGGTATGAACTGACCGATTTACATTATCGGATCATTGGACACGGTTGGACCGGATCGGTAAATGGTCCAGCTGGTCAACGAACCACTACTAGGTCAACAACCAGTCAACAAGCGTAACTAATCAATGCACGGCACATGGCAAAGCACGCCCAGTCAGCCACTCAATCAGCGCCTGGAAGCGCAACCACAATATGACACGTGTCCTCAGCCAACAGTCAAAAGATGAAAATTCACATCAACGACAATCGACCAATAGGACAACGACACGTGTACCGATCAATAGTCATTGTTGGAAAGGCCCCGTCAACAAAGAACGACAAATGAGGAGCTAACATGTGGCGAAATTGCCACATTAGTGCCTGGCTAGGATTTTTTAGAAATGATCAACCAATTAGAGCATGACACATGGCGGGGCCACATCAAACGACCCCAGCCAATGAGAGGTTGAGACGTGGCAAAGTAATATACGTTAGGAGGGCATTTAAATCAGCTAATTAGAGGATGCCACATGTCATAGTCAAAGCTACATTGGAGTGAGCAGCCAATAAGAGGCTGCCACGTGCCTGGTCAGTGAGTCAAAGGTTGATTGGGTTGCTAAGTAGGAAGTCACATCAGTAGAGTTAACCAATCACAGAGCACCATGTGGAAAATCGCAAAGCCCACACACGTGGAGTAATGTCATCTTCAACCTTGGATTGACGACAACTCGTGACCGCCGAAAGGATACTAGATCTTCCACATTCGAAAAATTGGCCACCACCACCGGAATAGGTCGAGTCATACACCAAAACGGATGCCGACCAATAGCCATGTTAGTTGTTGAAACCCTTATATAAAGAGCACCCTCCCACTCGGCCTCCCCACCACTCACGCAAGCCCTTAAGAGAGACAATCCACTTTCCGATGAAGTGCAAACCAGATCTCCGACGATGAGCCTTTTCTCAACCAAAGGAACTCCAGTTAGTGGCAACAAAACTAGGGAGAAGTCATCGGACTAGTCGCATTGTAAACCCCGTTCCTTTATAGATAAGAAAATCGGGAAAAGAATCGATTGATTCAAAAGAGAAAATTGAACCAGTTAACAAACCCAAACCGGTAAACAAAGGGTAAAATGGGCAATTTGAAAATCCCATGTGACTCAAAGAGTCATAAAAATCATGGAAAAGAATCATGGAACAAATTGGAAGAGAAAACCGCACCGGTTCAGGGTGAATCAGACTTGAACTGGATTGAACCTGTTTAAACCATACATGAATCGGTTGCTAAATTCATTTTTATTGGTGGCTTAAAGTAATTAAATTGGGGTATTAAAACCACCATTGGATAAGAAATGAATTTATATGAATTAAGAAATTTTTAGATTTGAGAAAATTGGTCGAATCGGGCTTGAACTGGCCAATTTTCGCCATTGAACCCAGTTGGAATGGACCGGTCCGGTTCAGAATAGTGTCGTCTTCTTCCTTAGGATGACAACATTCTTCATCGGTTCAAAACCTTTCCTTCTCAAATGAAGGAATATTCCCTCCGATCATGGCATTTTCGGGTGAGGATAAGCTCGACCAAAATGGAAACTGGTTGGGCAAAGTGTAAACACCACCCTTTTGAGTTAAGGAAAACTGAGAAAAAGAATCGGTCAAACCGAGTGAGAAAATCGAACTGGTTCACAAA